>CACSLI010000092.1:0-44023 GCA_902706615.1 Meloidogyne luci | reverse complement strand
GCTTCATTTCAGATGTGACATTTTTTCTTTATATGAATAGAATCTATTCTGATCATTTAAACATGATTTCTTCTTTTCTAAATAATAGCATTTCATTTCAGATATGACAATATTTGCTTTATATGAACAGAATCTATTCTGATCATTTAGACTTGATTTCCACTTTTCTAAATAATTTTCTAAATAATTTCAGATGTGACATTTTTTCTTTATATGAATAGAATCTATTCTGATCATTTAAACATGATTTCTTCTTTTCTAAATAATAGCATTTCATTTCAGAAATGACAATATTTGCTTTATAAGAACAGAATCTATTCTGATCATTTAGACTTAATTTCCACTTTTCTAAATAATTTTCTAAATAATTTCAGATGTGACATTTTTTCTTTATATGAAACGAACCTATTCTGATCATTTAAACATGATTTCTTCTTTTCTAAATAATAGCATTTCATTTCAGAAAAGACAATATTTGCTTTATATGAACAGAATCTATTCTGATCATTTAGACTTGATTTCCACTTTTCTAAATAATTTTCTAAATAATTTCAGATGTGACATTTTTTCTTTATATGAACAGAATCTATTCTGATCATTTAGACATGATTTCTTCTTTTCTAAATAATAGCATTTCATTTCAGATGTGACATTTTTTCTTTATATGAATAGAATCTATTCTGATCATTTAGACTTGATTTCCACTTTTCTAAATAATTTTCTAAATAATTTCAGATGTGACATTTTTTCTTTATATGAACAGAATCTATCATTTAGACATGATTTCTTCTTTTCTAAATAATAGCATTTCATTTCAGATGTGACATTTTTTCTTTATATGAATAGAATCTATTCTGATCATTTAGACTTGATTTCCACTTTTCTAAATAATTTTCTAAATAATTTCAGATGTGACATTTTTTCTTTATATGAATAGAATCTATTCTAATCATTTAAACATGATTTCTTCTTTTCTAAATAATAGCATTTCATTTCAGAAAAGACAATATTTGCTTTATATGAACAGAATCTATTCTGATCATTTAGACTTGATTTCCACTTTTCTAAATAATTTTCTAAATAATTTCAGATGTGACATTTTTTCTTTATATGAACAGAATCTATTCTGATCATTTAGACATGATTTCTTCTTTTCTAAATAATAGCATTTCATTTCAGATGTGACATTTTTTCTTTATATGAATAGAATCTATTCTGATCATTTAGACTTGATTTCCACTTTTCTAAATAATTTTCTAACTAATTTCAGATGTGACATTTTTTCTTTATATGAACAGAATCTATTCTGATCATTTAGACAGGATTTCTTCTTTTCTAAATAATAGCATTTCATTTCAGATGTGACATTTTTTTCTTTATATGAATAGAATCTATTCTGATCATTTAAACATGATTTCTTCTTTTCTAAATAATAGCATTTCATTTCAGATATGACAATATTTGCTTTATAGGAACAGAATCTATTCTGATCATTTAGACTTGATTTCCACTTTTCTAAATAATTTTCTAAATAATTTAAGATGTGACATTTTTTCTTTATATGAATAGAATCTATTCTGATCATTTAAACATGATTTCTTCTTTTCTAAATAATAGCATTTCATTTCAGAAATGACAATATTTGCTTTATAAGAACAGAATCTATTCTGATCATTTAGACTTGATTTCCACTTTTCTAAATAATTTTCTAAATAATTTCAGATGTGACATTTTTTCTTTATATGAAACGAACCTATTCTGATCATTTAAACATGATTTCTTCTTTTCTAAATAATAGCATTTCATTTCAGAAAAGACAATATTTGCTTTATATGAACAGAATCTATTCTGATCATTTAGACTTGATTTCCACTTTTCTAAATAATTTTCTAAATAATTTCAGATGTGACATTTTTTCTTTATATGAACAGAATCTATTCTGATCATTTAGACATGATTTCTTCTTTTCTAAATAATAGCATTTCATTTCAGATGTGACATTTTTTCTTTATATGAATAGAATCTATTCTGATCATTTAGACTTGATTTCCACTTTTCTAAATAATTTTCTAAATAATTTCAGATGTGACATTTTTTCTTTATATGAACAGAATCTATTTTGATCATTTAGACATGATTTCTTCTTTTCTAAATAATAGCATTTCATTTCAGATGTGACATTTTTTCTTTATATGAATAGAATTTATTCTGATCATTTAGACTTGATTTCCACTTTTCTAAATAATTTTCTAAATAATTTCAGATGTGACATTTTTTCTTTATATGAACAGAATCTATTCTGATCATTTAGACATGATTTCTTCTTTTCTAAATAATAGCATTTCATTTCAGATATTAGAATTTTTTCTTTATATGAACAGAATCTATTCTGATCATTTAGACTTGATTTCCACTTTTCTAAATAATTTTCTAAATAATTTCAGATGTGACATTTTTTCTTTATATGAATAGAATCTATTCTGATCATTTAAACATGATTTCTTCTTTTCTAAATAATAGCATTTCATTTCAGATGTGACATTTTTTCTTTATATGAATAGAATTTATTCTGATCATTTAGACTTGATTTCCACTTTTCTAAATAATTTTCTAAATAATTTCAGATGTGACATTTTTTCTTTATATGAACAGAATCTATTCTGATCATTTAGACATGATTTCTTCTTTTCTAAATAATAGCATTTCATTTCAGATGTGACATTTTTTCTTTATATGAATAGAATCTATTCTGATCATTTAAACATGATTTCTTCTTTTCTAAATAATAGCATTTCATTTCAGATATGACAATATTTGCTTTATATGAACAGAATCTATTCTGATCATTTAGACTTGATTTCCACTTTTCTAAATAATTTTCTAAATAATTTCAGATGTGACATTTTTTCTTTATATGAATAGAATCTATTCTGATCATTTAAACATGATTTCTTCTTTTCTAAATAATAGCATTTCATTTCAGAAATGACAATATTTGCTTTATAAGAACAGAATCTATTCTGATCATTTAGACTTGATTTCCACTTTTCTAAATAATTTTCTAAATAATTTCAGATGTGACATTTTTTCTTTATATGAAACGAACCTATTCTGATCATTTAAACATGATTTCTTCTTTTCTAAATAATAGCATTTCATTTCAGAAAAGACAATATTTGCTTTATATGAACAGAATAATATTCTGATCATTTAGACTTGATTTCCACTTTTCTAAATAATTTTCTAAATAATTTCAGATGTGACATTTTTTCTTTATATGAACAGAATCTATTCTGATCATTTAGACATGATTTCTTCTTTTCTAAATAATAGCATTTCATTTCAGATATTAGAATTTTTTCTTTATATGAACAGAATCTATTCTGATCATTTAGACTTGATTTCCACTTTTCTAAATAATTTTCTAAATAATTTCAGATGTGACATTTTTTCTTTATATGAATAGAATCTATTCTGATCATTTAAACATGATTTCTTCTTTTCTAAATAATAGCATTTCATTTCAGAAAAGACAATATTTGCTTTATATGAACAGAATCTATTCTGATCATTTAGACTTGATTTCCACTTTTCTAAATAATTTTCTAAATAATTTCAGATGTGACATTTTTTCTTTATATGAATAGAATCTATTCTGATCATTTAAACATGATTTCTTCTTTTCTAAATAATAGCATTTCATTTCAGAAATGACAATATTTGCTTTATATGAACAGAATCTATTCTGATCATTTAGACTTGATTTCCACTTTTCTAAATAATTTTCTAAATAATTTCAGATGTGACATTTTTTCTTTATATGAATAGAATCTATTCTGATCATTTAAACATGATTTCTTCTTTTCTAAATAATAGCATTTCATTTCAGAAAAGACAATATTTGCTTTATATGAACAGAATCTATTCTGATCATTTAGACTTGATTTCCACTTTTCTAAATAATTTTCTAAATAATTTCAGATGTGACATTTTTTCTTTATATGAACAGAATCTATTCTGATCATTTAGACATGATTTCTTCTTTTCTAAATAATAGCATTTCATTTCAGATGTGACATTTTTTCTTTATATGAAACGAACCTATTCTGATCATTTAAACATGATTTCTTCTTTTCTAAATAATAGCATTTCATTTCAGAAAAGACAATATTTGCTTTATATGAACAGAATCTATTCTGATCATTTAGACTTGATTTCCACTTTTCTAAATAATTTTCTAAATAATTTCAGATGTGACATTTTTTCCTTATATGAACAGAATCTATTCTGATCATTTAGACATGATTTCTTCTTTTCTAAATAATAGCATTTCATTTCAGAAATGACAATATTTGCTTTATATGAACAGAATCTATTCTGATCATTTAGACTTGATTTCCACTTTTCTAAATAATTTTCTAAATAATTTCAGACCTGACATTTTTTCTTTATATGAACAGAATCTATTTTGATCATTTAGACATGATTTCTTCTTTTCTAAATAATAGCATTTCATTTCAGATGTGACATTTTTTCTTTATATGAATAGAATCTATTCTGATCATTTAGACTTGATTTCCACTTTTCTAAATAATTTTCTAAATAATTTCAGATGTGACATTTTTTCTTTATATGAACAGAATCTATTTTGATCATTTAGACATGATTTCTTCTTTTCTAAATAATAGCATTTCATTTCAGATGTGACATTTTTTCTTTATATGAATAGAATCTATTCTGATCATTTAGACTTGATTTCCACTTTTCTAAATAATTTTCTAAATAATTTCAGATGTGACATTTTTTCTTTATATGAACAGAATCTATTCTGATCATTTAGACATGATTTCTTCTTTTCTAAATAATAGCATTTCATTTCAGATGTGACATTTTTTCTTTATATGAATAGAATCTATTCTGATCATTTAAACATGATTTCTTCTTTTCTAAATAATAGCATTTCATTTCAGATATGACAATATTTGCTTTATATGAACAGAATCTATTCTGATCATTTAGACTTGATTTCCACTTTTCTAAATAATTTTCTAAATAATTTCAGATGTGACATTTTTTCTTTATATGAATAGAATCTATTCTGATCATTTAAACATGATTTCTTCTTTTCTAAATAATAGCATTTCATTTCAGAAATGACAATATTTGCTTTATAAGAACAGAATCTATTCTGATCATTTAGACTTGATTTCCACTTTTCTAAATAATTTTCTAAATAATTTCAGATGTGACATTTTTTCTTTATATGAAACGAACCTATTCTGATCATTTAAACATGATTTCTTCTTTTCTAAATAATAGCATTTCATTTCAGAAAAGACAATATTTGCTTTATATGAACAGAATCTATTCTGATCATTTAGACTTGATTTCCACTTTTCTAAATAATTTTCTAAATAATTTCAGATGTGACATTTTTTCTTTATATGAACAGAATCTATTCTGATCATTTAAACATGATTTCTTCTTTTCTAAATAATAGCATTTCATTTCAGAAATGACAATATTTGCTTTATATGAACAGAATCTATTCTGATCATTTAGACTTGATTTCCACTTTTCTAAATAATTTTCTAAATAATTTCAGATGTGACATTTTTTCTTTATATGAATAGAATCTATTCTGATCATTTAAACATGATTTCTTCTTTTCTAAATAATAGCATTTCATTTCAGATATTAGAATTTTTTCTTTATATGAACAGAATCTATTCTGATCATTTAGACTTGATTTCCACTTTTCTAAATAATTTTCTAAATAATTTCAGATGTGACATTTTTTCTTTATATGAATAGAATCTATTCTGATCATTTAAAAATGATTTCTTCTTTTCTAAATAATAGCATTTCATTTCAGAAATGACAATATTTGCTTTATATGAACAGAATCTATTCTGATCATTTAGACTTGATTTCCACTTTTCTAAATAATTTTCTAAATAATTTCAGATGTGACATTTTTTCTTTATATGAATAGAATCTATTCTGATCATTTAAACATGATTTCTTCTTTTCTAAATAATAGCATTTCATTTCAGAAATGACAATATTTGCTTTATATGAACAGAATCTATTCTGATCATTTAGACTTGATTTCCACTTTTCTAAATAATTTTCTAAATAATTTCAGATGTGACATTTTTTCTTTATATGAACAGAATCTATTCTGATCATTTAGACATGATTTCTTCTTTTCTAAATAATAGCATTTCATTTCAGAAAAGACAATATTTGCTTTATATGAACAGAATCTATTCTGATCATTTAGACTTGATTTCCACTTTTCTAAATAATTTTCTAAATAATTTCAGATGTGACATTTTTTCTTTATATGAATAGAATCTATTCTGATCATTTAAACATGATTTCTTCTTTTCTAAATAATAGCATTTCATTTCAGAAATGACAATATTTGCTTTATATGAACAGAATCTATTCTGATCATTTAGACTTGATTTCCACTTTTCTAAATAATTTTCTAAATAATTTCAGATGTGACATTTTTTCTTTATATGAATAGAATCTATTCTGATCATTTAAACATGATTTCTTCTTTTCTAAATAATAGCATTTCATTTCAGAAAAGACAATATTTGCTTTATATGAACAGAATCTATTCTGATCATTTAGACTTGATTTCCACTTTTCTAAATAATTTTCTAAATAATTTCAGATGTGACATTTTTTCTTTATATGAACATTATCTATTCTGATCATTTAAACATGATTTCTTCTTTTCTAAATAATAGCATTTCATTTCAGATGTGACATTTTTTCTTTATATGAACAGAATCTATTCTGATCATTTAGACATGATTTCTTCTTTTCTAAATAATAGCATTTCATTTCAGATATTAGAATTTTTTCTTTATATGAACAGAATCTATTCTGATCATTTAGACTTGATTTCCACTTTTCTAAATAATTTCAGATGTGACATTTTTTCTTTATATGAACATTATCTATTCTGATCATTTAAACATGATTTCTTCTTATCTAAATAATAGCATTTCATTTCAGATGTGACATTTTTTCTTTATATGAATAGAATCTATTCTGATCATTTAAACATGATTTCTTCTTTTCTAAATAATAGCATTTCATTTCAGATATGACAATATTTGCTTTATATGAACAGAATCTATTCTGATCATTTAGACTTGATTTCCACTTTTCTAAATAATTTTCTAAATAATTTCAGATGTGACATTTTTTCTTTATATGAATAGAATCTATTCTGATCATTTAAACATGATTTCTTCTTTTCTAAATAATAGCATTTCATTTCAGAAATGACAATATTTGCTTTATAAGAACAGAATCTATTCTGATCATTTAGACTTGATTTCCACTTTTCTAAATAATTTTCTAAATAATTTCAGATGTGACATTTTTTCTTTATATGAAACGAACCTATTCTGATCATTTAAACATGATTTCTTCTTTTCTAAATAATAGCATTTCATTTCAGAAAAGACAATATTTGCTTTATATGAACAGAATCTATTCTGATCATTTAGACTTGATTTCCACTTTTCTAAATAATTTTCTAAATAATTTCAGATGTGACATTTTTTCTTTATATGAACAGAATCTATTCTGATCATTTAGACATGATTTCTTCTTTTCTAAATAATAGCATTTCATTTCAGATATTAGAATTTTTTCTTTATATGAACAGAATCTATTCTGATCATTTAGACTTGATTTCCACTTTTCTAAATAATTTTCTAAATAATTTCAGATGTGACATTTTTTCTTTATATGAATAGAATCTATTCTGATCATTTAAAAATGATTTCTTCTTTTCTAAATAATAGCATTTCATTTCAGAAATGACAATATTTGCTTTATATGAACAGAATCTATTCTGATCATTTAGACTTGATTTCCACTTTTCTAAATAATTTTCTAAATAATTTCAGATGTGACATTTTTTCTTTATATGAATAGAATCTATTCTGATCATTTAAACATGATTTCTTCTTTTCTAAATAATAGCATTTCATTTCAGAAATGACAATATTTGCTTTATATGAACAGAATCTATTCTGATCATTTAGACTTGATTTCCACTTTTCTAAATAATTTTCTAAATAATTTCAGATGTGACATTTTTTCTTTATATGAACAGAATCTATTCTGATCATTTAGACATGATTTCTTCTTTTCTAAATAATAGCATTTCATTTCAGAAAAGACAATATTTGCTTTATATGAACAGAATCTATTCTGATCATTTAGACTTGATTTCCACTTTTCTAAATAATTTTCTAAATAATTTCAGATGTGACATTTTTTCTTTATATGAATAGAATCTATTCTGATCATTTAAACATGATTTCTTCTTTTCTAAATAATAGCATTTCATTTCAGAAATGACAATATTTGCTTTATATGAACAGAATCTATTCTGATCATTTAGACTTGATTTCCACTTTTCTAAATAATTTTCTAAATAATTTCAGATGTGACATTTTTTCTTTATATGAATAGAATCTATTCTGATCATTTAAACATGATTTCTTCTTTTCTAAATAATAGCATTTCATTTCAGAAAAGACAATATTTGCTTTATATGAACAGAATCTATTCTGATCATTTAGACTTGATTTCCACTTTTCTAAATAATTTTCTAAATAATTTCAGATGTGACATTTTTTCTTTATATGAACATTATCTATTCTGATCATTTAAACATGATTTCTTCTTTTCTAAATAATAGCATTTCATTTCAGATGTGACATTTTTTCTTTATATGAACAGAATCTATTCTGATCATTTAGACATGATTTCTTCTTTTCTAAATAATAGCATTTCATTTCAGATATTAGAATTTTTTCTTTATATGAACAGAATCTATTCTGATCATTTAGACTTGATTTCCACTTTTCTAAATAATTTTCTAAATAATTTCAGATGTGACATTTTTTCTTTATATGAACATTATCTATTCTGATCATTTAAACATGATTTCTTCTTATCTAAATAATAGCATTTCATTTCAGATGTGACATTTTTTCTTTATATGAATAGAATCTATTCTGATCTTTTAGACATGATTTCTTCTTTTCTAAATAATAGCATTTCATTTCAGAAATGACAATATTTGCTTTATATGAACAGAATCTATTCTGATCATTTAGACTTGATTTCCACTTTTCTAAATAATTTTCTAAATAATTTCAGATGTGACATTTTTTCTTTATATGAATAGAATCTATTCTGATCATTTAAACATGATTTCTTCTTTTCTAAATAATAGCATTTCATTTCAGATGTGACATTTTTTCTTTATATGAACAGAATCTATTCTGATCATTTAGACATGATTTCTTCTTTTCTAAATAATAGCATTTCATTTCAGATATTAGAATTTTTTCTTTATATGATCAGAATAGATTCTGTTCAAATAAAGCAAATATTGCTCACACGTTGTTGAAACATTTAATATTTGTTTGAAAAATCCTCGCTGGTGAAAAAAGTTTTTTCGCCATTGTGTCAACTCTCCCAGTCATCGGATGCCTATTTTTGTTTTAGTTGTTGTTGAAACAAATATTTTTCATAGTTTGATATGTTGTACGTTGGGGGTGTACCCATTAAAAGACTTTCTAATTACCAAACTTAAAAAAAATAAATACACAAAACAATTCCCCGAAATATTTTATACAAAAGATTAAATACCTATTTACAAAACGATGAAGAATATATACTATTATGATAAAAATATTTAAGATAAACATCTATAAACAAAAATTTTAAGCTCAAGTGTGTACCATATAGTGAGGTTCGATCGAAATTGTTTTTGTGAAAACCATAATAAAATCAAAAGGTATTTATTTAGAATTATTCTTAGTATAATTTATATTATGATAATCATTATAATGCCATTACAAATATTGATGTGATTTAGGAGCAAATAATCGCAAAAGCCATGCTAAAATTAGAATATATAACATGATCATTTACAAACTGATTTTAATTTCAGTGATACTCATAAAAAGATATAACTATTAGGTCGCGTCATAATTAGTGGCCGTTTTTTTCGATTGAATTTTTAGGGGTGTTGTTTTACAAATTTTCTTTTTCATTATTAATCTACTCTGAATCTACTCTTAATTTTAATACCAGGTACAGCATTTTCGATCAGAACTCCCAGAATACCTACCCAAAAATTCTCAAATTCTGGGATCTTTTAGAAAATACACTAACAAATGATTCGTAATAAAAATAAAAAATATTTTCCAAAAACTTAATTTTAAAAATCCAGATTAAAAAACGGCCACTAATTATGACGCGACCTAATAAATTTAATATCTTTTTTAATTTGATTGAAATTTGGTGGTGAATCACTAGCTAGGTGATTCTTCGAAACCTTGGTCTCGGTTTTTTCTAAAAACCGAGACCTCGCGCAACCCTAGTCACGAGTATCTATAATTTAGAAGATTTTATTGTAAGTACTATAATCAAAACTTGGAAAAACTACTGAGACTTTGCCGCCGAAAAAGCCAAAAACTATTTTGACATCTCCCGCGAACGGAATAACTTTCCCCATTCACAGACTAATTTAACCCGTTGACGATAAACTCCACCATTCTTGGAGTAACCTCACACGTTGTTGAAACATTTAATATTTGTTTGAAAAATCCTCGTTGGTGAAAAAAGTTTTTTCCCCATTGTGTCAACTCTCCCAGTCATCGGATGCCTATTTTTGTTTTAGTTGTTGTTGAAACAAATATTTATCATAGTTTGATATGTTGTACGTTGGGGGTGTACCAATTAAAAGACTTTCTAATTACCAAACTTAAAAAAATAAATACACAAAACAATTCCCCGAAATATTTTATACAAAAGATTAAATACCTATTTACAAAACGATGAAAATAGGAAAGAAAAATAGATTTTAAATAGATAGAATTAAATAAAAGTTTTTTGGGGAATTTTTTTTGAGTTTTATGTGTTTTTTGGTTTTTTGGATTTTTATTTTTTTGTTTTTTTGTAAATTTTTTCGTTTAAGAATTTTTTGGATTTTTTAAATTTTTGTGTGTTTTTTTGTGTTTTTTGGATTTTAAAAATTTTTAGTTCTTTTGTTTTTTTTGTTTTTTTGGTTTGTTTTTAAATGTAAATATAACAATAGACTGAATTTCATTTTTTAAATTAAATACAAATGCTTAACTACAGTTAAACTATCCAATAAATTGTAGCCTTTTTTTATGACTTGAATGTATAAAAGTTACTTTAGAAAATCTAAGCTTAAATTAGGCTCATTTTACAGAAATTAATATCAACCATAATATGTTTTGGTCCTTCCATAATTTTTAGGCCTTAACTTGTCTTCATTGCCATACTTTTGTGAAAACTTTTCAGAGACTTAGCTAAATATTGGACACTTAAACATTATAAGATTCAATTTCAGCCCCAATAATTATCTTATAGTGAGGATCAATTTTTAGGTTTTTCTGAGATTATTTTTGAATTTTTGTATGAAATTCAGTCAAAATATTGTGAAAACTATTAAAATAGTCTGGATATATTTTTCCCTTTGAATCCAAGATCAACAATTTTTAGTTTATTGTTCAACTTAACAACGTCTTCATTATCATCTAATTCAAGCGTTGCACGACATATTGGACATTTTTTAAAGTCTACACCTCCTTTAAAATTTTCTGATATACAATCCCAATGGAAGTAATGATTACATTTAGTCTTTACAATGCCTTTGTCTTCTTGAAATTCTTCTAAACAGATTGAACATACTGTACTTCCATTTTTTATGGCATTGCTAAACATAAACTCCTTCATTTTATTCTTAAAGTGATTAAATATTAATTTAACTTGAGACATAAAAAAGAATTTCTGGCTGATGGTTTATGGACAGTGCACGCGTGTACCCGCACGACTTAGTACTTAAAAAATTAACAGATAATCTAAAATTTTATGATTTTTAACGCTGCCGGCGTTATTTTGATATTTTTATAACTTAATTATGTACCTATTTCGTGGGTTTACTATTTAAAAATGCGATCACTAAATATAATGTTAACCGGGTATATTTATTAGACCAACTTTGCAGTTTTCTTGAATCTCCTCAATAGTATCTCCAATATACTTTTCACAGTATTCTTTGATTTCATTAACTGCAGACCCATCACTGATCATTCTATTTTTTGTCATTTTTAATTGTTTTTTCGAACTTATTCGATTTGATAACGATTTCTCTAGAAATTCCAAAAACTAAAATAATTTAAATTAGTATTTAATATTGCAAAATATCTGCTACAGACTTTGCAAATTTTTTATTTTTTTATGTTGCAGTAAAAATTCCATTTTAGTATAAAAAACATTTGGCATGCTAAATGTTTTTGGACTACAATTTATCTCAAATTCCATTTTAAATTAGTCGTAAAAATTTTAAAAAATTAAAATTTAAAAAACGTAAAATTTTCTGTTTCGATTAGAAAGTCTTATTTCGTAAGGAAGTCTTACACGTAAAAATGCCTATTTAGAATTCTAAAAGAAAATCTAAAAATATTTCATTTTCACTTGAATTTTTTTATATTGAATGAAAATACATTTGAATAAAAAAAATCCGTTAAAGCAAAAATATGTTTTAATTTCCAAAAAATTTTTATACAAGGATTAATTAACTAAACCTGTTTAGGAATATCAATACTTCCTTGTTGCTGAAGTTGCCCCATCATGACTCCACAATTATGATGTTTATTGTAATCATCAACAGATCTCGTGGTATAATCCATAATCAATTCAGCGCGAACACGTTGTTTTTCCCTAAGCTCACTTTCTCCACCATGTCCACCTCGCCTTGAACTCGAAGATCCACCACCACTTGAATTTGAAGATAAAATTTGCATAAGCATTAAAAAGAGAAGGACATTTAATGATTTTGACATTTTGTTTAATTGAAAATTCTACTTTTTAACTTAAATTTAAACAAAGTTTGCTTGAGTTTGAGATAATTTTACTTGAATTATATAAAAAAAATTTTCTAGGTCTAACATAACATAAAAATACAAAAACGTGTTTAAGCATGGTATGAAATGTTTACTGGTACATTTACTTTGCCTATTTCAGTCTTTGGTGATCCTTGTGAAATGGAAAGGTTATATCAATCGTAAAATATCCTATACACTCGGAAAATTCTTTAGGTGAAATTCCCACTTCCAGACGGAATACCGTTAAATTTGTCATTTTGCCGAACACATTTTGCAAAATACTTATAAATTGGCAAGAAAAATAAGGAAATATGAATAGAAACACAGTTGGTTTGAATACCTTTTCCTATTTAAAAAATTTCATCATTAAGAAAGGGGCATTCTATTAGAGTGGGGCTTACTAATTGAGGGAGTCAATCTAATATAGGAAATACGGTATATGGTATAAGTTACTGTAAAAATTAAGCAATCATAAACAAATTTTAGTATCTAACATTTTCGATGCCCTTTAATGAAAACATAAAACTTTAAAATATTTAGAAACAGGAAAAGCCTTAAATAGATAAAAAGGTGGGCATGGGCGTTCACAAATTGCCAAATTCATTCACAAACAACATTCACGTGAAATCACGTGAATGTTGTTTGTGTGGCAAATCACATTTTTATTTTTAAATTTTACAAAATTAGGAAATATGACTGTTTCCTCTAAGAATTCGCCTAATCAATTAAAAATTTTATCGGATATTGATGCCCATTTGATTTTTCTAAAAAATTGGAAAACAAAAAGGGAAAGGCAAAAATTTTTTATTTTTTCAAGGAAGGACACTAATATGGAATTTATATTTTTTTGTCAAAAAAGTTATTTATTTCTTAAAAACATTTTTGACAAAAAATATAAATTCCATATTTGTGTCCTTCCTTGAAAAAATAAAAAGTTATTTATTTCTTAAAAACATTTTTGACAAAAAATATAAATTCCATATTTGTGTCCTTCCTTGAAAAAATAAAAAATTTTTGCCTTTTCCTTTTTGTTTCCCAATTTTTTAGAAAAATTAAATTTTTTTATAACGTATCCCCCATTTCCCTTTCATTTTCGCGGTTTTGGATTCCTATCAAAAAAGAACTTATAGACTTCATTCTCCTTGTTTTTCTACTTATTATCAATGAAATATTCGGTTAGCCGACTTTTGCGGACCCGCACTAGCGGACCGACATTTGCGAATTCGAAATTAATTTTAAAGAAGAATAAAGACCAGTTTTAGTTACAAATCTGGAATCCGACCCCAACAAATTTTTTCCTTTATTGGAATTTAATGATCTTTGTGGAATCCCCGAACTGGGGGGTTTTTGTTAAAGGGCCGAACTGGGGTTTTTGTCCAGTGGCCCGAACCCGAGGCGGCCCGAACTGGAGGCGCAGCAAAGCGCCGCAGGAAAAGCGCCGCAGGAAAAGAAAAGGATCCCTCCAATTCCCTTTCATTCATTTTTACCTGTTTTCTTCTTGATTTCTTCTTTTCTAAATAATAGCATTTCATTTCAGAAAAGACAATATTTGCTTTATATGAACAGAATCTATTCTGATCATTTAGACTTGATTTCCACTTTTCTAAATAATTTTCTAAATAATTTCAGATGTGACATTTTTTCTTTATATGAACATTATCTATTCTGATCATTTAAACATGATTTCTTCTTTTCTAAATAATAGCATTTCATTTCAGATGTGACATTTTTTCTTTATATGAACAGAATCTATTCTGATCATTTAGACATGATTTCTTCTTTTCTAAATAATAGCATTTCATTTCAGATATTAGAATTTTTTCTTTATATGAACAGAATCTATTCTGATCATTTAGACTTGATTTCCACTTTTCTAAATAATTTTCTAAATAATTTCAGATGTGACATTTTTTCTTTATATGAACATTATCTATTCTGATCATTTAAACATGATTTCTTCTTATCTAAATAATAGCATTTCATTTCAGATGTGACATTTTTTCTTTATATGAATAGAATCTATTCTGATCTTTTAGACATGATTTCTTCTTTTCTAAATAATAGCATTTCATTTCAGAAATGACAATATTTGCTTTATATGAACAGAATCTATTCTGATCATTTAGACTTTATTTCCACTTTTCTAAATAATTTTCTAAATAATTTCAGATGTGACATTTTTTCTTTATATGAATAGAATCTATTCTGATCATTTAAACATGATTTCTTCTTTTCTAAATAATAGCATTTCATTTCAGATGTGACATTTTTTCTTTATATGAACAGAATCTATTCTGATCATTTAGACTTGATTTCCACTTTTCTAAATAATTTTCTAAATAATTTCAGATGTGACATTTTTTCTTTATATGAACAGAATCTATTCTGATCATTTAGACATGATTTCTTCTTTTCTAAATAATAGCATTTCATTTCAGATGTGACATTTTTTCTTTATATGAATAGAATCTATTCTGATCATTTAAACATGATTTCTTCTTTTCTAAATAATAGCATTTCATTTCAGATATGACAATATTTGCTTTATATGAACAGAATCTATTCTGATCATATAAAGAAAAAATTCTAATATCTGAAATGAAATGCTATTATTTAGAAAAGAAGAAATCATGTCTAAATGATCAGAATAGATTCTGTTCATATAAAGAAAAAATGTCACATCTGAAATGAAATGCTATTTAGAAAAGAAGAAATCATGTTTAAATGATCAGAATAGATTCTATTCATATAAAGAAAAAATGTCACATCTGAAATTATTTAGAAAATTATTTAGAAAAGTGGAAATCAAGTCTAAATGATCAGAATAGATTCTGTTCATATAAAGCAAATATTGTCATTTCTGAAATGAAATGCTATTATTTAGAAAAGAAGAAATCATGTCTAAAAGATCAGAATAGATTCTATTCATATAAAGAAAAAATGTCACATCTGAAATGAAATGCTATTATTTAGATAAGAAGAAATCATGTTTAAATGATCAGAATAGATAATGTTCATATAAAGAAAAAATGTCACATCTGAAATTATTTAGAAAATTATTTAGAAAAGTGGAAATCAAGTCTAAATGATCAGAATAGATTCTGTTCATATAAAGAAAAAATTCTAATATCTGAAATGAAATGCTATTATTTAGAAAAGAAGAAATCATGTCTAAATGATCAGAATAGATTCTGTTCATATAAAGAAAAAATGTCACATCTGAAATGAAATGCTATTATTTAGAAAAGAAGAAATCATGTTTAAATGATCAGAATAGATAATGTTCATATAAAGAAAAAATGTATCATCTGAAATTATTTAGAAAATTATTTAGAAAAGTGGAAATCAAGTCTAAATGATCAGAATAGATTCTGTTCATATAAAGAAAAAATTCTAATATCTGAAATGAAATGCTATTATTTAGAAAAGAAGAAATCATGTCTAAATGATCAGAATAGATTCTGTTCATATAAAGAAAAAATGTCACATCTGAAATTATTTAGAAAATTATTTAGAAAAGTGGAAATCAAGTCTAAATGATCAGAATAGATTCTGTTCATATAAAGCAAATATTGTCATATCTGAAATGAAATGCTATTATTTAGAAAAGAAGAAATCATGTTTAAATGATCAGAATAGATTCTATTCATATAAAGAAAAAATGTCACATCTGAAATGAAATGCTATTATTTAGAAAAGAAGAAATCATGTCTAAATGATCAGAATAGATTCTGTTCATATAAAGAAAAAATGTCACATCTGAAATTATTTAGAAAATTATTTAGAAAAGTGGAAATCAAGTCTAAATGATCAGAATAGATAATGTTCATATAAAGAAAAAATGTATCATCTGAAATTATTTAGAAAATTATTTAGAAAAGTGGAAATCAAGTCTAAATGATCAGAATAGATTCTGTTCATATAAAGAAAAAATTCTAATATCTGAAATGAAATGCTATTATTTAGAAAAGAAGAAATCATGTCTAAATGATCAGAATAGATTCTGTTCATATAAAGAAAAAATGTCACATCTGAAATGAAATGCTATTATTTAGAAAAGAAGAAATCATGTTTAAATGATCAGAATAGATAATGTTCATATAAAGAAAAAATGTATCATCTGAAATTATTTAGAAAATTATTTAGAAAAGTGGAAATCAAGTCTAAATGATCAGAATAGATTCTGTTCATATAAAGAAAAAATTCTAATATCTGAAATGAAATGCTATTATTTAGAAAAGAAGAAATCATGTCTAAATGATCAGAATAGATTCTGTTCATATAAAGAAAAAATGTCACATCTGAAATTATTTAGAAAATTATTTAGAAAAGTGGAAATCAAGTCTAAATGATCAGAATAGATTCTGTTCATATAAAGCAAATATTGTCATATCTGAAATGAAATGCTATTATTTAGAAAAGAAGAAATCATGTTTAAATGATCAGAATAGATTCTATTCATATAAAGAAAAAATGTCACATCTGAAATGAAATGCTATTATTTAGAAAAGAAGAAATCATGTCTAAATGATCAGAATAGATTCTGTTCATATAAAGAAAAAATGTCACATCTGAAATTATTTAGAAAATTATTTAGAAAAGTGGAAATCAAGTCTAAATGATCAGAATAGATTCTGTTCATATAAAGAAAAAATTCTAATATCTGAAATGAAATGCTATTATTTAGAAAAGAAGAAATCATGTCTAAATGATCAGAATAGATTCTGTTCATATAAAGAAAAAATGTCACATCTGAAATGAAATGCTATTATTTAGAAAAGAAGAAATCATGTTTAAATGATCAGAATAGATAATGTTCATATAAAGAAAAAATGTCACATCTGAAATTATTTAGAAAATTATTTAGAAAAGTGGAAATCAAGTCTAAATGATCAGAATAGATTCTGTTCATATAAAGAAAAAATTCTAATATCTGAAATGAAATGCTATTATTTAGAAAAGAAGAAATCATGTCTAAATGATCAGAATAGATTCTGTTCATATAAAGAAAAAATGTCACATCTGAAATGAAATGCTATTATTTAGAAAAGAAGAAATCATGTTTAAATGATCAGAATAGATAATGTTCATATAAAGAAAAAATGTCACATCTGAAATTATTTAGAAAATTATTTAGAAAAGTGGAAATCAAGTCTAAATGATCAGAATAGATTCTGTTCATATAAAGCAAATATTGTCTTTTCTGAAATGAAATGCTATTATTTAGAAAAGAAGAAATCATGTTTAAATGATCAGAATAGATTCTATTCATATAAAGAAAAAATGTCACATCTGAAATTATTTAGAAAATTATTTAGAAAAGTGGAAATCAAGTCTAAATGATCAGAATAGATTCTGTTCATATAAAGCAAATATTGTCATTTCTGAAATGAAATGCTATTATTTAGAAAAGAAGAAATCATGTTTAAATGATCAGAATAGATTCTATTCATATAAAGAAAAAATGTCACATCTGAAATTATTTAGAAAATTATTTAGAAAAGTGGAAATCAAGTCTAAATGATCAGAATAGATTCTGTTCATATAAAGCAAATATTGTCTTTTCTGAAATGAAATGCTATTATTTAGAAAAGAAGAAATCATGTTTAAATGATCAGAATAGATTCTGTTCAATCAAAGCAAATATTGTCTTTTCTGAAATGAAATGCTATTATTTAGAAAAGAAGAAATCATGTTTAAATGATCAGAATAGATTCTATTCATATAAAGAAAAAATGTCACATCTGAAATTATTTAGAAAATTATTTAGAAAAGTGGAAATCAAGTCTAAATGATCAGAATAGATTCTGTTCATATAAAGAAAAAATTCTAATATCTGAAATGAAATGCTATTATTTAGAAAAGAAGAAATCATGTCTAAATGATCAGAATAGATTCTGTTCATATAAAGAAAAAATGTCACATCTGAAATTATTTAGAAAATTATTTAGAAAAGTGGAAATCAAGTCTAAATGATCAGAATAGATTCTGTTCATATAAAGCAAATATTGTCTTTTCTGAAATGAAATGCTATTATTTAGAAAAGAAGAAATCATGTTTAAATGATCAGAATAGGTTCGTTTCATATAAAGAAAAAATGTCACATCTGAAATTATTTAGAAAATTATTTAGAAAAGTGGAAATCAAGTCTAAATGATCAGAATAGATTCTGTTCATATAAAGCAAATATTGTCTTTTCTGAAATGAAATGCTATTATTTAGAAAAGAAGAAATCATGTTTAAATGATCAGAATAGATTCTATTCATATAAAGAAAAAATGTCACATCTGAAATTATTTAGAAAATTATTTAGAAAAGTGGAAATCAAGTCTAAATGATCAGAATAGATTCTGTTCATATAAAGAAAAAATTCTAATATCTGAAATGAAATGCTATTATTTAGAAAAGAAGAAATCATGTCTAAATGATCAGAATAGATTCTGTTCATATAAAGAAAAAATGTCACATCTGAAATGAAATGCTATTATTTAGAAAAGAAGAAATCATGTTTAAATGATCAGAATAGATAATGTTCATATAAAGAAAAAATGTCACATCTGAAATTATTTAGAAAATTATTTAGAAAAGTGGAAATCAAGTCTAAATGATCAGAATAGATTCTGTTCATATAAAGCAAATATTGTCTTTTCTGAAATGAAATGCTATTATTTAGAAAAGAAGAAATCATGTTTAAATGATCAGAATAGATTCTGTTCAATCAAAGCAAATATTGTCTTTTCTGAAATGAAATGCTATTATTTAGAAAAGAAGAAATCATGTTTAAATGATCAGAATAGATTCTATTCATATAAAGAAAAAATGTCACATCTGAAATTATTTAGAAAATTATTTAGAAAAGTGGAAATCAAGTCTAAATGATCAGAATAGATTCTGTTCATATAAAGAAAAAATTCTAATATCTGAAATGAAATGCTATTATTTAGAAAAGAAGAAATCATGTCTAAATGATCAGAATAGATTCTGTTCATATAAAGAAAAAATGTCACATCTGAAATTATTTAGAAAATTATTTAGAAAAGTGGAAATCAAGTCTAAATGATCAGAATAGATTCTGTTCATATAAAGCAAATATTGTCTTTTCTGAAATGAAATGCTATTATTTAGAAAAGAAGAAATCATGTTTAAATGATCAGAATAGGTTCGTTTCATATAAAGAAAAAATGTCACATCTGAAATTATTTAGAAAATTATTTAGAAAAGTGGAAATCAAGTCTAAATGATCAGAATAGATTCTGTTCTTATAAAGCAAATATTGTCATTTCTGAAATGAAATGCTATTATTTAGAAAAGAAGAAATCATGTTTAAATGATCAGAATAGATTCTATTCATATAAAGAAAAAATGTCACATCTGAAATTATTTAGAAAATTATTTAGAAAAGTGGAAATCAAGTCTAAATGATCAGAATAGATTCTGTTCATATAAAGCAAATATTGTCATATCTGAAATGAAATGCTATTATTTAGAAAAGAAGAAATCATGTTTAAATGATCAGAATAGATTCTATTCATATAAAGAAAAAATGTCACATCTGAAATGAAATGCTATTATTTAGAAAAGAAGAAATCATGTTTAAATGATCAGAATAGATTCTATTCATATAAAGAAAAAATGTCACATCTGAAATGAAATGCTATTATTTAGAAAAGAAGAAATCATGTCTAAATGATCAGAATAGATTCTGTTCATATAAAGAAAAAATGTCACATCTGAAATTATTTAGAAAATTATTTAGAAAAGTGGAAATCAAGTCTAAATGATCAGAATAGATTCTATTCATATAAAGAAAAAATGTCACATCTGAAATGAAATGCTATTATTTAGAAAAGAAGAAATCATGTCTAAATGATCAAAATAGATTCTGTTCATATAAAGAAAAAATGTCACATCTGAAATTATTTAGAAAATTATTTAGAAAAGTGGAAATCAAGTCTAAATGATCAGAATAGATTCTATTCATATAAAGAAAAAATGTCACATCTGAAATGAAATGCTATTATTTAGAAAAGAAGAAATCATGTTTAAATGATCAGAATAGGTTCGTTTCATATAAAGAAAAAATGTCACATCTGAAATTATTTAGAAAATTATTTAGAAAAGTGGAAATCAAGTCTAAATGATCAGAATAGATTCTGTTCTTATAAAGCAAATATTGTCATTTCTGAAATGAAATGCTATTATTTAGAAAAGAAGAAATCATGTTTAAATGATCAGAATAGATTCTATTCATATAAAGAAAAAATGTCACATCTGAAATTATTTAGAAAATTATTTAGAAAAGTGGAAATCAAGTCTAAATGATCAGAATAGATTCTGTTCATATAAAGCAAATATTGTCATATCTGAAATGAAATGCTATTATTTAGAAAAGAAGAAATCATGTTTAAATGATCAGAATAGATTCTATTCATATAAAGAAAAAATGTCACATCTGAAATGAAATGCTATTATTTAGAAAAGAAGAAATCATGTCTAAATGATCAGAATAGATTCTGTTCATATAAAGAAAAAATGTCACATCTGAAATTATTTAGAAAATTATTTAGAAAAGTGGAAATCAAGTCTAAATGATCAGAATAGATTCTGTTCATATAAAGCAAATATTGTCTTTTCTGAAATGAAATGCTATTATTTAGAAAAGAAGAAATCATGTTTAAATGATCAGAATAGATTCTATTCATATAAAGAAAAAATGTCACATCTGAAATTATTTAGAAAATTATTTAGAAAAGTGGAAATCAAGTCTAAATGATCAGAATAGATTCTGTTCATATAAAGCAAATATTGTCATTTCTGAAATGAAATGCTATTATTTAGAAAAGAAGAAATCATGTTTAAATGATCAGAATAGATTCTATTCATATAAAGAAAAAATGTCACATCTGAAATTATTTAGAAAATTATTTAGAAAAGTGGAAATCAAGTCTAAATGATCAGAATAGATTCTGTTCATATAAAGCAAATATTGTCTTTTCTGAAATGAAATGCTATTATTTAGAAAAGAAGAAATCATGTTTAAATGATCAGAATAGATTCTATTCATATAAAGAAAAAATGTCACATCTGAAATTATTTAGAAAATTATTTAGAAAAGTGGAAATCAAGTCTAAATGATCAGAATAGATTCTGTTCATATAAAGAAAAAATTCTAATATCTGAAATGAAATGCTATTATTTAGAAAAGAAGAAATCATGTCTAAATGATCAGAATAGATTCTGTTCATATAAAGAAAAAATGTCACATCTGAAATTATTTAGAAAATTATTTAGAAAAGTGGAAATCAAGTCTAAATGATCAGAATAGATTCTGTTCTTATAAAGCAAATATTGTCATTTCTGAAATGAAATGCTATTATTTAGAAAAGAAGAAATCATGTTTAAATGATCAGAATAGATTCTATTCATATAAAGAAAAAATGTCACATCTGAAATTATTTAGAAAATTATTTAGAAAAGTGGAAATCAAGTCTAAATGATCAGAATAGATTCTGTTCATATAAAGCAAATATTGTCATATCTGAAATGAAATGCTATTATTTAGAAAAGAAGAAATCATGTTTAAATGATCAGAATAGATTCTATTCATATAAAGAAAAAATGTCACATCTGAAATGAAATGCTATTATTTAGAAAAGAAGAAATCATGTCTAAATGATCAGAATAGATTCTGTTCATATAAAGAAAAAATGTCACATCTGAAATTATTTAGAAAATTATTTAGAAAAGTGGAAATCAAGTCTAAATGATCAGAATAGATTCTGTTCATATAAAGCAAATATTGTCTTTTCTGAAATGAAATGCTATTATTTAGAAAAGAAGAAATCATGTTTAAATGATCAGAATAGATTCTATTCATATAAAGAAAAAATGTCACATCTGAAATTATTTAGAAAATTATTTAGAAAAGTGGAAATCAAGTCTAAATGATCAGAATAGATTCTGTTCATATAAAGAAAAAATTCTAATATCTGAAATGAAATGCTATTATTTAGAAAAGAAGAAATCATGTCTAAATGATCAGAATAGATTCTGTTCATATAAAGAAAAAATGTCACATCTGAAATTATTTAGAAAATTATTTAGAAAAGTGGAAATCAAGTCTAAATGATCAGAATAGATTCTGTTCATATAAAGCAAATATTGTCTTTTCTGAAATGAAATGCTATTATTTAGAAAAGAAGAAATCATGTTTAAATGATCAGAATAGGTTCGTTTCATATAAAGAAAAAATGTCACATCTGAAATTATTTAGAAAATTATTTAGAAAAGTGGAAATCAAGTCTAAATGATCAGAATAGATTCTGTTCTTATAAAGCAAATATTGTCATTTCTGAAATGAAATGCTATTATTTAGAAAAGAAGAAATCATGTTTAAATGATCAGAATAGATTCTATTCATATAAAGAAAAAATGTCACATCTGAAATTATTTAGAAAATTATTTAGAAAAGTGGAAATCAAGTCTAAATGATCAGAATAGATTCTGTTCATATAAAGCAAATATTGTCATATCTGAAATGAAATGCTATTATTTAGAAAAGAAGAAATCATGTTTAAATGATCAGAATAGATTCTGTTCATATAAAGCAAATATTGTCTTTTCTGAAATGAAATGCTATTATTTAGAAAAGAAGAAATCATGTTTAAATGATCAGAATAGATTCTATTCATATAAAGAAAAAATGTCACATCTGAAATTATTTAGAAAATTATTTAGAAAAGTGGAAATCAAGTCTAAATGATCAGAATAGATTCTGTTCATATAAAGAAAAAATTCTAATATCTGAAATGAAATGCTATTATTTAGAAAAGAAGAAATCATGTCTAAATGATCAGAATAGATTCTGTTCATATAAAGAAAAAATGTCACATCTGAAATTATTTAGAAAATTATTTAGAAAAGTGGAAATCAAGTCTAAATGATCAGAATAGATTCTGTTCATATAAAGCAAATATTGTCTTTTCTGAAATGAAATGCTATTATTTAGAAAAGAAGAAATCATGTTTAAATGATCAGAATAGGTTCGTTTCATATAAAGAAAAAATGTCACATCTGAAATTATTTAGAAAATTATTTAGAAAAGTGGAAATCAAGTCTAAATGATCAGAATAGATTCTGTTCTTATAAAGCAAATATTGTCATTTCTGAAATGAAATGCTATTATTTAGAAAAGAAGAAATCATGTTTAAATGATCAGAATAGATTCTATTCATATAAAGAAAAAATGTCACATCTGAAATTATTTAGAAAATTATTTAGAAAAGTGGAAATCAAGTCTAAATGATCAGAATAGATTCTGTTCATATAAAGCAAATATTGTCATATCTGAAATGAAATGCTATTATTTAGAAAAGAAGAAATCATGTTTAAATGATCAGAATAGATTCTATTCATATAAAGAAAAAATGTCACATCTGAAATGAAATGCTATTATTTAGAAAAGAAGAAATCATGTCTAAATGATCAGAATAGATTCTGTTCATATAAAGAAAAAATGTCACATCTGAAATTATTTAGAAAATTATTTAGAAAAGTGGAAATCAAGTCTAAATGATCAGAATAGATTCTATTCATATAAAGAAAAAATGTCACATCTGAAATGAAATGCTATTATTTAGAAAAGAAGAAATCATGTCTAAATGATCAAAATAGATTCTGTTCATATAAAGAAAAAATGTCACATCTGAAATTATTTAGAAAATTATTTAGAAAAGTGGAAATCAAGTCTAAATGATCAGAATAGATTCTATTCATATAAAGAAAAAATGTCACATCTGAAATGAAATGCTATTATTTAGAAAAGAAGAAATCATGTTTAAATGATCAGAATAGGTTCGTTTCATATAAAGAAAAAATGTCACATCTGAAATTATTTAGAAAATTATTTAGAAAAGTGGAAATCAAGTCTAAATGATCAGAATAGATTCTGTTCATATAAAGAAAAAATTCTAATATCTGAAATGAAATGCTATTATTTAGAAAAGAAGAAATCATGTCTAAATGATCAGAATAGATTCTGTTCATATAAAGAAAAAATGTCACATCTGAAATGAAATGCTATTATTTAGAAAAGAAGAAATCATGTTTAAATGATCAGAATAGATTCTATTCATATAAAGAAAAAATGTCACATCTGAAATTATTTAGAAAATTATTTAGAAAAGTGGAAATCAAGTCTAAATGATCAGAATAGATTCTGTTCATATAAAGAAAAAATTCTAATATCTGAAATGAAATGCTATTATTTAGAAAAGAAGAAATCATGTCTAAATGATCAGAATAGATTCTGTTCATATAAAGAAAAAATGTCACATCTGAAATTATTTAGAAAATTATTTAGAAAAGTGGAAATCAAGTCTAAATGATCAGAATAGATTCTGTTCTTATAAAGCAAATATTGTCATTTCTGAAATGAAATGCTATTATTTAGAAAAGAAGAAATCATGTTTAAATGATCAGAATAGATTCTATTCATATAAAGAAAAAATGTCACATCTGAAATTATTTAGAAAATTATTTAGAAAAGTGGAAATCAAGTCTAAATGATCAGAATAGATTCTGTTCATATAAAGCATATATTGTCATATCTGAAATGAAATGCTATTATTTAGAAAAGAAGAAATCATGTTTAAATGATCAGAATAGATTCTATTCATATAAAGAAAAAATGTCACATCTGAAATGAAATGCTATTATTTAGAAAAGAAGAAATCATGTCTAAATGATCAGAATAGATTCTGTTCATATAAAGAAAAAATGTCACATCTGAAATTATTTAGAAAATTATTTAGAAAAGTGGAAATCAAGTCTAAATGATCAGTGTCTTTTAATAGACCCCCAAAATAAATTCAAAGGAAAATAATTTTATTTAAAAGAAGTTTATCAATTAAAATAATTTAATTTATTTAAAATAGGAAAGGGAGCATTTTTATATTTAAAGGATTGAAAATAATTAATGATAGGGAATAAGCAATGTATTTTATATTAGCAAAAGCGTGATGAAATAAATTTTAGGAATTGGTAAATGATTAACAATGTAAAGGGTAATTTAAAAAATTTAAAAGGTTAACATTTTAAAATGAAGAAGAATTTAAAAAATATAAAAATATATGTCAATGATTAATTTAAAATTAGGAAATATATTTTTTAAAATTTAAAATTAAATATCAATTTCGGCTGTTGCCGACACTCCGAAGACAAAGAAGTTTAATTAGGCAAGAGAAGATAGTAAAAATAAGTGTTATAAGAAAAGGTGCCAAAAAGTAAATTAAGATACCACCAATAGTTAGAGAGAGAATTAAAGTGGGGAAGTGCGCATTAAAAGCAAAATTTTTAATAATTGATATCCAATCGATTTTTGGGGTAATATCTTTTCTTGCGGTCCAATCCCAGGTTCCAGAACCAAAAATAGCCATTTCAGGTGAAGAAAGTTTACCAGAAATTCGAAATCGTGTAGTCGAGGCAGGACAGAAGGCTTCACAGTTTTCGTCAATATCAGCATGGTCCAAATGTAGAGAGAGTGTTTTGTTGTTGGCTGTTGACTCGCAAGTGATGGCACTGGTAAAAGAAGGGCATATTAAAGTGGCTAAAGTCCGCCCAAAATCTGTGAGACATTGTAACTTAAAGGTGGCCCCTTTTTCACATCCATAACAGCCTACAATCTCATATGGGGTTATTTTACAAGTATTTAATTCGATTTGGGCTTTGAAACTAACACCCGCTAATCTAATCTGTAGAATGGCCGCAGTAAGTTCGGGAATCGCTACTATTTCTTTATTCTCATTTTTTAAAAGGAGTCCGTTGTGAACCAAAGGTAAAACTTTTTCTCCCATAAAAATATCCTTCAGATAAGGCCCATTTTGCTTCCCACACATTATTTTATTTTTCCGTTTTTCACATTTACAAATATCCTTTTTCATTATGCATTTTGAGCTGAATTTTGCGGCTTCGTTAATATTAGGACAAAAGACTCTTTTTGCGGAATTTTCTTGCTCTTTTGTAATGATGGCAAATCGATTACCATTTGTTAGTATTGAACGCCCCAAGGCTGGTATAGGGGGAACAGTCATTGAAGTGGCAGTAAGTTTAATCTCCTTAAAATTTTCTGTGAACCCTGGGCGTAATCTCATTTCTTTTTCAAACTTTTGTTCGGCATTTTCTATGGCTATGTTTAATTTAAGCTCTAAACCAAATTCAGGGCATTCGAAAATTTCATATATTTCTTTTGACTTGGGTTCTGCAAAACATCGAAAGAATAGGCATGTGTAACTGGAATAATAGCAATTTTGGCAAAACAGTTGTCCTTTACAAGGATCTAAACATCCAGAAGTTCCGGGTAAATGGTTGGGTTTAGGAATTTCATTTATGCTCTCATTTACCCCAAAATTTTCACATTTTTGTTGAGACGCACAAGATCCTTCTCCACTACATAGATAAATAGAATTTGCCCCTAATTCAAAATCTCTTGTAAAGAATTTAGCTGATCGGACACATACGGCTTGTATGGCATCTATTTTTAAAGTAATTTTCCCCGTGGGTCTATTTCCGGAATCCTGTAAAATAATTTGCGCTTCTTGACCATTTTGGGATTGTAAACCGAAGTTAAGCTCCAGCACGTTTTCATAGGAGCATGTGCGTTGGCCTTCTTTATTTACAATGCAATGTTCATCCTTAGCGTTGATTATTTCTAGGCTTTGAATTGGCAGAGCAAGTAATAGTAAGGTGATCAATATTACTTCTCTTGGAAGGCTAGTTTTGTAAGTTTTAGTAAAGGGTTTTAATTCTGTAAATTCTGATTTTTCTTTTTTGACTCTGCGCCTAAAAAGTTTTCCAATAAATTTACAAAGCTTCCATTTGTGTCGCATAATGCAAAGCATCCCTCCCAGGCCAAATTTTAAAATTCTACAAATCATTATCAGAAATCCCAGAGTAAAGTATAGCCCTAGTACTAGTATGATTATCCATTCCTTTGGCGTACATTGAGGATTTGTGAGCATTTGCATACAGACTGTACACTCAATTAATTCGCAGTGTTTTTGAGCCGGACATTTTATTCCCATTTCCGAAACTTGCTCCCCATTTTTCCAAAATTTTACTGAAACTTCATATTCTGAAATAATTTGTTCAGTTGGGAGATAAATTGTTTGGCCATTTTCTGGATGGGGAAGATACATTTCTGGCTTTCCACTAATAAAGATTTCTAACCCCCCTATTTTTTCTTTGTATTTTATTTTTAGTCCTTGTTTAGCGCATTCAATTTCGCAGTTTTTACATTTCTCTGTCTTTTGTTGAAGCCAATAATAAACTTTAATTTTAACTGAACCCCAACTTTGTATAGGAATAATCCCTTCATCGGTTACTAGAACAGTTAATTCATATTGCCGGAAGTAACAAAATCGCGTTCCTTCTTCATTACAAAAATTATTTTTACAGTAACGCGGGCTTCCTGTTGTCTTTCCTACCCCAATACATTCATAATTGCCATTTAAATTATCTATGTGGGCTATGTTTAAATCCTGAATTAAGTGTTTAGTTCCATCAAAAAGCTGTATTTGATTGGCTTCTATTATTTCGGGCATCCCACATTTTTCATTCGGTTCAAGGGAGCAAAATTTAATTTTTTCTTTTTCTAAAATTTTTCTTACTTCTTTATCTTTTATTGTTGAATTTGACGATTTTGGTCCCTTATAAAAGCTACAATTTTGGGTCCAATTAGAACATTTACATTTATCGCCACAAAATAATTTTTTATCGGGTGAGACTCTAATGGCTCCGTTTTCACACGTAATATATTTCCAACAAAGTGTTCCCTTTTCACCTCTGTATACTCCAAAAGCATTTTGCACACATGTGTCTATGTCCACCAATTTTGTATTTTCAGTGCTTTTGCAGGGTCTCGCGAGTGATAGCGGCAAAAAAATAAGTGAGGCGATTAGAGAAATGTTTAACAGTGTTTTTATTTTTATTTCCTTCGCAGCTGGTTTTTTGTACGATCTGAGTTTTGCTCTATATTCTTCTGTTTTCTCTTCATCTTTATCATTTTTAGTGGATTTTTCTGTTTTTGGCTTTGCTTCAGTTTCTGCGCGAATTTCTAATGGGTAAAGAAGGGGTATTGCTCTAGTTAGCGTTTTTCCTTTTGAGAGAATTTTGGCTACTCTTTTTTCTCCATCTCTCCCTTGTATAAGTTTAACCACTCTACCCATTTTCCATTGATTCCTAGGGAGGTTTTTGTCGCCAATCAACACTATATCTCCCTCACTTGGTTCATAGGTTGTATATTTCTTTTGTTTATGTTTGTCTATACGTTCTTTGAGCGATTGTAAGTATTCAGTGGACCATCTTTCCCAGAATTTTTCAACTCTTATTTGAAGTGTTCCCCAAATGTTTACTAATTTCTCATGTGCTTTTTCCTTTTCCTTAAATTCAAGGTCATTTTCGTTTTCGGGTATTAAGCGTAAAAATTCGTTTTTGTTTCTGTTTGGTTGCATAAAATCTATGGGGCATAAGGGATTAAGTGATTCCATGTCCGAACAAACATAAGTTAGAGGCCTAGAATTTATAATCGATTTTACTTGAGCTATTAAGGTTTGCATGCTTTCAATGTCTAAGTATTTTTTCCCTGTAACTAATTTAATGTGTTTTTTAGTTAATCCCACTAGACGTTCATAAGTTCCCCCAAACCATGGGGAAAGCTCGGGAATAAACTTCCATTCCAATTTTTCGGCCTCAAAGCTTTTTTGAATTTCTATGACAGCCTTAGAGCTCATTTTGAATTGGGTTCCGTTATCACTGATTAATTTTCGTGGTAATCCATACTCTGCTGTAAATCTAGTGAAAATTTGTAGGAAAGAGGAAGCTGTTAGATCCTTAGCTATATCTAAATGTATCCCTCTACATGTAAGGCAAGTAAATAAACAAATCCAAATTTTTAGAGCTTCATCCGCATTTTTAACATAAAGAGGTCCCATATAGTCAACACCTGTCCGTTCGAAAACTTGGAACCTATTTATTCTGTCATCCGGAAGAGGTGCCATTTTAGGAAATTTATATGGTTTTAAGTTGTACATGAAACATCTTTGGCATTTTTTAATTACATTTTTAACCAAAATTCGAGCTTTGGGTATCCAGAACTGTGTACGCATATCTGCTAAAGTTTGCTGTATCCCCGAATGTAAGTTTTTCCTATGAAATTCTTGACAAATCATTTGGGCAATTTCGCTCTCGTTTGAAAGAAATACGGGGTGGTTTTCTAAGTTCTCTAGCCTACCTTTACAAATCCATAAGTCGTAATTATTTTTCTCCATGTTTAAACAATTTTTAAGGCTGGGCGGTGGTGGATGTTTATCTTGTGAATTTTTGATTAAAATGATTTCTGCTAATTTCCTTATCTGAGTATTTTCTTTTAAGTTTTCTAATTCTTTAAAAATTGTATTTTGCCAATCCTTTTTATTTTTTGAAACATTTTTAATAAAGACTAAGACATTTTTCCCTATAGAGACCAATTTTTTCCACTCGTTTCTAATTTTTGGATCAATAAAGTCAATTTCTAGGGTGTTAATGTTTACAAAGTTTTCTTTTATATTTTTAATTTCCATTTTTAGGTCCTCTGGGATTTTTGGCCACTCTGATTTATCTAAAGAAAGGAATTCGGGCCCGGTCCACCAGAGTTCATGACTTTTTAATTCATTTATGGTTAGTCCGCGTGTGGCACAGTCTGCCGGATTTTGCTCTGTATTTATATATCGCCATTTAATTTCTGTAATTTCTTTTATTTCTTCAACTCGTCGAGCTACAAAGCGTGGTAATTTATTTGTATTTTCCCCTGATATCCACGCGATCACACATTTACTGTCCGACCAATTAGTGATTGAATTAAATTTTATTTTACTTTCCTTTTTTAAGAATTTAACCATCCTAGATCCGATTAAAGCCGCCAACAGCTCTAAGCGTGGAATCGTAATATTTTTTAATGGGCATAATCTATTTTTGGCAAAAATAATATTTGTTTGTATTTTTTCTTTATTGTGTTGTCTCGCATATGCCACCGCTGAATAGGCTAATGCGGACGCGTCCACAAAAACGTGTAAATCAATTTTTGAAGTATTAAAATTTTCGAATAATTTTCTATTTAAAGAGATTTCGCCTTCGTCCGAAATTATTGTTTCCCATTCCTCTAGGTCTTTATTGTCTAATCGATCGTCCCAATCTATTCCTTTTTTCCACAATTTTTGAAAAAATAATTTTTTAGTAAGTTGCACCGGAATAAGGAGTCCCAATGGATCAAATATTTTAGCCACCGTTTGTAGGATTATTCTTTTTGTCCAGATTTTATTTTCTATTTTTGAAATTTTAAAACTCAATTTATCAGAGTTTACGTCCCATCTAATCCCCAGAACTTTCATTTTCGAAATTTTATTTTTATCCCCAAATTTTTCATTCACTTTACCGCAATTAGAGGCGAATTCGTGCAATTCCATTTTGGCTTTTCCGAAAAATATAATACTTTGGTTACATTTAGCAATTGCATCCGATTCATCTTTAGCGGCAATAAAGACGTTATCTGCGTACGTTTCGATCTCTAAGTTATTATTTTCATGTTCTAAATGGTATTGAATGACTGCTGCCATTAAAAAGGGTGCGGAAATCACTCCAAATGGAAGTCTCTTATGGCGTAATTTTATGATATTTTCCAGACTTGGCGGTTCATTTAAGTTTTTAAGCCAAAGTAATCGTAAGACATCTCGGTCCTTTTTGTGGATTTCAATTTGATGGAAGGCCGCTTTAACATCCGCGATAATGGCTATATCATATGTCCGAAATTTTATTAAAGTTGCACAAAGATCGGGTAAGAGAACCGGGCCCCGATATAATTGTTGGTTTAAACTTTCATTATTTTTTGTTTTACAACTTGCATCAATAACCACCCTAATTTTATCTTTTTCTGGTCTATAAATGGCATGATGCGGAATATAATGTATTTTTTCAGAATTATCATTTTCAACAATTTCGAGCACTCCTTCATTTATTTGCTCTTTAAATATTTCATCATATTTTTTAAGTGTTTTCTCTCTCAATTCTTTATTTGGAATTTTTATGATTTTTTGCCAGATGCCTTTCAAACGTTGACAAGAAATCCAGAAATTATCGGGCAGTGTATACTCTTTGTTTTTCCAAGGTAGAGCAACTTTGTATCGACCCGTCTTGTCACGCCTTATATTTTTCAGGAAAAGTTCATAGGCGATTTTATCGTCATTTTGGTATGGGCATTCACTAATTCCTATCCCCTCAAGATTCCAAAAATTTTCAATAGTTTCATCCGAAAATAATGTATTCATTTGTATATTTTTTGCTGTTCTTTCAATTGATTTATTCTTTTTTCTAATTTTAATTTGATCTTTTAGAGTGCGGAGTCTGGCTGAATACATTCCCCCAATATTTATTTTCTTTGCATTTTTAGGCTCAACTGGAACAGGAGTGCATATACATGGGTATTTACTTTTGCATTTACATTTAAGGTTCGGGTCTTTGTAACACTTACAGAAACACATGTTTGGTACGGGGGCCCTACTTTCCCTATGTGTTTGTTGAAATTCCCTTTGAGTAGGTTTTGGGTCAGGCGGAGGGCTTTCTAAATTATTTCTAAAATGTCCTCTTGCGGGAAAGGGCGAATCGTCTTCACTTTCATCAGTAGTGTCCATAAAGAATGGCAAAATTTGTTTTTCTTTTTTAGAGGTTTCTATATAACCCTTTCCGGCTAATGACATACCAATTTTAGTATTTATTAGATTAAAGCCAGATTTCGTTTTAGGGAAGTCCAGAATATCAAAATAGTATTCAGCCCCGATTAATAGTTCTGGCTCTTTTAGCGATGCAAAACATTTAGGAATGGTTGCAAAATTTTTTGTGCTTTTTGTTAATTTTGGATCTAGCACTAAAACAGGTTTAGGCAAATGTTCTACTCCTCTGGCTATAATTTCCATTTTTTGGTTATTTTTACAGTGGAGATAAAATTTGTAAACGTTTGCCTTTTCTTCAAAGCGTGTGCCCATTGCTCCAGTACCCCTAATTGTTTCAGTAGAGATTAACTTTAATTTTAGTTTATCGGCCAGGCTATTTTTTATTAGTGAAATTTCTGCCCCACTGTCTAGGAATGCATAAGCCTCAAATGTTCTATTACTTACCCCAGAATTTATATTAGTTTTGAGCACGTGAAAGATTGTTTGTTCATTTTTCTGCCCCTTTTTTTCATTTTGAGAGTGTTGAATAATTACGTCATTTTCATCGTCACTTTCTTCTTCGTTTGAATCGCTCTCTTGGACATTAGCCATTATTTTTTGCTGCTTGTCCTTTTTTGTATTTGTTTTCATTGGTGTGTGCGATCTATATTGAAAATTTTTATTTTCACCGATTTTTTCTTTTCTTCTACAGAGAGCGGAACAGTGACGTTTATCTTTACAATGAAAACATTCAATTTTATTTTTACAATTATTAGCCCCATGTCCTAATTTTAGACATTTTAAACAAAGTTTTAGTTCGCGTGCTCTTTCAACACGGTTTTCAATATTATTATATTTTTTACACTGATTATCATAATGGGGATCGGAACAGAATGCGCATTTTAAATCAATTTCTTTATTGAATGTGTACATTACTGTTTGTTTGGGAAAATTTCTTCGGTTTAAATTTTGCCCATTATTTTGGAAATTTATTGTCCTTTGGGCACCCCATTGAGTATTTTTATTTAATATTGTTTTTCTAGGTTGTTCTCCCGTACTGAATTCCCGATCCATTTTGTATACTTCTTCTTTTAATCGAACAGATTTATCGAGAAAATCCCACATCCCCTTTACGCTCATATTTGGTACTTTAATTTTTTCCTTGGCTAGCTCAGTGAGGGTCCAACGGGGTAGTTTGCTTTCTATTTCTATCATTATTTGTCTGTGTTCAATCGATTCCCCCATGAGTTCAAGCTGGCGTAAGATTGTGTCTATTTGCCTTAAAGTTTGCCTTAATTCGGGAACATGAGGTGAAGATCTTGGAATTTTTCGTAAAGCCCCGTGAAGATATGTTTTAATTATTTCAGGATTTCCATAATTATTTTTAAGGATTTCCATTACTGTTGGTAAATTTTTTCCTTCCGAAGGAATCCCTTCAATTAGTTTAAATGCTTCACCCCTTAATGAGCGTTTTAAATAATCCAATTTCATTTTATTTGAAATGTCTGTTCTATCCCCGATATTTGTTGTAAAGTCTTCAATGAATTCAGTATATTTAGAAATATCCCCATTAAAGGTTTGTAATGCCAGTTCCGGCAATTTTGCATTATTTATTTCTTGACCCCGATTTGTTTGAGCAGAGTTTTTTAATACGCGTAAATTTTCTTTTAAGCGATCAATTATGTTACGCGAGTTTTCCATGTGCGTAAATAACCCCGTTTCTGCTCTGCTGGTAAATGTATAATGCTCCCCAGATTCTGATACCTTTTCAGTTGTATTTTTTATTGACCCCAGGTATTTTAACCATTCAAAATTTATTTCATTAATGGCTGTAAATGTATCCCCGTATTTTTCAATATATGATTCAGCCATTCTAATCAACTCATTTTTCCTATTCAAATCTTCATTTTGTACCAAAAAGTCTATTTGTATTACCTCCTGGTCAAGTCTAATTAATCTGGTTTTTAGGGGATTTAAAGTGTTCTTAAAACCTTCTGCCATTTTTTTTTACTCACCTAATAGTGTGGAGCACGTGGAAAGTAGAAAAGTGGTTGTGGATGCACAGAAGGTGGTGGAAAATTTGGAACAGGTGGTGGAAGAGTTTGAACAAAGGGCGCGGGTAAGTTTGGTTGTGTGTAGTATGGCACGAAAACAGCACGTGGATGAGCAGGCCGCTGTGGAATTTGGAACCAATTATTTAATTGGGACCCGCCTCCCCTCGGAAAATGGTTGTTGTTTCTCCTATTAAAAGAAAACTGCCTGTTAGATGCTGGGCTCGTGAATTGCACTCGTTCAAGGATTGGACGGTGCTGCCGATTTGGAATACGCTGCCTTTGTGGTGGATGTTGTACTCGTCTCGAAAATGAGCGAGTTGGTCGGAATATACGCCGACGATTTCTTCTAAGTGGTTGTTGTCTGTGTTGTCGATGCCGATGTCGTTCCCTACTTCTGCTTCGGCTTCGACGATTGTTGTTTCCCCCGGCCAGTTTTTTGCGTGGCACCAAATGTCTTTTAATAGACCCCCAAAATAAATTCAAAGGAAAATAATTTTATTTAAAAGAAGTTTATCAATTAAAATAATTTAATTTATTTAAAATAGGAAAGGGAGCATTTTTATATTTAAAGGATTGAAAATAATTAATGATAGGGAATAAGCAATGTATTTTATATTAGCAAAAGCGTGATGAAATAAATTTTAGGAATTGGTAAATGATTAACAATGTAAAGGGTAATTTAAAAAATTTAAAAGGTTAACATTTTAAAATGAAGAAGAATTTAAAAAATATAAAAATATATGTCAATGATTAATTTAAAATTAGGAAATATATTTTTTAAAATTTAAAATTAAATATCAATTTCGGCTGTTGCCGACAATCAGAATAGATTCTGTTCATATAAAGCAAATATTGTCTTTTCTGAAATGAAATGCTATTATTTAGAAAAGAAGAAATCATGTTTAAATGATCAGAATAGATTCTATTCATATAAAGAAAAAATGTCACATCTGAAATTATTTAGAAAATTATTTAGAAAAGTGGAAATCAAGTCTAAATGATCAGAATAGATTCTGTTCATATAAAGAAAAAATTCTAATATCTGAAATGAAATGCTATTATTTAGAAAAGAAGAAATCATGTCTAAATGATCAGAATAGATTCTGTTCATATAAAGAAAAAATGTCACATCTGAAATTATTTAGAAAATTATTTAGAAAAGTGGAAATCAAGTCTAAATGATCAGAATAGATTCTGTTCTTATAAAGCAAATATTGTCATTTCTGAAATGAAATGCTATTATTTAGAAAAGAAGAAATCATGTTTAAATGATCAGAATAGATTCTATTCATATAAAGAAAAAATGTCACATCTGAAATTATTTAGAAAATTATTTAGAAAAGTGGAAATCAAGTCTAAATGATCAGAATAGATTCTGTTCATATAAAGCAAATATTGTCATATCTGAAATGAAATGCTATTATTTAAAAAAAAGAAATCATGTTTAAATGATCAGAATAGATTCTATTCATATAAAGAAAAAATGTCACATCTGAAATGAAATGCTATTATTTAGAAAAGAAGAAATCATGTCTAAATGATCAGAATAGATTCTGTTCATATAAAGAAAAAATGTCACATCTGAAATTATTTAGAAAATTATTTAGAAAAGTGGAAATCAAGTCTAAATGATCAGAATAGATTCTGTTCATATAAAGAAAAAATGTCACATCTGAAATGAAATGCTATTATTTAGAAAAGAAGAAATCATGTTTAAATGATCAGAATAGATTCTATTCATATAAAGAAAAAATGTCACATCTGAAATTATTTAGAAAATTATTTAGAAAAGTGGAAATAAAGTCTAAATGATCAGAATAGATTCTGTTCATATAAAGCAAATATTGTCATTTCTGAAATGAAATGCTATTATTTAGAAAAGAAGAAATCATGTCTAAAAGATCAGAATAGATTCTATTCATATAAAGAAAAAATGTCACATCTGAAATGAAATGCTATTATTTAGATAAGAAGAAATCATGTTTAAATGATCAGAATAGATAATGTTCATATAAAGAAAAAATGTCACATCTGAAATTATTTAGAAAATTATTTAGAAAAGTGGAAATCAAGTCTAAATGATCAGAATAGATTCTGTTCATATAAAGAAAAAATTCTAATATCTGAAATGAAATGCTATTATTTAGAAAAGAAGAAATCATGTCTAAATGATCAGAATAGATTCTGTTCATATAAAGAAAAAATGTCACATCTGAAATGAAATGCTATTATTTAGAAAAGAAGAAATCATGTTTAAATGATCAGAATAGATAATGTTCATATAAAGAAAAAATGTCACATCTGAAATTATTTAGAAAATTATTTAGAAAAGTGGAAATCAAGTCTAAATGATCAGAATAGATTCTGTTCATATAAAGCAAATATTGTCATATCTGAAATGAAATGCTATTATTTAGAAAAGAAGAAATCATGTTTAAATGATCAGAATAGATTCTATTCATATAAAGAAAAAATGTCACATCTGAAATGAAATGCTATTATTTAGAAAAGAAGAAATCATGTCTAAATGATCAGAATAGATTCTGTTCATATAAAGAAAAAATGTCACATCTGAAATTATTTAGAAAATTATTTAGAAAAGTGGAAATCAAGTCTAAATGATCAGAATAGATTCTGTTCATATAAAGCAAATATTGTCTTTTCTGAAATGAAATGCTATTATTTAGAAAAGAAGAAATCATGTTTAAATGATCAGAATAGGTTCGTTTCATATAAAGAAAAAATGTCACATCTGAAATTATTTAGAAAATTATTTAGAAAAGTGGAAATCAAGTCTAAATGATCAGAATAGATTCTGTTCTTATAAAGCAAATATTGTCATTTCTGAAATGAAATGCTATTATTTAGAAAAGAAGAAATCATGTTTAAATGATCAGAATAGATTCTATTCATATAAAGAAAAAATGTCACATCTGAAATTATTTAGAAAATTATTTAGAAAAGTGGAAATCAAGTCTAAATGATCAGAATAGATTCTGTTCATATAAAGAAAAAATTCTAATATCTGAAATGAAATGCTATTATTTAGAAAAGAAGAAATCATGTCTAAATGATCAGAATAGATTCTGTTCATATAAAGAAAAAATGTCACATCTGAAATTATTTAGAAAATTATTTAGAAAAGTGGAAATCAAGTCTAAATGATCAGAATAGATTCTGTTCTTATAAAGCAAATATTGTCATTTCTGAAATGAAATGCTATTATTTAGAAAAGAAGAAATCATGTTTAAATGATCAGAATAGATTCTATTCATATAAAGAAAAAATGTCACATCTGAAATTATTTAGAAAATTATTTAGAAAAGTGGAAATCAAGTCTAAATGATCAGAATAGATTCTGTTCATATAAAGCAAATATTGTCATATCTGAAATGAAATGCTATTATTTAAAAAAAAGAAATCATGTTTAAATGATCAGAATAGATTCTATTCATATAAAGAAAAAATGTCACATCTGAAATGAAATGCTATTATTTAGAAAAGAAGAAATCATGTCTAAATGATCAGAATAGATTCTGTTCATATAAAGAAAAAATGTCACATCTGAAATTATTTAGAAAATTATTTAGAAAAGTGGAAATCAAGTCTAAATGATCAGAATAGATTCTGTTCATATAAAGCAAATATTGTCTTTTCTGAAATGAAATGCTATTATTTAGAAAAGAAGAAATCATGTTTAAATGATCAGAATAGGTTCGTTTCATATAAAGAAAAAATGTCACATCTGAAATTATTTAGAAAATTATTTAGAAAAGTGGAAATCAAGTCTAAATGATCAGAATAGATTCTGTTCTTATAAAGCAAATATTGTCATTTCTGAAATGAAATGCTATTATTTAGAAAAGAAGAAATCATGTTTAAATGATCAGAATAGATTCTATTCATATAAAGAAAAAATGTCACATCTGAAATGAAATGCTATTATTTAGAAAAGAAGAAATCATGTCTAAATGATCAGAATAGATTCTGTTCATATAAAGCAAATATTGTCATATCTGAAATGAAATGCTATTATTTAGAAAAGAAGAAATCATGTCTAAATGATCAGAATAGATTCTGTTCATATAAAGAAAAAATGTCACATCTGAAATGAAATGCTATTATTTAGAAAAGAAGAAATCATGTCTAAATGATCAGAATAGATTCTGTTCATATAAAGAAAAAATGTCACATCTGAAATTATTTAGAAAATTATTTAGAAAAGTGGAAATCAAGTCTAAATGATCAGAATAGATTCTGTTCTTATAAAGCAAATATTGTCATTTCTGAAATGAAATGCTATTATTTAGAAAAGAAGAAATCATGTTTAAATGATCAGAATAGATTCTATTCATATAAAGAAAAAATGTCACATCTGAAATGAAATGCTATTATTTAGAAAAGAAGAAATCATGTCTAAATGATCAGAATAGATTCTGTTCATATAAAGCAAATATTGTCATATCTGAAATGAAATGCTATTATTTAGAAAAGAAGAAATCATGTCTAAATGATCAGAATAGATTCTGTTCATATAAAGAAAAAATGTCACATCTGAAATGAAATGCTATTATTTAGAAAAGAAGAAATCATGTCTAAATGATCAGAATAGATTCTGTTCATATAAAGAAAAAATGTCACATCTGAAATTATTTAGAAAAGTGAAAATCAAGTCTAAATGATCAGAATAGATTCTGTTCATATAAAGCAAATATTGTCATATCTGAAATGAAATGCTATTATTTAGAAAAGAAGAAATCATGTTTAAATGATCAGAATAGATTCTATTCATATAAAGAAAAAATGTCACATCTGAAATGAAATGCTATTATTTAGAAAAGAAGAAATCATGTCTAAATGATCAGAATAGATTCTGTTCATATAAAGAAAAAATGTCACATCTGAAATTATTTAGAAAATTATTTAGAAAAGTGGAAATCAAGTCTAAATGATCAGAATAAATTCTATTCATATAAAGAAAAAATGTCACATCTGAAATGAAATGCTATTATTTAGAAAAGAAGAAATCATGTCTAAATGATCAAAATAGATTCTGTTCATATAAAGAAAAAATGTCACATCTGAAATTATTTAGAAAATTATTTAGAAAAGTGGAAATCAAGTCTAAATGATCAGAATAGATTCTGTTCATATAAAGCAAATATTGTCATATCTGAAATGAAATGCTATTATTTAGAAAAGAAGAAATCATGTTTAAATGATCAGAATAGATTCTATTCATATAAAGAAAAAATGTCACATCTGAAATGAAATGCTATTATTTAGAAAAGAAGAAATCATGTCTAAATGATCAGAATAGATTCTGTTCTATTCATATAAATAGATTCTATTCATATAAAGAAAAAATGTCACATCTGAAATGAAATGCTATTATTTAGAAAAGAAGAAATCATGTCTAAATGATCAGAATAGATTCTGTTCTATTCATATAAATAGATTCTATTCATATAAAGAAAAAATGTCACATCTGAAATGAAATGCTATTATTTAGAAAAGAAGAAATCATGTCTAAATGATCAGAATAGATTCTGTTCATATAAAGAAAAAATGTCACATCTGAAATTATTTAGAAAATTATTTAGAAAAGTGGAAATCAAGTCTAAATGATCAGAATAGATTCTGTTCTTATAAAGCAAATATTGTCATTTCTGAAATGAAATGCTATTATTTAGAAAAGAAGAAATCATGTTTAAATGATCAGAATAGATTCTATTCATATAAAGAAAAAATGTCACATCTGAAATGAAATGCTATTATTTAGAAAAGAAGAAATCATGTCTAAATGATCAGAATAGATTCTGTTCATATAAAGCAAATATTGTCATATCTGAAATGAAATGCTATTATTTAGAAAAGAAGAAATCATGTCTAAATGATCAGAATAGATTCTGTTCATATAAAGAAAAAATGTCACATCTGAAATGAAATGCTATTATTTAGAAAAGAAGAAATCATGTCTAAATGATCAGAATAGATTCTGTTCATATAAAGAAAAAATGTCACATCTGAAATTATTTAGAAAATTATTTAGAAAAGTGAAAATCAAGTCTAAATGATCAGAATAGATTCTGTTCATATAAAGCAAATATTGTCATATCTGAAATGAAATGCTATTATTTAGAAAAGAAGAAATCATGTTTAAATGATCAGAATAGATTCTATTCATATAAAGAAAAAATGTCACATCTGAAATGAAATGCTATTATTTAGAAAAGAAGAAATCATGTCTAAATGATCAAAATAGATTCTGTTCATATAAAGAAAAAATGTCACATCTGAAATTATTTAGAAAATTATTTAGAAAAGTGGAAATCAAGTCTAAATGATCAGAATAGATTCTGTTCATATAAAGCAAATATTGTCATATCTGAAATGAAATGCTATTATTTAGAAAAGAAGAAATCATGTTTAAATGATCAGAATAGATTCTATTCATATAAAGAAAAAATGTCACATCTGAAATGAAATGCTATTATTTAGAAAAGAAGAAATCATGTCTAAATGATCAGAATAGATTCTGTTCTATTCATATAAATAGATTCTATTCATATAAAGAAAAAATGTCACATCTGAAATGAAATGCTATTATTTAGAAAAGAAGAAATCATGTGTAAATGATCAGAATAGATTCTGTTCATATAAAGAAAAAATGTCACATCTGAAATTATTTAGAAAATTATTTAGAAAAGTGGAAATCAAGTCTAAATGATCAGAATAGATTCTGTTCATATAAAGCAAATATTGTCTTTTCTGAAATGAAATGCTATTATTTAGAAAAGAAGAAATCATGTTTAAATGATCAGAATAGATTCTATTCATATAAAGAAAAAATGTCACATCTGAAATTATTTAGAAAATTATTTAGAAAAGTGGAAATCAAGTCTAAATGATCAGAATAGATTCTGTTCATATAAAGCAAATATTGTCATTTCTGAAATGAAATGCTATTATTTAGAAAAGAAGAAATCATGTTTAAATGATCAGAATGGATTCTATTCATATAAAGAAAAAATGTCACATCTGAAATTATTTAGAAAATTATTTAGAAAAGTGGAAATCAAGTCTAAATGATCAGAATAGATTCTGTTCATATAAAGCAAATATTGTCTTTTCTGAAATGAAATGCTATTATTTAGAAAAGAAGAAATCATGTTTAAATGATCAGAATAGATTCTATTCATATAAAGAAAAAATGTCACATCTGAAATGAAATGCTATTATTTAGAAAAGAAGAAATCATGTCTAAATGATCAGAATAGATTCTGTTCTATTCATATAAATAGATTCTATTCATATAAAGAAAAAATGTCACATCTGAAATGAAATGCTATTATTTAGAAAAGAAGAAATCATGTGTAAATGATCAGAATAGATTCTGTTCATATAAAGAAAAAATGTCACATCTGAAATTATTTAGAAAATTATTTAGAAAAGTGGAAATCAAGTCTAAATGATCAGAATAGATTCTGTTCATATAAAGCAAATATTGTCTTTTCTGAAATGAAATGCTATTATTTAGAAAAGAAGAAATCATGTTTAAATGATCAGAATAGATTCTATTCATATAAAGAAAAAATGTCACATCTGAAATTATTTAGAAAATTATTTAGAAAAGTGGAAATCAAGTCTAAATGATCAGAATAGATTCTGTTCATATAAAGCAAATATTGTCATTTCTGAAATGAAATGCTATTATTTAGAAAAGAAGAAATCATGTTTAAATGATCAGAATGGATTCTATTCATATAAAGAAAAAATGTCACATCTGAAATTATTTAGAAAATTATTTAGAAAAGTGGAAATCAAGTCTAAATGATCAGAATAGATTCTGTTCATATAAAGCAAATATTGTCTTTTCTGAAATGAAATGCTATTATTTAGAAAAGAAGAAATCATGTTTAAATGATCAGAATAGATTCTATTCATATAAAGAAAAAATGTCACATCTGAAATTATTTAGAAAATTATTTAGAAAAGTGGGAATCAAGTCTAAATGATCAGAATAGATTCTGTTCATATAAAGAAAAAATTCTAATATCTGAAATGAAATGCTATTATTTAGAAAAGAAGAAATCATGTCTAAATGATCAGAATAGATTCTGTTCATATAAAGAAAAAATGTCACATCTGAAATTATTTAGAAAATTATTTAGAAAAGAAGAAATCATGTCTAAATGATCAGAATAGATTCTGTTCATATAAAGAAAAAATGTCACATCTGAAATTATTTAGAAAATTATTTAGAAAAGTGGAAATCAAGTCTAAATGATCAGAATAGATTCTGTTCATATAAAGCAAATATTGTCTTTTCTGAAATGAAATGCTATTATTTAGAAAAGAAGAAATCATGTTTAAATGATCAGAATAGGTTCGTTTCATATAAAGAAAAAATGTCACATCTGAAATTATTTAGAAAATTATTTAGAAAAGTGGAAATCAAGTCTAAATGATCAGAATAGATTCTGTTCTTATAAAGCAAATATTGTCATTTCTGAAATGAAATGCTATTATTTAGAAAAGAAGAAATCATGTTTAAATGATCAGAATAGATTCTATTCATATAAAGAAAAAATGTCACATCTGAAATTATTTAGAAAATTATTTAGAAAAGTGGAAATCAATTCTAAATGATCAGAATAGATTCTGTTCATATAAAGCAATATATTGTCATATCTGAAATGAAATGCTATTATTTAGAAAAGAAGAAATCATGTCTAAATGCTCAGAATAGATTCTGTTCATATAAAGAAAAAATGTCACATCTGAAATTATTTAGAAAAATTATTTAGAAAACGTGGAAATCAAGTCTACATGATAAGAATAGATTCTATTCATATTAATAGCAAATACTTGTCACATCTGAAATGAAATGCTCTTATTTAGAAAGAAGAAATTCATGTCTTAAATGATCAGAATCGATTCTGTTCATATAAAGACAAAACTGTTCACATCTGAAATTATTTAGAAACTTCTTTAGAAAAGTGAATCAAGTCTAAATGATCAGAATAGATTTTCGTGTCATATAAGCAAATATTGTCTTTCTGAAATGAAATGCTATTATTTAGAAAAGAAGAAATCATGGTTTAATGATCAGCATAGATTCTGTTTCATATTAAAGAAAAATGTCACATCTGAAATTCTTTAGAAAATTATTTCGAAAGTGGAAATCAAGTCTCAAATGATCCAGCATAGATTCTGTCTATAAAGCAAATATTGTCATTTCTGAAATGAAATGCTATTA
>CACSLI010000090.1:487500-499732 GCA_902706615.1 Meloidogyne luci | reverse complement strand
TCCAAGTTTATTTTTATATTCTTTTTATATAATTAGTCATAATTGAAAATAAGTTTGATAAGAAAATAAAAGTTATTAGGTTTTGGCCTCCAAGTTTATTTTTATATTCTTTTTTATATAATTAGTCATAATTGAAAATAAGTTTGATAAGAAAATAAAAGTTATTAGGTTTTGGCCTCCAAGTTTATTTTTATATTCTTTTTTATATAATTAGTCATAATTGAAAATAAGTTTGATAAGAAAATAAAAGTTATTAGGTTTTGGCCTCCAAGTTTATTTTTATATTCTTTTTATATAATTAGTCATAATTGAAAATAAGTTTGATAAGAAAATAAAAGTTATTAGGTTTTGGCCTCCAAGTTTATTTTTATATTCTTTTTTATATAATTAGTCATAATTGAAAATAAGTTTGATAAGAAAATAAAAGTTATTAGGTTTTGGCCTCCAAGTTTATTTTTATATTCTTTTTATATAATTAGTCATAATTGAAAATAAGTTTGATAAGAAAATAAAAGTTATTAGGTTTTGGCCTCCAAGTTTATTTTTATATTCTTTTTTATATAATTAGTCATAATTGAAAATAAGTTTGATAAGAAAATAAAAGTTATTAGGTTTTGGCCTCCAAGTTTATTTTTATATTCTTTTTATATAATTAGTCATAATTGAAAATAAGTTTGATAAGAAAATAAAAGTTATTAGGTTTTGGCCTCCAAGTTTATTTTTATATTCTTTTTTATATAATTAGTCATAATTGAAAATAAGTTTGATAAAAAATAAAAGTTATTAGGTTTTGGCCTCCAAGTTTATTTTTATATTCTTTTTTATATAATTAGTCATAATTGAAAATAAGTTTGATAAGAAAATAAAAGTTATTAGGTTTTGGCCTCCAAGTTTATTTTTATATTCTTTTTTATATAATTAGTCATAATTGAAAATAAGTTTGATAAGAAAATAAAAGTTATTAGGTTTTGGCCTCCAAGTTTATTTTATATTCTTTTTTATATAATTAGTCATAATTGAAAATAAGTTTGATAAGAAAATAAAAGTTATTAGGTTTTGGCCTCCAAGTTTATTTTTATATTCTTTTTTATATAATTAGTCATAATTGAAAATAAGTTTGATAAGAAAATAAAAGTTATTAGGTTTTGGCCTCCAAGTTTATTTTATATTCTTTTTTATATAATTAGTCATAATTGAAAATAAGTTTGATAAGAAAATAAAAGTTATTAGGTTTTGGCCTCCAAGTTTATTTTTATATTCTTTTTTATATAATTAGTCATAATTGAAAATAAGTTTGATAAGAAAATAAAAGTTATTAGGTTTTGGCCTCCAAGTTTATTTTTATATTCTTTTTATATAATTAGTCATAATTGAAAATAAGTTTGATAAGAAAATAAAAGTTATTAGGTTTGGCCTCCAAGTTTATTTTATATTCTTTTTTATATAATTAGTCATAATTGAAAATAAGTTTGATAAGAAAATAAAAGTTATTAGGTTTTGGCCTCCAAGTTTATTATATTTTATATAATTAGTCATAATTGAAAATAAGTTTGATAAGAAACTAAAAGTTATTAGGTTTTGGCCTCCAAGTTTATTTTTATATTCTTTTTTATATAATTAGTCATAATTGAAAATAAGTTTGATAAGAAAATAAAAGTTATTAGGTTTTGGCCTCCAAGTTTATTTTTATATTCTTTTTTATATAATTAGTCATAATTGAAAATAAGTTTGATAAGAAAATAAAAGTTATTAGGTTTTGGCCTCCAAGTTTATTTTTATATTCTTTTTTATATAATTAGTCATAATTGAAAATAAGTTTGATAAGAAAATAAAAGTTATTAGGTTTTGGCCTCCAAGTTTATTTTTATATTCTTTTTTATATAATTAGTCATAATTGAAAATAAGTTTGATAAGAAAATAAAAGTTATTAGGTTTTGGCCTCCAAGTTTATTTTTATATTCTTTTTATATAATTAGTCATAATTGAAAATAAGTTTGATAAGAAAATAAAAGTTATTAGGTTTTGGCCTCCAAGTTTATTTTTATATTCTTTTTTATATAATTAGTCATAATTGAAAATAAGTTTGATAAGAAAATAAAAGTTATTAGGTTTTGGCCTCCAAGTTTATTTTTATATTCTTTTTTATATAATTAGTCATAATTGAAAATAAGTTTGATAAGAAAATAAAAGTTATTAGGTTTTGGCCTCCAAGTTTATTTTTATATTCTTTTTTATATAATTAGTCATAATTGAAAATAAGTTTGATAAAAAATAAAAGTTATTAGGTTTTGGCCTCCAAGTTTATTTTTATATTCTTTTTTATATAATTAGTCATAATTGAAAATAAGTTTGATAAGAAAATAAAAGTTATTAGGTTTTGGCCTCCAAGTTTATTTTTATATTCTTTTTATATAATTAGTCATAATTGAAAATAAGTTTGATAAGAAAATAAAAGTTATTAGGTTTTGGCCTCCAAGTTTATTTTTATATTCTTTTTTATATAATTAGTCATAATTGAAAATAAGTTTGATAAGAAAATAAAAGTTATTAGGTTTTGGCCTCCAAGTTTATTTTTATATTCTTTTTTATATAATTAGTCATAATTGAAAATAAGTTTGATAAGAAAATAAAAGTTATTAGGTTTTGGCCTCCAAGTTTATTTTTATATTCTTTTTTATATAATTAGTCATAATTGAAAATAAGTTTGATAAGAAAATAAAAGTTATTAGGTTTTGGCCTCCAAGTTTATTTTTATATTCTTTTTTATATAATTAGTCATAATTGAAAATAAGTTTGATAAGAAAATAAAAGTTATTAGGTTTTGGCCTCCAAGTTTATTTTTATATTCTTTTTTATATAATTAGTCATAATTGAAAATAAGTTTGATAAGAAAATAAAAGTTATTAGGTTTTGGCCTCCAAGTTTATTTTTATATTCTTTTTTATATAATTAGTCATAATTGAAAATAAGTTTGATAAGAAAATAAAAGTTATTAGGTTTTGGCCTCCAAGTTTATTTTTATATTCTTTTTTATATAATTAGTCATAATTGAAAATAAGTTTGATAAGAAAATAAAAGTTATTAGGTTTTGGCCTCCAAGTTTATTTTTATATTCTTTTTTATATAATTAGTCATAATTGAAAATAAGTTTGATAAGAAAATAAAAGTTATTAGGTTTTGGCCTCCAAGTTTATTTTTATATTCTTTTTTATATAATTAGTCATAATTGAAAATAAGTTTGATAAGAAAATAAAAGTTATTAGGTTTTGGCCTCCAAGTTTATTTTTATATTCTTTTTATATAATTAGTCATAATTGAAAATAAGTTTGATAAGAAAATAAAAGTTATTAGGTTTTGGCCTCCAAGTTTATTTTTATATTCTTTTTTATATAATTAGTCATAATTGAAAATAAGTTTGATAAGAAAATAAAAGTTATTAGGTTTTGGCCTCCAAGTTTATTTTTATATTCTTTTTTATATAATTAGTCATAATTGAAAATAAGTTTGATAAGAAAATAAAAGTTATTAGGTTTTGGCCTCCAAGTTTATTTTTATATTCTTTTTTATATAATTAGTCATAATTGAAAATAAGTTTGATAAGAAAATAAAAGTTATTAGGTTTTGGCCTCCAAGTTTATTTTTATATTCTTTTTTATATAATTAGTCATAATTGAAAATAAGTTTGATAAGAAAATAAAAGTTATTAGGTTTTGGCCTCCAAGTTTATTTTTATATTCTTTTTATATAATTAGTCATAATTGAAAATAAGTTTGATAAGAAAATAAAAGTTATTAGGTTTTGGCCTCCAAGTTTATTTTTATATTCTTTTTTATATAATTAGTCATAATTGAAAATAAGTTTGATAAGAAAATAAAAGTTATTAGGTTTTGGCCTCCAAGTTTATTTTTATATTCTTTTTTATATAATTAGTCATAATTGAAAATAAGTTTGATAAGAAAATAAAAGTTATTAGGTTTTGGCCTCCAAGTTTATTTTTATATTCTTTTTTATATAATTAGTCATAATTGAAAATAAGTTTGATAAGAAAATAAAAGTTATTAGGTTTTGGCCTCCAAGTTTATTTTTATATTCTTTTTTATATAATTAGTCATAATTGAAAATAAGTTTGATAAGAAAATAAAAGTTATTAGGTTTTGGCCTCCAAGTTTATTTTTATATTCTTTTTATATAATTAGTCATAATTGAAAATAAGTTTGATAAGAAAATAAAAGTTATTAGGTTTTGGCCTCCAAGTTTATTTTTATATTCTTTTTTATATAATTAGTCATAATTGAAAATAAGTTTGATAAGAAAATAAAAGTTATTAGGTTTTGGCCTCCAAGTTTATTTTTATATTCTTTTTTATATAATTAGTCATAATTGAAAATAAGTTTGATAAGAAAATAAAAGTTATTAGGTTTTGGCCTCCAAGTTTATTTTTATATTCTTTTTTATATAATTAGTCATAATTGAAAATAAGTTTGATAAGAAAATAAAAGTTATTAGGTTTTGGCCTCCAAGTTTATTTTTATATTCTTTTTATATAATTAGTCATAATTGAAAATAAGTTTGATAAGAAAATAAAAGTTATTAGGTTTTGGCCTCCAAGTTTATTTTTATATTCTTTTTTATATAATTAGTCATAATTGAAAATAAGTTTGATAAGAAAATAAAAGTTATTAGGTTTGGCCTCCAAGTTTATTTTTATATTCTTTTTTATATAATTAGTCATAATTGAAAATAAGTTTGATAAGAAAATAAAAGTTATTAGGTTTTGGCCTCCAAGTTTATTTTTATATTCTTTTTTATATAATTAGTCATAATTGAAAATAAGTTTGATAAGAAAATAAAAGTTATTAGGTTTTGGCCTCCAAGTTTATTTTTATATTCTTTTTTATATAATTAGTCATAATTGAAAATAAGTTTGATAAGAAAATAAAAGTTATTAGGTTTTGGCCTCCAAGTTTATTTTTATATTCTTTTTTATATAATTAGTCATAATTGAAAATAAGTTTGATAAGAAAATAAAAGTTATTAGGTTTTGGCCTCCAAGTTTATTTTTATATTCTTTTTTATATAATTAGTCATAATTGAAAATAAGTTTGATAAGAAAATAAAAGTTATTAGGTTTTGGCCTCCAAGTTTATTTTTATATTCTTTTTTATATAATTAGTCATAATTGAAAATAAGTTTGATAAGAAAATAAAAGTTATTAGGTTTTGGCCTCCAAGTTTATTTTTATATTCTTTTTTATATAATTAGTCATAATTGAAAATAAGTTTGATAAGAAAATAAAAGTTATTAGGTTTTGGCCTCCAAGTTTATTTTTATATTCTTTTTTATATAATTAGTCATAATTGAAAATAAGTTTGATAAGAAAATAAAAGTTATTAGGTTTTGGCCTCCAAGTTTATTTTTATATTCTTTTTTATATAATTAGTCATAATTGAAAATAAGTTTGATAAGAAAATAAAAGTTATTAGGTTTTGGCCTCCAAGTTTATTTTTATATTCTTTTTTATATAATTAGTCATAATTGAAAATAAGTTTGATAAGAAAATAAAAGTTATTAGGTTTTGGCCTCCAAGTTTATTTTTATATTCTTTTTTATATAATTAGTCATAATTGAAAATAAGTTTGATAAGAAAATAAAAGTTATTAGGTTTTGGCCTCCAAGTTTATTTTTATATTCTTTTTTATATAATTAGTCATAATTGAAAATAAGTTTGATAAGAAAATAAAAGTTATTAGGTTTTGGCCTCCAAGTTTATTTTTATATTCTTTTTTATATAATTAGTCATAATTGAAAATAAGTTTGATAAGAAAATAAAAGTTATTAGGTTTTGGCCTCCAAGTTTATTTTTATATTCTTTTTTATATAATTAGTCATAATTGAAAATAAGTTTGATAAGAAAATAAAAGTTATTAGGTTTTGGCCTCCAAGTTTATTTTTATATTCTTTTTTATATAATTAGTCATAATTGAAAATAAGTTTGATAAGAAAATAAAAGTTATTAGGTTTTGGCCTCCAAGTTTATTTTTATATTCTTTTTTATATAATTAGTCATAATTGAAAATAAGTTTGATAAGAAAATAAAAGTTATTAGGTTTTGGCCTCCAAGTTTATTTTTATATTCTTTTTTATATAATTAGTCATAATTGAAAATAAGTTTGATAAGAAAATAAAAGTTATTAGGTTTTGGCCTCCAAGTTTATTTTTATATTCTTTTTTATATAATTAGTCATAATTGAAAATAAGTTTGATAAGAAAATAAAAGTTATTAGGTTTTGGCCTCCAAGTTTATTTTTATATTCTTTTTTATATAATTAGTCATAATTGAAAATAAGTTTGATAAGAAAATAAAAGTTATTAGGTTTTGGCCTCCAAGTTTATTTTTATATTCTTTTTTATATAATTAGTCATAATTGAAAATAAGTTTGATAAGAAAATAAAAGTTATTAGGTTTTGGCCTCCAAGTTTATTTTTATATTCTTTTTTATATAATTAGTCATAATTGAAAATAAGTTTGATAAGAAAATAAAAGTTATTAGGTTTTGGCCTCCAAGTTTATTTTTATATTCTTTTTTATATAATTAGTCATAATTGAAAATAAGTTTGATAAGAAAATAAAAGTTATTAGGTTTTGGCCTCCAAGTTTATTTTTATATTCTTTTTTATATAATTAGTCATAATTGAAAATAAGTTTGATAAGAAAATAAAAGTTATTAGGTTTTGGCCTCCAAGTTTATTTTTATATTCTTTTTTATATAATTAGTCATAATTGAAAATAAGTTTGATAAGAAAATAAAAGTTATTAGGTTTTGGCCTCCAAGTTTATTTTTATATTCTTTTTTATATAATTAGTCATAATTGAAAATAAGTTTGATAAGAAAATAAAAGTTATTAGGTTTTGGCCTCCAAGTTTATTTTTATATTCTTTTTTATATAATTAGTCATAATTGAAAATAAGTTTGATAAGAAAATAAAAGTTATTAGGTTTTGGCCTCCAAGTTTATTTTTATATTCTTTTTTATATAATTAGTCATAATTGAAAATAAGTTTGATAAGAAAATAAAAGTTATTAGGTTTTGGCCTCCAAGTTTATTTTTATATTCTTTTTTATATAATTAGTCATAATTGAAAATAAGTTTGATAAGAAAATAAAAGTTATTAGGTTTTGGCCTCCAAGTTTATTTTTATATTCTTTTTTATATAATTAGTCATAATTGAAAATAAGTTTGATAAGAAAATAAAAGTTATTAGGTTTTGGCCTCCAAGTTTATTTTTATATTCTTTTTTATATAATTAGTCATAATTGAAAATAAGTTTGATAAGAAAATAAAAGTTATTAGGTTTTGGCCTCCAAGTTTATTTTTATATTCTTTTTTATATAATTAGTCATAATTGAAAATAAGTTTGATAAGAAAATAAAAGTTATTAGGTTTTGGCCTCCAAGTTTATTTTTATATTCTTTTTTATATAATTAGTCATAATTGAAAATAAGTTTGATAAGAAAATAAAAGTTATTAGGTTTTGGCCTCCAAGTTTATTTTTATATTCTTTTTTATATAATTAGTCATAATTGAAAATAAGTTTGATAAGAAAATAAAAGTTATTAGGTTTTGGCCTCCAAGTTTATTTTTATATTCTTTTTTATATAATTAGTCATAATTGAAAATAAGTTTGATAAGAAAATAAAAGTTATTAGGTTTTGGCCTCCAAGTTTATTTTTATATTCTTTTTTATATAATTAGTCATAATTGAAAATAAGTTTGATAAGAAAATAAAAGTTATTAGGTTTTGGCCTCCAAGTTTATTTTTATATTCTTTTTTATATAATTAGTCATAATTGAAAATAAGTTTGATAAGAAAATAAAAGTTATTAGGTTTTGGCCTCCAAGTTTATTTTTATATTCTTTTTTATATAATTAGTCATAATTGAAAATAAGTTTGATAAGAAAATAAAAGTTATTAGGTTTTGGCCTCCAAGTTTATTTTTATATTCTTTTTTATATAATTAGTCATAATTGAAAATAAGTTTGATAAGAAAATAAAAGTTATTAGGTTTTGGCCTCCAAGTTTATTTTTATATTCTTTTTTATATAATTAGTCATAATTGAAAATAAGTTTGATAAGAAAATAAAAGTTATTAGGTTTTGGCCTCCAAGTTTATTTTTATATTCTTTTTTATATAATTAGTCATAATTGAAAATAAGTTTGATAAGAAAATAAAAGTTATTAGGTTTTGGCCTCCAAGTTTATTTTTATATTCTTTTTTATATAATTAGTCATAATTGAAAATAAGTTTGATAAGAAAATAAAAGTTATTAGGTTTTGGCCTCCAAGTTTATTTTTATATTCTTTTTTATATAATTAGTCATAATTGAAAATAAGTTTGATAAGAAAATAAAAGTTATTAGGTTTTGGCCTCCAAGTTTATTTTTATATTCTTTTTTATATAATTAGTCATAATTGAAAATAAGTTTGATAAGAAAATAAAAGTTATTAGGTTTTGGCCTCCAAGTTTATTTTTATATTCTTTTTTATATAATTAGTCATAATTGAAAATAAGTTTGATAAGAAAATAAAAGTTATTAGGTTTTGGCCTCCAAGTTTATTTTTATATTCTTTTTTATATAATTAGTCATAATTGAAAATAAGTTTGATAAGAAAATAAAAGTTATTAGGTTTTGGCCTCCAAGTTTATTTTTATATTCTTTTTTATATAATTAGTCATAATTGAAAATAAGTTTGATAAGAAAATAAAAGTTATTAGGTTTTGGCCTCCAAGTTTATTTTTATATTCTTTTTTATATAATTAGTCATAATTGAAAATAAGTTTGATAAGAAAATAAAAGTTATTAGGTTTTGGCCTCCAAGTTTATTTTTATATTCTTTTTTATATAATTAGTCATAATTGAAAATAAGTTTGATAAGAAAATAAAAGTTATTAGGTTTTGGCCTCCAAGTTTATTTTTATATTCTTTTTTATATAATTAGTCATAATTGAAAATAAGTTTGATAAGAAAATAAAAGTTATTAGGTTTTGGCCTCCAAGTTTATTTTTATATTCTTTTTTATATAATTAGTCATAATTGAAAATAAGTTTGATAAGAAAATAAAAGTTATTAGGTTTTGGCCTCCAAGTTTATTTTTATATTCTTTTTTATATAATTAGTCATAATTGAAAATAAGTTTGATAAGAAAATAAAAGTTATTAGGTTTTGGCCTCCAAGTTTATTTTTATATTCTTTTTTATATAATTAGTCATAATTGAAAATAAGTTTGATAAGAAAATAAAAGTTATTAGGTTTTGGCCTCCAAGTTTATTTTTATATTCTTTTTTATATAATTAGTCATAATTGAAAATAAGTTTGATAAGAAAATAAAAGTTATTAGGTTTTGGCCTCCAAGTTTATTTTTATATTCTTTTTTATATAATTAGTCATAATTGAAAATAAGTTTGATAAGAAAATAAAAGTTATTAGGTTTTGGCCTCCAAGTTTATTTTTATATTCTTTTTTATATAATTAGTCATAATTGAAAATAAGTTTGATAAGAAAATAAAAGTTATTAGGTTTTGGCCTCCAAGTTTATTTTTATATTCTTTTTTATATAATTAGTCATAATTGAAAATAAGTTTGATAAGAAAATAAAAGTTATTAGGTTTTGGCCTCCAAGTTTATTTTTATATTCTTTTTTATATAATTAGTCATAATTGAAAATAAGTTTGATAAGAAAATAAAAGTTATTAGGTTTTGGCCTCCAAGTTTATTTTTATATTCTTTTTTATATAATTAGTCATAATTGAAAATAAGTTTGATAAGAAAATAAAAGTTATTAGGTTTTGGCCTCCAAGTTTATTTTTATATTCTTTTTTATATAATTAGTCATAATTGAAAATAAGTTTGATAAGAAAATAAAAGTTATTAGGTTTTGGCCTCCAAGTTTATTTTTATATTCTTTTTTATATAATTAGTCATAATTGAAAATAAGTTTGATAAGAAAATAAAAGTTATTAGGTTTTGGCCTCCAAGTTTATTTTTATATTCTTTTTTATATAATTAGTCATAATTGAAAATAAGTTTGATAAGAAAATAAAAGTTATTAGGTTTTGGCCTCCAAGTTTATTTTTATATTCTTTTTTATATAATTAGTCATAATTGAAAATAAGTTTGATAAGAAAATAAAAGTTATTAGGTTTTGGCCTCCAAGTTTATTTTTATATTCTTTTTTATATAATTAGTCATAATTGAAAATAAGTTTGATAAGAAAATAAAAGTTATTAGGTTTTGGCCTCCAAGTTTATTTTTATATTCTTTTTTATATAATTAGTCATAATTGAAAATAAGTTTGATAAGAAAATAAAAGTTATTAGGTTTTGGCCTCCAAGTTTATTTTTATATTCTTTTTTATATAATTAGTCATAATTGAAAATAAGTTTGATAAGAAAATAAAAGTTATTAGGTTTTGGCCTCCAAGTTTATTTTTATATTCTTTTTTATATAATTAGTCATAATTGAAAATAAGTTTGATAAGAAAATAAAAGTTATTAGGTTTTGGCCTCCAAGTTTATTTTTATATTCTTTTTTATATAATTAGTCATAATTGAAAATAAGTTTGATAAGAAAATAAAAGTTATTAGGTTTTGGCCTCCAAGTTTATTTTTATATTCTTTTTTATATAATTAGTCATAATTGAAAATAAGTTTGATAAGAAAATAAAAGTTATTAGGTTTTGGCCTCCAAGTTTATTTTTATATTCTTTTTTATATAATTAGTCATAATTGAAAATAAGTTTGATAAGAAAATAAAAGTTATTAGGTTTTGGCCTCCAAGTTTATTTTTATATTCTTTTTTATATAATTAGTCATAATTGAAAATAAGTTTGATAAGAAAATAAAAGTTATTAGGTTTTGGCCTCCAAGTTTATTTTTATATTCTTTTTTATATAATTAGTCATAATTGAAAATAAGTTTGATAAGAAAATAAAAGTTATTAGGTTTTGGCCTCCAAGTTTATTTTTATATTCTTTTTTATATAATTAGTCATAATTGAAAATAAGTTTGATAAGAAAATAAAAGTTATTAGGTTTTGGCCTCCAAGTTTATTTTTATATTCTTTTTTATATAATTAGTCATAATTGAAAATAAGTTTGATAAGAAAATAAAAGTTATTAGGTTTTGGCCTCCAAGTTTATTTTTATATTCTTTTTTATATAATTAGTCATAATTGAAAATAAGTTTGATAAGAAAATAAAAGTTATTAGGTTTTGGCCTCCAAGTTTATTTTTATATTCTTTTTTATATAATTAGTCATAATTGAAAATAAGTTTGATAAGAAAATAAAAGTTATTAGGTTTTGGCCTCCAAGTTTATTTTTATATTCTTTTTTATATAATTAGTCATAATTGAAAATAAGTTTGATAAGAAAATAAAAGTTATTAGGTTTTGGCCTCCAAGTTTATTTTTATATTCTTTTTTATATAATTAGTCATAATTGAAAATAAGTTTGATAAGAAAATAAAAGTTATTAGGTTTTGGCCTCCAAGTTTATTTTTATATTCTTTTTTATATAATTAGTCATAATTGAAAATAAGTTTGATAAGAAAATAAAAGTTATTAGGTTTTGGCCTCCAAGTTTATTTTTATATTCTTTTTTATATAATTAGTCATAATTGAAAATAAGTTTGATAAGAAAATAAAAGTTATTAGGTTTTGGCCTCCAAGTTTATTTTTATATTCTTTTTTATATAATTAGTCATAATTGAAAATAAGTTTGATAAGAAAATAAAAGTTATTAGGTTTTGGCCTCCAAGTTTATTTTTATATTCTTTTTTATATAATTAGTCATAATTGAAAATAAGTTTGATAAGAAAATAAAAGTTATTAGGTTTTGGCCTCCAAGTTTATTTTTATATTCTTTTTTATATAATTAGTCATAATTGAAAATAAGTTTGATAAGAAAATAAAAGTTATTAGGTTTTGGCCTCCAAGTTTATTTTTATATTCTTTTTTATATAATTAGTCATAATTGAAAATAAGTTTGATAAGAAAATAAAAGTTATTAGGTTTTGGCCTCCAAGTTTATTTTTATATTCTTTTTTATATAATTAGTCATAATTGAAAATAAGTTTGATAAGAAAATAAAAGTTATTAGGTTTTGGCCTCCAAGTTTATTTTTATATTCTTTTTTATATAATTAGTCATAATTGAAAATAAGTTTGATAAGAA
>CACSLI010000090.1:0-482500 GCA_902706615.1 Meloidogyne luci | reverse complement strand
TTCCATAACCGCAGGGACAGGCTGGTTATGCGCTACTTGTTGCAAGCCAAATCTTCGGCTGAACATTGCATGCAACCGATTCACCACATTATTGTGGCGTTCCAGCATGAGCCCAGTCCTATAGACCGGGCATCCTGAGAGAATATGCTGTACGCTTTCGCGCGCTGCATGACATCTCCTGCACTTAATATCTGCTTCAGTTTGTCCCTTTCGGAACAATTCAGCTGCATTTAGCGCACCTTCCTGTGCCGCTATGCAATTTCGAAAAACGAGTCTCCCAATTTTGGCCCTTTTTAGCCAATGGAAGCTCAACACATGATCTATTACTGGTGAATTGATCACTTGTCCAGCCATAGGTAAACTTTTCCAAATTCCCAATTGCACATCATTAATTTTGGCTTTCACCAATTTCATGATGGCTCTTGCTCCTTTAGTAGCATTTTCATGGTATTGTCCATCAACGAACAATCCTCTTTTTCCATGAACTGTCTCGTTCCCTTCGGCTGCCGGCACCATAATTACTTCGGAAAGCTTCATAGGCCTGAGTATCAGTTTCCTGAACCCTTTTGTAACTGACTCTGATATGCCTTTTCTGGCACGAGAACCGAATAAGATGCGGGCGATCTCTAGGTCGTTTTTGCATTGGAGATAACTCCAGCAGTAAACAACCCCCTCATGAAGCACCTCAATCAGGGACTTGAGTCCGAGTCCTCCTGATTTTGTTTCGACATAAAGCCGTGAGCTACATGAGCTATAAAATCTCCATCCTTTAGCACCATCATTAGTTTGTTGCTTAAGCAACTTTCGTACCAGCTTATCAAATTCAGAGGCGAGATCCCTTGCTTTTAACCAGCTCGGGCCCCCTGCGACAGTATTCATATAGAGAAACCTGCCTACCGGCATCACGCACACACTATAAGCAGTCCGGAAGGATCCCCATGTCTTTTCTGTCAAGAGGAGTTTCTCTATTCGATTCACCATCTTCTCTTTAATTCGGTTCCAGGCTTCATCAAAGTTGACCTCGAAGCTTTCCTCAACGCCCAAATATGAATATGCTTTATTGCCGAGAATTGGCAAGTCAATGACTGCCTCCTCTCCCTGGATCTCTGCCGGAATCCAGGCACACTTTTTTGTGTTAAATTCAAGGCCAATCGGTTTCGCTATTCCTCTCGTTTTCTCTATGATTTCTCTTAGATACTTGTTAGAGGTAGCGAATCCTTTGAAGTCATCCATATAGAACAGGTGGTTTAGACTCAGCGTGGTTTCCTGTCCAGGTATGGATACCTCGTATTTTGGCAATGATTCAAGATTATGAGATATAGGCGCAATTGCCAGACAATAGAGTAAAGGAGACATACTGTCACCTTGCAATACTCCATTTTTAACCCGTAGCTTCTTGCTTTGGGTTATTCTCCCATTCTTCAGCAATTCATATCGGACGCTCCAGCCTCTCATCAGCTCTGCAACTGCATGCCGTATGTTAGGCTGGAGGTTTATGGCTCGGAGGGTGTACCTTATCCACGGTTGGCTTACGGAGTCAAACGTCTTAGCAAAGTCCACCCACACTGCTGCCAAACAGGTGTTAGTAGCTTTCGCATGAGACGTAATAGTCCGGTCCAATATTGTGGCATGAGTACACCCCCAAGTGTCTTTCACCAGTGCTCGTTGCTCGTATGGCAATATGTCATGAGTGGTAAGGTGGTCATTTATCCAAGCAGTCATTACACCCGTTATCAATTTATACATAGTGTTTAAACATGCTATGGGCCTGTAATTTTCCGCTCTGCTCAGATCACCTCTTTTTGGGAGGAGGACCACCCTTCCTTCAGTGAGCCATTTAGGGAACTTTAGCTTATGCTTTTTGATTCCCATCAACCAGTCAAATAGCACCCTGTTTGCGGGAATTAACCTTTTCCATAATAGATTAGGGATCCCGTCTGGACCTGGCGCCTTTGATGGCCGAGCTTTCTTCAGAACCGATTGCCAACGCCGGAGATCTTCAGCATAACTGCTGAATTGTTGACCTTTTGCGGTCTTCTCTTGCACTGCCTTGGACCAGTTAGTTAGCTCCGGTGTTCTTTCAAACGGCCGTTGCTTACCTACTATTCCCGACCAGTAGTTCCTAGCATCCTCGGCTGACTTAAGCTTGGATTCGCCACGAGGTTCCTCTAGCTTTCGTCTGAGAGGCAAAGCCTTTTGCAAAGCCTCACACTCTCTCCGTGCTCTAAGTTCTATCCGGCCTTTAAGCAGTGCGAGATGCACCTTCAATGATTCGTTTTTGGCCATCAGATCATTGGTAGTCCTTATCGGTCTACCTCCGACTTGGTAGCATCTTTGCAAATCATAGAAGTTTCTCCTTTGTTTGGGGGTGGGTTTAATCTTAGATCTTCTCCGTCGGATTTCATCAGTAATCCAACCGATGTGTGTTCTAAGGCGGTTACATTCCTTCATTCGGTCATTTTTCCACTCAGCAGCTAGCCGCCGAGCTTCTTTATGTCCTGCAGAAGTACTAGTTTCCAGTGTCTTACCTGCTGTATACACGGCAGTATTAAGGACTTTCAAGACCCCATACTTTTGTGCATGTCGATCGACACATTCTCGAACACACTGACCTAAGCCTACCCATTCTGAAGCTTTCACCTTACTGACATTGATTCTAAGAGGTTTCCTTTCCATCTTTCCTCTGATTGTCTGATGGTAGGTCCTCCAGAATTCAGCCCGTAAGGCTTCTCGCTCTAATAGTTCACCAGAGGATGTGTTATCCTTATTTTCCTTGCATTTGTCTTTGGCCTTTTCTTTATTCTTATCAGAGGTGCTGGCTGTCACCTTCAAGGTGTTCGCTGGCACCTTTGTACCCTTGGGTACTTGTTTTATCAAGGAGAGATGCACTAGTCTCTCCTTTTCTTTCTCTTTTCTGGCCTCGGACACTTGCTCGGAACGGGTCGGACTTTTATCTTTAACGTAAGTCCTTCCCAAGGTTAACACCCTCTCATTATTTGCCAAGTTTTGCAACTTGCTCTTGTGCTGCGTGGTTTTCTGTTCTATTGGTAGACCAGGCTGTTTTATAAGCTGATCTCCTTCGAACCGATAACCTCGCTTTTCAAGCTCTCTTCTGCGCTGGTACAAAGCAATGGCAGATCTGTTCCCAAATCCACCTTGTTTGCCTGCATCAGTTGATTGCCTGAAAACCTCCCAGATCTCGAAGAACTCAGCTGGTGTCAAGCGTCTACCATTTCTGATTTCCGCCTTACGCCATGTTATGAACATAGAGTCCTCCTCGATCCGGTCCCATCGTGCTGCACTAAGATTCCCTTTGTTTCCCCGTCTAGCGGGTAAACCACCAACCGCGTCGCTTAATCGGCGTGCAACAGGCCTTTCTTGCGACAGTTCACGAAGAACATCGTGCGGTTGATTCTCTTCACTTCCCTCTCTTCTTTCCCCTTTATTATTTTTATTATTTTTATTCATTGAAGTCATCATTTTTAATTTTTCCGAAGCGGTACCCCAAACGTCATAATCCGCCCAGGTGTGTCTCCTGGGTCGGGTCTGTAGATTTGACATATCCCAGACCGAGAGGGGCATGACTTCGGTTATGGAGCGCCCGAATGTCTTCTAATCCCATTCGGGAGGCCTGTAGACCAGCCGTAGCGAGTCGGGCGGAGAATAATTTGTCTCGAACGCCTTTTTACAGGCTTAGACTTCTGCATATTTCAGCACACCTCTTGCTTTTCCCGAGATCAGTCTCACCCCGTAAGGCTTTGTTCGAACATTGCACTCCTACAATGCCTGTCTCCCGGGAATTAGCATTGGAAATACAGTTGGTTAAGCTGTACCGAGGCGCATTCAAAATCCTATTCTGCAATTCATCTTTCGGGCTTGTGTCCTTAGACTCCCCGTCAGTACTAGAGTAAAAGTGTGTCGGTAGTTAGCCGACGAGGCATTTGGCTACCTTAAGAGAGTCATAGTTACTCCCGCCGTTTACCCGCGCTTAATCAAGTTTCCTTGGCTTAACATTCAGAGCACTGGGCAGAAATCAGACACGGTCAACGTCCTGCAAGGACCATCCGTCTCCTCTGTTTTAATTAGACAGTCGGATTCCCGGAGTTCGTGCCAGTTCTAAACTGGTTGTTCAGCGCCAATCGAAGTACTATATCTTGCGAAATAGCACGCAGCTGAAGCGCTCCAAAAGCAGTCCTCATTACTAGTCCACAAGCGCCGCCCCTAAAGGAAGCGCAAGCAGCCACGAGCAAAGTCCACCTGTTTCACACAACAGCCCGACTGACCCAACCTTTAGAGCCAATTCTTTTCCCGAAGTTACGAATCTAATTTGCCGACTTCCCTTACCTACATTATTCTATCGACTAGAGGCTGTTCACCTTGGAGACCTGCTGCGGATATGGGTACGATCAGGCAGGAGATTTTAAATTGCCTCCCTCGCATTTTCACGGCTCATGTGGAGCACACGAGACACAACAGGAACCGCTGCGCTTTACGAGACCAGCATCCCTATCTCAGGCTGAGCCACTTCCAGGGACATGATCTCTAAACCAGAAAAGAGAACTCTGGCCCGGACTCCACACGAGGTCTACGAGTTCGTTTGCGTCACCGCGCAAAGTAATCCTTGCGGATCACCATCTCCCATGCCTGGTGTGGGAATATTAACCCACTTCCCTTTCGGCAACCGGGTGGACAAAATACCGTTAAGTATCTCATCTCCCCGCAGTGTCTAGACGGCTTTAGCCGGTGCCTTAGGATCGACTGACCCACATTCAACTGCTGTTCACGTGGAACCCTTCTCCACTTCAGTCTTCAAGGATCTCACTTGAATATTTGCTACTACCACCAAGATCTGCACTAGTGGAAGCTCCAGCTGGGTGCACACCCAAAGCCTTCAACGCAACCACTACGACCCTCTTACACGTCATTGCAAGACTTAAAAATACAAGCATATGACGGCAGAGTATAGGTGGCCCGCTCCAGCGCCATCCATTTTCAGGGCTAGTTGATTCGGCAGGTGAGTTGTTACTGTTGTGTATGGGCGTCAGCCCTTAGAGTGATTAGTATAAAAGCCCAGCCAATAGTTAGTTCTCTCTCCCAGTTTTAGTTCTTCTACCTACCTTCACCTGCTCTGTATTTCGTTGTGCGATAAACGTTTTGTTCTGATCTCTTCGTAAGCGGGGTCATAACAGTGGCGCGGTCGAGTAAAAAAGAACCTGGTCTCGTCAAACAAGTTCGTCAACTTCAGTGAGGCTCGTCAACGTAAGCTGTGTGCAATTCAGGAAAGAAAAGCTGTGTGGACAATTGTAGTGTAATAAAACCAAAAGGTTAGTGAAATTGTAGTGATTAGTGTTAGTGTAGTGATAAAAAAATTGTATTTTAGTGAGTGAACAATGGACGCAAAAGTGCTCGAGAAATTGCTGAAAGCTCAACAGGAGCATTTTGAGAAAATGTTAGTGAGGCTGTTGAAGCCGAGTGAGATGAACGACACCGAGCTATACAGTAAATTGGTTGGCATGATCGGTGAGTTTGTTTTTGATTTGACGAGTGGAATGACCTTTGAGTCTTGGTTGGGCAGGCATCGGTCCTATTTTGAGGAGGAGGGTAAAACCCTGCCAGAATCCTCTAAAGTAAGATTGTTGTTGAGTAAATTGGGGCCAGAAGAGTATGCCCAAATTGAAAGGAAGATGCTGCCAACCAAATTGAGTGAGATGAAGTTTGACGAACTCTGCAATGAGTTAGTGAAAGAATTTAGTGACCATAGGTCTAAATTGTTGAAAAGGTTCGAGGCCTTAAATGTTAAGTGTAGTGCCCTTCAAGATATTGTTGAGTTTGGGAACGTAGTGAATGCTCAATGTGAGCGTGCAGAAATGGCCTTGTCTATCGAAGAATTGAAAATTCTTATTTTTATTTCAGGTATGCCCAGTGATGCTACCTCAGTGCGACAAGTTGCCATGAAAAGTGTTGAAAATAAAAGTGAAAAGGGGCATACAGTGACCTTAAAAGAAGTGATTGAAGAGTGTCGGGCATATATGGCCAACAAAAGTGAGGCACTGTATCTAGTAAAAGAGAAAATGAGTGAAGTGAAGAAAGAAGTACCTGAAGTCAACACAGTGGAAAAAGTGAAGTGTTGGAAAGATAGTGAAAGTGAAAATGGATTCGAGTGCAAACCAAAGTGGACCAAGCCAAACGTCAAGTATCAACAAAATGTGATTGAGAAAAAGTGTAGTCATTGTGGACGTTTTGGTCACTGGCGGATGCATTGTAAGTTCTTGAATGATAAACAATATCAGCCTAAAAGGCAGTGGAGTGATAATAATAATCATTCAGGGTCTCCACATTGTGCAATTCTGGATATATTCGATCCAATGCAAAGTGTAGAAAAAGAAGAGTGGATAAAACAAAAAGTGAAGTTTGGAGAATTGGATATTGAAATGATTGTCGACACGGCTTCGCAGATAAATGTTGTCAATAAAGAAGTGTGGAAGAGTATTGGTCAACCCAAAATTGAAAAAGTGAATTATAGTGGTATTGGGCTGGGAGACAATAAAGTAGAAATTGAAGGAAAGTTCAAAAGCAAAGTGAGAGTGAAAGACAAAGACGTCTTTATGGACTTCCATGTAGTGAATAGTGAAATGTGTATCTTGGGTTTGCCGGGCTTGAAAGAAGTGTCAGTGCAAAATCAAAAGCCAAAATACAAAAAGTGGAGTGAAAAGAAGGCAAATTTCAAGATACAGAAAAATGCGTTTCCGAACGGGACAAAAGTGAAAGTGAAGAACACAAATAAAAGAAGTGGCAAAATTGAGTGGCTCAAGGGTGAAATTTGGCGCAAAACCGAAAACGCCTGGAAGGTCAAAGTGTCAGTGCTCAAGAGTATTGTGACCAGGTCGTTTAAAGAAATTCGGCGTGATGAGTGGAGTAATAAAAAGAAGTTGCTGAATGAAGACATCAAAAGGATGAATATTAGTGAAGAAACAATAGTGAGTGAAAGTAGTGTAACTTCGTCAAGTGTCAACAGTGTGGATAAATCAAAGAAGATCAAGGCAAAGACGCAGGACACATACAATGGGAACAAGCCGAAGATGAAAGATGTTGAAGAAGATAAGCAAATGGAGATGTAGATGTGTAAATAATTGTGATAATATTATTGTTGTATTTTTTGTAATGTTGTATGTATTTTTTGTTCCCATTGCCCTTATTCCCCCAAATTTTTGTATGTATTTTTGTTGTTGTTTGTTTGGCTGGCAAAGTTAAGTATATTGTAAAGCTTCGGCTTTAAGTGAAGCCGAACCTTTTTTTCAAGGGGGGAGGTGTTGTGTATGGGCGTCAGCCCTTAGAGTGATTAGTATAAAAGCCCAGCCAATAGTTAGTTCTCTCTCCCAGTTTTAGTTCTTCTACCTACCTTCACCTGCTCTGTATTTCGTTGTGCGATAAACGTTTTGTTCTGATCTCTTCGTAAGCGGGGTCATAACAGTTACACACTCCTTAGCGGATTCCGACTTCCATGGCCACCGTCCTGCTGTCTGTATCAACCAACACCTTTTATGGGGTCTAATGAGCGGGCACTTTGGCACCGCAACTCCGCGTTTGGTTCATCCCACATCGCCAGTTCTGCTTACCAAAAATGGCCCACTTGGAGCTCGTATTCAACGCCAAAGTTCAAAATCAAGCAACTTTGATATCATACCCATTTAGAGTTTGAGAATAGGTTAAGAACATTTCGTTCCCAAGTCCTCTAATCATTCGCTTTACCGAGTATAACTACTCGTGAGCTCCAGCTATCCTGGGGGAAACTTCAGAGGGAACCAGCTACTAGATGGTTCGATTAGTCTTTCGCCCCTATACCCAAGTCAGACGATCGATTTGCACGTCAGAACCGCTTCGGACTTCCACCAGAGTTTCCTCTGGCTTCGTCCTGCTCAGGAATAGTTCACCATCTTTCGGGTCTCACCGCGTACGCTCTTCCGCCACCCTACTGTAAACAGTTAGAATGGGGCCATGCTGCACTTTTTAACAAGATCGCACATCAGACTCTAAAGAGCCATTTACTTTCATTTCGCTTTTAGGTTTTTAACACCCAAAAACTTGCGCACACGATAAACTCCTTGGTCCGTGTTTCAAGACGGGTCGGATAGATGACCGGCTTTTACATGGGGAAGGAGTACGAGAGCATTAACTGGACCGAACTAATTGAAAAGCACGTGTCGCATGCGACCGTAACTTACACCCAGATCGAACCGATAAATGACCGTAAGCCATACTCAAATGTCCAAGACAAAAAATGCTAACACCGTTTGGGTACCAGCAAGCTGGCCTCAAAACTGCGGATACAAATCTGCCTCAAACATCCCCAAGCACCAAACAAGTAAATGCATCACAGAAAATTATGCTGCTTCCCTCTGTCCCAATCTGGAGCTCAGAGATCACAACATAAAAATAAAGTAAATGAATACTTGAAAGATACGCCGACTCTATCCGTTTCCACCTCACCGGTTTCACGTCCTCTTTAACTCTCTCTTCAAAGTGCTTTGCAACTTTCCTTCACAGTACTTGTTTGCTATCGGTCTCGTGGCAATATTGAGTCTTAGATGAAGTTTACCACCGACTTTGGGCTGCGATCCCAAACAACCCGACTCTAAAGCACGCAAATATCGATCAATTATCTCAATGTACAGGACTTGCACCTTCTGTGGAACCCCTGTCAAGGGAACTTGTTTGAAATAAAAGATAAAAGATTACGGCTTATACGCTACACTTCATAATGCCTGAGGCAAAATGATTTAGCGATGGACATTTCCCAGTTCACTCGCCGTTACTGGGGGAATCCTGTTTAGTTTCTTTTCCTCCGCTTACTGATATGCTTAAGTTCAGCGGGTGCTCTCGACTGAGTTCAGGTCAAATTGTTTGAGTTTTTTAGTTAGATTCATACAATTAGGATAAACAACAATCCTCTTAAAATATAAAGCATCAATAGCAATATAGAAATAAAAGCTCACGCTTTGAAAGAAAATGACCCTGAACCAGACGTAGCAAAGAGTTTGACCCCAATGCGGCAATATACGTTCAAAACTTTTGTGCTCAAGGTTTCTGCAGTTCGCACAAATTATCGCAGTTTGCTGCGTTCTTCATCGATCCACGAGCCGAGTGATCCACCGATAAGGCTAGAAATTTTCGTTTTTTTAAATATAAAGAAAAAAAGAGTGCTGGCGTCCTCACTTAAGAGGCTCATTAAGTCTTAAACTCATCAAAGAGTCCTAACATGTCACATCATATACAGCCACGGACGTTCACAACTGTATCAGCAACACCTAGACACCAGCGACAGCCGTTTCACAACAGTATTTCTGTTGCGAATTCAAATTTGAACATCACATAAAGTAATGATCCAGCAGCAGGTTCACCTACAGCTACCTTGTTACGACTTTTGCCCGGTTCAAGCCACTGCGATTAAATTGGTTTCCATCAAAGTAATTTAGAAAAATTAAATCAACGGTCCCCAAATTTCTCGAAATGGCTCAGTCCCGGGCAGCGACGGGCGGTGTGTACAAAGGGCAGGGACGTAATCAACGCGAGCTGATGACTCGCACTTACTTGGAATTCCTCGTTCACGGAAAATAATTGCAATTTCCGATCCCAATCACGGCAAATTTTCAATGGTTTACCCGCCCCTTTCGGGGTAGGACAAGCACGTTGATTTTGCCAGTGTAGCGCGCGTGCAGCCCCGGACATCTAAGGGCATCACAGACCTGTTATTGCTCAATTTCTTTCGGCTGAACACCGCAAATCCCTCTAAGAAGCTGTATACACTAAGAGTATGTACCAGCTATTTAGTAGGTTAGAGTCTCGCTCGTTATCGGAATAAACCAGACAAATCACTCCACGAACTAAGAACGGCCATGCACCACCATCCACTGAATCATGAAAAAGCTATCAATCTGTCAATCCTCACAGTGTCCGGGCCGGGTGAGTTTCCCCGTGTTGAGTCAAATTAAGCCGCAGGCTCCACTCCTGGTGGTGCCCTTCCGTCAATTCCTTTAAGTTTCAGCTTTGCAACCATACTTCCCCCGGAACCGGAAGACTTTCGTTTCCGGGAAGCTCCCCACCAAGGCAATATAATTTCCATCGGCGGATCGCTAGTTGGCATCGTTTACGGTCAGAACTAGGGCGGTATCTGATCGCCTTCGAACCTCTGACTTTCGTTCTTGATTAATGAAGACATTCTTGGCAAATGCTTTCGCTGTAGTTTGTCTGGCCACGGTCCAAGAATTTCACCTCTCACGGGGCCATACAAATGCCCCCGTTTGTCTCTGTTAACCATTATCTCAGTCCGTAAAACCAATAAAACTGAACCGAAATCGTTTTCTATTATTCCATGCACGCTCATTCAAGCGAAAACGCCTGTTTGAAGCACTCTGATTTGTTCAAAGTAAACTTACAATGCCTGTTAAGAATCCTGTTAAGGACTCAAAACCGAACATTACGATAAATCGATAACACCCAGAAACAACCGGAGGGTTCCAGGGTACCGATACGAATCCAACTACGAGCTTTTTAACCGCAGCAATAATTCTATGTATTAGCAGATGCTGGAGTTACCGCGGCTGCTGGCACCAGACTTGCCCTCTGCTTGATACTCGTTAAAGGGTTTAAATTGTACCCATTCCGATGACCGGCCTCAAAGAGAACGATCTCGTTATTTCTCGTCACTACCTCCTCGAGCCGAGAGTGGGTAATTTGCGCGCCTGCTGCCATCCTTAGACGTAGTGGCCATTTCTCAGGCCCCTTCTCCGGAGTCGAACCCTGATCCTCCGTTATCCGTCACCACCACGGGAGTCGATTATGCTCCCGTCAAGTTGATAAAGTGGACGCTTGAAAGACACGCCGCCGGCACAAGGCCATGCGGTCAGCTTAGTTATTCTGAGTCAACAAGAAGCAGCCGAAGCCGCGTGGTTTTGTTCTAATAAATGCGCTTTTCCGAGAGGACAAAGCTTTGGTGCATGTATTAGCTCTAGCTTTTCCACAGTTATCCATTTAGATAATCAAGATCAAGTAAATCATGGCCATTGTAATGAGCCGTTCGCGGTTTCTCGTTAAAACGATTAAACTTATACATGCATGGCTTAATCTTTGAAATGAACACATCAGTTCAGGCAGGATCAACCAGATATCTCGTAATCTGGGTAAAATTCACTCGAACTTTGAACATAGCATCTTACCCAAAAAGCGTCGAGTTGAATATTTAATACGCACCGTCGACGCCAGAAGAGGCGAGACAAACCGACCGATTGCTCATCTTGCCAATTCCGCAATGGAATGGCACAAAATTAACATCCTTCGACGATGACGCTTCGTCTCAACACAAATCTCAACTTTTCACTTCACCAATTCAGCCTGTAGGCTACATTTAGTATCAAATTTTTTTCTCTTTCATCGAGATTAGAGCGAATTTCTTATTTTCAGCAGAGAATTTCAATTCTCGATGCTTATATAGTTGGCCCTCGTGAAATAAACAAAAGATGATCGGTGCCTCCGAGATTAACATCCTTCGACGAGGACACTCAACTAATATAAATAGCCCTAGCCCTTTTAAACGATCACAAATCGATTTAAAACGGTTGGAAATCAAAGTAACACATTTGAGTCTTCAGATTGTTCCATAAACATGTTGATTCGATGCTAAGAATTTACATAAAAAGTCACCAAGAAACCCGGAAGGACTTGAGATCTGCTACGTCGAGAATTATTTATTTCATATACATTTTTCCTTTCCATTTCCTGTGCAAACAACCACTTTATTTTACAATTCGTAAGCACACAGCCACTTTTTCAATTTTACTCAACAGACAACCACTTTTCTTATAATATGAGTCGAGGCGAAAAGAGAAATGGACCAAATGCAACCCCAAGCTATGCGCCACCAAGAGAAAAATAAATGGAAAGAGAATTAAGCAAGAAAGAAAACAAAAAGTGGTCTTAGAATTAGTAAAAGTGGTTGTTTAAATAGTATTAGTTGTTATTTAATAGTGGTAGTAGTTATTGAGAGTCGTTTATTGAAACAATTTTTGAACAATTTGGCATAACTAAACAAAACAACATTAAATATGATCACTCGACCAAATGATCACTCGATCATTTTTCATAACAATCATCAGATCACCTGATCAGTAACAAATAATTTAATGGTCGATCGATATCTTGATTAAAAAAAGTTAGAAACTTGATCAGTTACTCAATAAATTAATGATCATTCGATCACTTGTATCAAGCATTAGATCACTTGATCAGACTCGAACATCAGATCGATCACAATTTATCACTTTTTAAATTATCAATAGATCATCCGTGATTGATCAATCACATTATCTATCGTCAGATAAATTTTGATCACTATCTTGGATGATCAATCTTTGATTGGATTTTCGGTCTCCCGCTTGTTCACTACCACTCAGATCATAATCCATTCACTTAATTGCTCACACGATCACTTGAATCATAAATCGATCAAATACATACTTTATACTCATTTAACTTTATTATTTTTTCAATTTAATTATTATTTAAATTTTATTTTTTTAGTTAACTTATATTTCGATTTCCCTTTGGAAATGTGTGGCACTGAAAAGAACGGTTGAAGCCTTCAATATCACTCCCAGTCCCTAAGACCTCCAGCCAGCAAAAAACCGCTATAATCGTTTGAATTTTTGATCGGCCTTTTCAGTGCCACACTTCAGTGTGGCACCAATATAACCATGCTCATTGAATTCCCCGTGGCCGATTACCTATAATCCCAAAAAATTTTTGACCCATTCTCTATTTCTTTAATTTTTACCATTTTCCCATATACCCTTAATTCGGTAAAGGCCTGAAGAAAAACAAAAAAATTGCTCGATACTTTTCCCAAGTAAATAAGAGGAAAAATTGATTATCTGTCAAAATTATTTTGCAAAACAAACATTAGCAAGAAATTATAAAATGGTTAAGAACAATAAATGGGAGGTAGAAGTGAAATTTTTTCTCGCCGGAGCTTTTCTCGTCGGCTCGTTTCGGCGAGGCCGAAAATCGCGCATATAAGTGCGGCAAGAGCGCGAGACATTAATTTTTATGGATACGGATTCAGAAGTACACACAAGGTAAAATCAGGAAAAAAGCAAAAGAAAAATTTGTAAAAAAAATCTTAAAAATCGCCTTTCTATTCTTTATTTCTCTAACAACACACTATCTCATTTTAATTCAAAATAAACACAACGCCAAACGCAGCGCAAAATAAATAATACAAAACTCAACGCTGCTGTTAAACAGCCAACTTCTAAAATAAACTTATAAATCTTCTAAACAAAATATTTTAAGATTCAGAAACGGACTATACATATATTTTAATACTAGAGTTCGCCAACTAGTCGGGCCAGGTCAGGGTTTTTCGGGCCTGGCAGCTCAGAAACCGTTTATTTTGATAAAATCGGGTTTTTGGGGTTTCCCGAGTTTTTTCTGAGCTTTTTTTCCGAGCCCGGAAAACCAGGACCGTGTCAGCTTGAAAGGAAAAAACCCTAATACCGGTCCAGGCAATTTGAATATCTCTAACTCTATTTAATACAAACTATACAAAAATATAAATTTGAGGTTTTTCATAAAAATTATATTAAATGTTCAATTATTCTTCCCATTTTTCTCCTCATTTTTATTTAGCCATTCAGGCGCTTCCATTTCCAAAATTTTTAAAGCATCATTGATGCTACGTTTTGCCCTCGTTTTAATACATTGCATTTTTTCTTTAAATTCTGGATCATTTTCTGGTGTTCCTCTTTCAAAAAACGGAATTTCCATAACCCTGCCAATAGCTTGAGAAATAATTGCCAAATTGTAGACGTGTTGAAGCTGTAAAAATATAAATATAATGACATTAATATGGGCATATCCTTGAAAATCGTCTAATATCCTAATTTAAATAGATATACGAATTCGGATCTGATATCCGAACCAAAAATTTTCGTAAATTTGTATCTTTATTAAATTAATGAAGATTATCTGTTGACGAAGAGTTTCTTAGGAATATTTTCGGGGAAGCAACGCCCCTGGATAGAAGGCCAGATTTTGGAAGGCCAAAACAAATTCCTTAAAAAAAGAATGCCCGTTATTTGGGGGTGTCATTTATAAATAGAAGGAAGATTTATAAGCAGTATCACGCCTACCTATATTCTTTAATAACTACCCTGGGTAATTATTGTTTCGTCCTTCCGCTTGAGGGAGTTATTAATAAAGGGAGGGTAATTATAGTGGTTTAAAATTTGAATGTGTTTTAGGGCATTTGATGGGGGGGGGGGTAATTATTGTTTCAATCTATCGCTGTATGGGGTAATTGATGGAAGTGGTGTAATTATTTGAAGAGGGCAATTAATACAGGTTATACGGTATATTAATTTTAAAATTTGGCCTACTTTAATTTAGAACTTTATTTTAAAAATATTTTTTAAATTACAAGTTACATACTTCTTCAATTCCATAATTTACTTTTTCCATTCCTAGTTCGACCAATTTTTTATTTAATTCATTCAAGTATAGTTCTAAAATTTTCCCTTCCTTTTCAATTTTCCTTCGTAGATCGGGTTCTACAGTTGCCAACATTAATCGAGATATATCAGTCATTGGATTGCCTTTAAAAATATTTTTTGACTGTTAACTTAATATTTATAGGTATTTTAAATTTACAGTTTGGCTATCTTATTTTATTATTTTTTCTAAAATTGTTTCATTGCTCTTCTTAAAAAATTAGTTTCATAACGCTGAAACACGTTATAAGCTGAAACCGTATATATTCTAATAAAAACACGTCTCTATTTGAACCACAGTCTCTAATATAACCACACAAAATGGGAGGGTTGAATAATAGAACCACTGTGAATCTATTAGAATAAATACGGTATCTATACTATAATATTAATCCCAAAAACATGCTAGAACGACAAGAGCATTGAAACAACCTAATAATATAATGTATTCTTCAATTCAGAAACAAATCTGGCTTCCCCAATGGCTCTTTAAAAATTTATTAGCCTATATCTTGGTTGTATCTCTGATAGAGATTAGTCTAGAAGATTACTATAATAATTTAGTTTTATTTACCTATAGTTGCCAATTGCCAATCTATAAAAGCTGCAAGTCTGTTTGGATTGTTGTTATACCATAATAAATTATTATTCCACAAATCCCCATGTGTAAGGATTTCAGGAACACCTTGAAAATTAATTTTTATTTGTTTTATTTACAAAAATTAATTATAAAAAAAATTTAAATAATGTTTTAAGGTCGAAATAGGATAAAGAAATAATAATGTAACTTTCGCATTTAATTCCGCCTATCCAAGCCCATATAACCCTGAGAATAAGGTAAACAAAGGAATAACTAAATTGCCAACTAGATATCCGGAAATTTTCGGTTCGGATATCGTATACCTTAGTCAAGAGAATACAAGAGGAAATCCCGATAGGAGGAAATACATAGTCATCTTCCTTTAAGCACTGTGAGGGTGAGCGGTATAATGTACGGCCGTATTAATAACAATAATCTGATTGTATTTGACCCATTTTCAACTTATTATCGGCTCTAATATAGAATTAGGTGTGGGTTGGCAAAAATTCTATGCAGAGTGATTACGGTGGCCTTCTTAACATAAAACCGGGTAGTTGTACCTATTTATCCACAATTTTGAAAATAAAAAAATACCATAATTATTTTCACATTTTTCTTTCATCCATTTAACAAATTCTGGCTTAATAACTAAATTGCCAATTTTTTTAAATGGTTCCACAATATCGTCTAAAAATACTTTAATTTCAGTTACAATCTAATCAAAAACCATCAAGTTCCATAATTTGTTCAATCATTGCCAAACCGAATTCTTCAGCCACACTCTGTCCCCACATCTCTTCTATTGTTACAAAATTTTTCTGCCATTTTTCTTTAATTTTAGGTAAGGACAAATAAGCATGTAAATGTGCCAAGTATTTAACAACTTCCATTATCTATATTTTTTAATATTAAATGACTGTGTATTAGTTATCGGGGATCCTGCCGTTCCGGATCCCTAATGGAATTAAAAATGTTTTTTTGAGACGGAATCCCGATTCATAGAAATTTTCATAAAATTTTCAAACATTTTTAGTATGAAAATCTGAATCCGATTCAGGTCTTTTTATACCTAATTTCTTAACACCTATTTTTGAGAAAAAGAACTCCATAAACCCCGCTCGAGTGAAATAAAAATTTCAGATTAATTGAAGAATCGGACACATAAAACCGGATATAATTTATGCTATAACGTATCCAACTATTTCTAAGAGGGGCTCTCTTTCAAGGTGTACGGAATTTTCGTCTCTGGAACTTTCGTCTCCAAGACTTTTCGGAACTTTCGTCTCCAACATTTTCGGAATTTTCGTCTCCAGCGGAATATTCGTCACCAAGGAAATTAACGGAATATTCGTCTCCAAAATTTTCGTCTCCGCTAGGAATTTTCGTCTCCAGAGGAAAAATCGGGCAATCCCGGAGACTTTGTCAAAACTTAGTCAATCACTGTGATTTTGGTGTCATTCGACTCAGCTCGACGAGCTCTTTCGAATGAGCTATAATTTGTATAAACTTTTCTTGCTCCAAAATTACGACCCTATGGTTTTTCAATATTCAGGGGCTGTATCTCGTCCAATCACGTCGGATTTCATTAATTTTGGTGTCTTTCGATGCAGCTCGATGAGTTCTATATTATTTTGAAAGACTGAACATTTTGTACAATGTCCGGGGCCAAATATCCTAATTCGGGTTCGGGATTCGACTTTTTCAAAATTTGAGCGCATATTCGTAATCAGCATATTTTTTAACCCGGAAAAATCCTTTTTCTTATTTTTAAAATTTTTTTTCGAAGAAACCCTATTCTCCGGGATTGTCCGATTTTTCCTCTGGAGACGAAAATTCCTAGCGGAGACGAAAATTTCGGAGACGAATATTCCGTTTATTTCTTTGGTGACGAATATTCCGCTGGAGACGAAAGTTCCGAAAATGTTGGAGACGAAAGTTCCGAAAAGTCTTGGAGACGAATGTTCCAGAGACGAAAATTCCGGCACTCCTCTTTCAAGGCATGATTCTAATTCAAAATGTGATCTAATTCAGGGTGGGTCTCTTATAGGAATACGGTAAATTCAATTTACTTGTATTTCATTTAATCCTTTAGTTAAAGGTGTAATATGTGTATTTCCAGTCAAATCCTCCATCAAAATCACTCCTTGTGGCCCTAGCTTATTAATCTTATCGTCTTCTTCATTTTCCTCTTCTCTGCAATTTTTTGTGAAATAAATTTTTGGTATAGGCAAAGGCGGATTTTCTATATCATTCATCATTTTATAAAATAAACATTCGTTTTTATGCATTCTTGTAAATGATGCCATTGATTCCTAAATAGAGAAAAATATTTTTTACATATGGCATCCCGGATTTAATGGTCTTGAAAGAAGTTATAACTCGGAGGCAGAGATGTTTCGAAACAAAAAAATCTTCGAAAATCGAAATCGAAAATCGAAATAAATTCAAAAATATCGAAATCGAAAATCGAAAATATTTTTCAAAATCTTCGAAATCGAAAATCGAAAATCGAAAGAAAAATAACCTCGAAAATCGAAAATCGAAAAACGAAAATCGAAAAAAATTTTAAAATGGAAAATAATTTGCAGGTAAAATATTTGTTATGTTAGATCTCATTTGGAACTTATTTAATTCTAAGAAATTAGAAAAAAGTAGGGACTGTTCGGTAGATCCTGGGAAATCACGGATATCCAAAATTCGAACACTAAATCCGATCCAAGAAAAGGAACCGAATCACCGACACCTCCTATGGCCAATTCAATTCTTTGCTCAGGAGTGATGAAAAGGGGCTCTGAATTGATCAAGTGGGATTTGAGTGATATCATAGGAGGATAGATAACAGTTGATCATAATAAGTTGATCCTTCGATATCACGGCCAAATAAGGATATCAGCGGATTCGAAGGGATATCGGAAGAATAAGAGTGAAGTCGAAAATATAGGTGATCCCCAGATATCCAACTCTATGTTATCCACCTTACACCACTTAATCCCTCGATATCAGTCCCAAATCACTTTATATTGGGCCCCTCGAAATTTCCCGAGATCACTTAAGGTCCACATTAATCCATCCAAAACTCAGATATATTACATCTTATCTTTTCAGCGCCGCAGGCAAAAATTTTGAAAATTTTGGAGGATCCTTAAGTCAAAAATTTTCCATTTTCTGCGCCGCAGGCGAAAATTTTGAAAATTTATGATGGCCGATAAGCCAAAAATCATCAAATTTGGCGCCAAAAATTGAAATTTTTTCAGAAATTCGGAAATCGAAAATCGAAAATATCACAAAATTTCGAAAATCGGAAATCGAAAATCGAAAGGAAAAAAACCTCGAAAATCGAAAATCGAAATTTCGAAACATCTCTGCTCGGAGGTACCATTGCCTTGATGTACCTTGGTCTATTTTCTTTTTTACCAGTATTTAGGGATATATATCCTTATCCGTGGGCAATTTGAACAGTTGAGCTTCGGCTCAATTAGAGTTAATACTCATGCTCCACCTTCTTATTTTCTTTTTTTTAGGATTTGCTCAGCAGGAGCCGGCTCTTAGCTAGCTCAAGGAGCCATACCCAGCATTGGCTGGCTTTAATTACTAGGATAATTAATAGGTAAAACTTAAGAATTAATTATTCGAAAAATTTTTCTTATTTTTTCTTAATCTTTGTTAGATTAACAAAAAATTTTCTAGATTTTAGAATTTTAATTAAAATATTTGATTTTTACCTTTAACACAGGATTAATCTTTGTTGACACAACTTTATCATTTATTTTTTCGTTATTATTTTCTATTACCAATTTCTCTGTAAATTTTAACATAACTTTTTCTAATCTTTCTTTTCCAAAAAAATGTTCTAAAATTATTTCAATCCTTTCATCAGCAAAAATTTTTAAAATTAAAGAAAATTTGCTGGGAAAATTCTTCGTTTTGATGTTAATTCCATTTGTATATTTTATATTAATTACAAGGCGAAGTAATCTTGAAGTAAAGCCTTTACCATCATTTATGTCTATTGCTTCTATCTTTAAAAATTTTTAAATTTTATATTTCTCCTTAATGATGTCTTAAAAATAATTATCCTTCTATTCTTTTATTAAACCAATAATCTTTCCAGACCTTCAAACTTTAAGGGTAGGGAGACCGATCGGGACGGATATATCGGGATAGCGTTGACAAAACTAACTTCTTGCGCATCTTTGTTAGTTCTAAAACATCAAAAACTCTTTTCTTCAATAGGGCAATTTACTATCCAAGACCCAGAGTTAGATTTCTGATCGTGTTCTCGTCTTGTTCCAATCTTTATATTTACTCCTTAAAAAAGGAAAAGGATCTTCTAAATAAATTTTACTCAAAAACTTAAGCTAAAATATCTTTGAGTTAATTTTTTACCTTCTCAACAAATCCTCCATTTTCTAAAATTTTTCTAAATTCACTACTTCCATTCCCCAATTCATTAATTATATAACCAAAAGTAATCCAATTATATTCTAATATATATTTTAATTTTAATTTTGGATTAATAAATTTATCAAAATTAAAATTATTTTTGTTTTCCTCTTCACAACAATTATTTGAAGGAATAAAATTTGAAGGAATTGAATTATTTATTTGAATATTATTTGTCATTTTAATTTTAAGTATAAACTGTCTAATTTAATTAAAATTGTTACCTAATATTTTTAAATTATTAAATTAATAAATACGTAGATATCAGATAGCTGATAAGGGCCTTTTTTCAAATATTGGGGAAGGGCCTTTCCTTATTTAATTTTTAAAAACCGGAAGGCGTAGGAGCGAGGAATGTTCGTTTCGAAACAAAATATAAAATTTTGCATATCGTTATATACCCATAAAATTGAGCCCCAACCGACTTTAATCGGCTATAACTTTTTTGTGCTTGATCCAATTCACATGAATCTTACATCATTACATTTATTTTGTGCTTTTCACATTTAACGGTTTGTAACTTTCTAATAAGTCCATTAATTAAAAATATAAATATTTTAACAAAAAAATTTTTTTGCACAAAAACTATGTATGACTATAGAAATTCTTAAAGTTTTATTTACAAAAATAATTATAAGAAGAATTGAATGAAATCAATTTGTAATTGTAGTTTGTTAATATTTATTTATTTCTAACGTTTAAATTAAGCGAAGAAAATTTTTTGGTTCAATCACAAAATACATTTTTTAAAAAAATATTAAGAAGGCTTAAATTCAATTTTTATGTTAAAAATAAAATATTAAAGTTAAAGTATTCAGATAAAAATTTTAAATGATTAATATTAATAACGGAATCAAAATTTTTTGAATTAGAAAAAGTTACACGAGACAAAAAAAATAATTTAGAAAAATAGATAAGAATCATTATAAATAACTTGATAAATAAATTGAGAAACACAAACTATGTGTGAAACAAAAAAATTAAGTATTATGATTAAATAAAAAATGTGGTACAATAATCACCTTGGGTGATTATTTTTTAACTAAAGCTGTGGTTAAAAATTTTTTTTTAATTTAGTCGAAAAATAATTTTTAAACATTGCATTCTGTCTGGAAATTATAAGCACCCCTAGTTTCTAAATAAAAACATAGTTAAAGTTAAAATAGGTATTACTTTGCATTATTCATTTCAGTCTCTTTAAGATTCTCCTTTTAATCCATTAGGCCTTATCTCTCTTATTTACTAAAATTAGCAGCGACCTTCGATCGCTCACCTGCCAATAAATAATTGTAACAATCTCCCCTTATTCAACAATCTCCCTCCGATATCCTCTCCAAATCCAGCTTTTCCTTTAAATCCATTGATACTTGTCCATTGATAATCCATTGATACTTAGTGATTAATAGGGATATCGAGTGTTTTTTGGTACATCAAAAATATTGGTTGCTTTTACAAATTCATTTGTGAATTGAATTTCTAAAATTGGAAGAAATCCGGCTTCTCGACCCAAAATTTCTCGAAATTTTTGCCTGCAACACAATAAATGAAAAAAATCTGACTTCTTCACTCTCAAAATTCTCACAATTTTTGATTTTTTTAATTATGAATTGTTTTTAAAAGATTTTAAAAATAAACGATAAACGGACGTTTAAACGGGGCCTTCAAAATAAACAAAACGTTATACGGGTCTCGGATAAACGGCATACGGTTTTTTCAAAATTAAACGGTTTTCTCCCCGTGTCAGGGCAGTTCTTCGAACGGACACGACTTCGACCGACAAAACTTCGACCGACAAAACTTCGACCAGACAAAACTTCGACCGACAAAACTTCGAATGACCAAAACTTCGTCCAAAGAGCTTGGGGTTATTTTGGCGCAAGCAATTATTTTTTTAAACAGGCAATTGGATTTTTTTGGTACCGTACCGGAAGTAGCGAAAGAATCGATACCGAAAAGTACTAAATTTTACAAAATCTGTTTATCGGAAGTACCGGCACTTACGTACCGGTAAGATTTAGGAATTTCCATTACACAACCGGTTCTTGTACTTTCCGGTACTGCCGGTACGCCGGCAAGATTTTGGAATTTTCAGTGCTCAACTGGAACTGGTACTTTTTGGTACCGGTATGGTACCGGAAAGATTTTGGAATTTTCAGTACGGTACCGGTACCAGAAAGTACCAGTACCGGTCAGCTTGGTCCCCCTTCCCAAAAATCAGCTTGGTCCCCCCTTTGGTTTTCGATTTTCATGGGTTTGAAAATCCGGGAAAAAATGCTTTTGAGCACCGTTTTGAGACCTTTTATATTGTTTTTTGAACTCAGCGCATCTTTTTACATCAGAAAAACATGACTTTCAGTGTGTTGCTAAGGTGAACCCTAGCCAAAGAAATAATTGCTTGCGCCAAAATAACCCCAAGCTCTTTGGACGAAGTTATGGTCATTCGAAGTTTTGTCTGGACGAAGTTTTGTAATTCGAAGTTCTGTCGGTCGAAGTTTTGTCCGGTCGAAGTTTTGTCATTCGAAGTTCTGTCCCTCACCCTTTCTCCCACCCTAACAAGCACCTTTAAAAATATTAGGTATTTTTACACTTTTTCCACTTTAAATTAGTTTTTCTTCATTATCACCTTGCAAAAAATTTTTTATTTCATGTACATTATCATTTTTATTTTTTAATATTTTAAATTTAAAATAATTTTTACCATTTTAAACATTTTTTTCTTACTTAAAAATTGATTTTTATTCATTCAACCAAGTGAAGTTAGCAAACAAAGTTTTTCATTCCCTCAACCATTTACTCACTAACTACAATTTCCTCTTTTTTCCTGCAATTTTTTACTCGCCATAAAAAAGCTCTAACTAAAAATTTCTCAATCAATTTTCCTTTAATTTTTTGTCTAAAAATGTCTTGTTTTTCTATTTTCGTTTTTTTAATTCTATACATATTTTCCAAGGTTAACTATAACAATAATATTTTTTTCTGTTTATTACAAATTATCCAAACCAATTAAAAAGCTATTTTAATTACTAAGGCTAAATATGTAGGATACGACGTGATGTAATAGATAAGACATAAGTCCCTTGTATTAAAGATGCTTGTGCCAAGATTCAGGACCATAAGGCGACTGAGTAAATCTATGTCGGGGCTCTAATATTTTCCTTGTATGCTAAAAATATCCATTTTTCAGTCCGTATTTTGGCTCTTAATCTACATAAATCCAACCCCCTTATAAATAAATTTGTCCGACTTTTGCGAGTTGCCGTTTCGCCGACGGTTGCCGTTTCGCCGACGTTCGCCACATTTTTTCGAGCTTGGCTTTTTCAATTCGGTTCGTCAATTCATAGGATTCTTTTTCGAGCAGAAATTAGCAATTTGTCAGCTCGAGCGTCAACCTACTAATTACGAACCTACAGGGTGACAAGAAAAGTTTAGGACAAAACCTTTATGGCATAACTTTATTCAAATTAAAGATATTTAGATCAAATAAAATTTATACGATAGAGGAATAACTAAGGGACAAATATAATCAAGAATTTTTGAAGTTCCCCCCCCCCCCCCATTACTTGGGTACAGAGTAAAAGTCGCTTGGAAGCAAGTTGGCTTATGGGAAAGGGATACAGCTTTAGCCCAGTTAAGCTTTATTCAATCAATTATTTTTAATATGTAGAACGTATCTTGATTATTTTTTTCATTTTTATAAACTTATTTCAATGTCTACTATGTTTTCTTTTATTTAATTTTATGTATGTATACTTTTTAAATAAATAAAGATTATATTTAATTAATAATTTTTTTCTATAAATAAATATTTATTTTTGAGATGCTGAACGAGAATATTAAACGAGAATATTTTATTTAATTAAAAAAATAAAATAATTAATCAAAAAATTTATTTTATGTTCTTATTTTATTTAATTAAAAGACCTCAACTTTTAATTAAAAAAATACCAAAATTATTTATTTTACTCATTTTTTCTTTAATTTTTATTATTTTATTAATTTATTATGAAGAATCAAATGTTGGATATGTTGTTAATTTATATGGAAATTATTATACTAAAACATTTTATAGAAAAATTGATATTGCACACAAACAAAGTGAGGGAAATATTGTTCGGAAACGGGGGAAATCTCACCTGAATAGAGCGAACTCGTGATGGGTCGGGTTGAGAAAAGTGGATCGGAAATTTTCTTCGAATCGCCGTTCGGATTTTAGGTCAAAAAAATGCTAGGGCTTCTGGTCGGTTCAGATAAAAAGGACCATATCAGTGATTTCTGTCAGTGATTTACTGGAGTAAGCCTTAAACTTTGTTTCTAAGCGAAGGATGGGTACCTGGAAAATTTTTGATTAGATTTGTTCCTTTATTATTTTAGCTTTAATTTAAATAAAGTTATGGCATAGATAACGTGCCCGTTACTTTTTGGCCAACCTTTACATATTTAAAAATTTCAGATCATCTCGAAAAAATTTGGGTAATTGTTATTGTCAATAATGCTCAAATTTTGTCAAATTACAACCTTGCACAAAACACATTAAGATGTTATTGTCAATTAAATGGATATCCTCTCGAAGTTATTAATACTTCTGAGATGGGAAAGGAGAATAATAATTGTAAACAAAAAGATGTAAGTAAACAGTATAATAAATATATTGACTTTTAAAATACCGTATAACCTGTATTAATTGCCCTGCCGCAAATAATTACCCCACTTCAATTACCCCACTTCAATTTATTGAAACAAAAAGTACTCCCAACAATGCCCTAAAACACGTTCAAATTTCAAACGCCCTCCCGCGATTAATTAATCCCTCCAAGAAGGTTCCAAGAATAAGGGATTAATTCTGAATTAAAATTCAATGTTTTGTGGGAAGAGCGAATGTCATAAGGCGTAAGGTGAAAACCAAGAAATTCTCCAATTTATTTTAAAAATAACTAGTCTTCTCTATATTAATTACCTTATATATTCAATATTACCCTGGGTATTTGTTATTTTGACATTTCACTCGAGTTAGTGATTAATTATAATTAATTATTCTTCGAGCTTTTAAATTCAAGCGTGCAGTAGTGAGTTGTAGTGTAATTATTGTTTTTTAGTTTTATTTCCGCCGTCATTGCATTCTTGCCAATTTTCTTTCTTCTCATTCAACGGATATAAAATTTGCCTTCTTTATGGATGCAGATATAGGTGTCATTAATCCAAATCATCCACTTGAAGAATTTTTGGAAGGAAAAAAAGATTTTGATTTTATTTTTTATGAAAGGATATTTAATGGGGAAATTATGGCTGGAAGTTATATTTTAAAAAATACTCAATTTACTAGAGAATTCCTTTATTATTGGGCTGATTATTATTTTAAAGTGCCTAATAGTTTTCATGGAACAGATAATGGGGCAATACATGTATGTTTATTAATTTATATTTTTTTCAGAAAGAATTATTAAATAAAAGAGATTCCTTACTTAGAGTTTATTCAAATTTACTTACAGTAAAACTTGCTTTATTTAATTAGAGTTCGATATTAGGGACGGGGATCAACTTACAGAGAACTGCACAGAGGAAGAACGAGGGAAGCTCAGGGGAGATCGGTAATATTCAATTTCGTTCCCCCCCTCCTTTCTTCCTTCCTCAAAGTATTACAAAATGGTCAGTCAATCTTAATTTATAGAACTCGTCGAGCTGTGTCGAATGACACCAAAATTGAAAAAATCGGACCTGATTTGACCGAGATACAGACCCCTGAAAATTGAACAACCATAGGGGCTAATAACCATAGGTACCAAAATTCATACAAATGATAGCTCATTTGAAAGAGCTCGTCGAGCTGAGTCGAATGACACCAAAGTCAATGTGATTGGACAAGATTTGAAAAAGTTATGACATAAGTCGCCGACTCCGTTAGGTCTACTTCATGTCATAACTTTGTCAAACCATGTCTAATCGTGTTGATTTTGATGTCATTCGACTCAGCTCGAAGAGCTCTTTCGAATGAGCTATCATTCGGATAAAATTTTTTTATTCCAAAAAATCACCCCTATGGTTGTTCAATTTTCAGGGGTCTGTATCTCGGTCAAATCAGGTCCGATTTTTTCAGTTTTGGTGTCATTCGACACAGCTCGACGAGTTCTATAACATAAGATTGACTGACCATTTTGTAATACTTTGAGGAAGGAAAAAAGGAGGGGGGGAACGAAATTGAATATTACCGGGAGATCTCCAACGTTCCGGGGAATTCTATTCCCCGGAGAAGGAAATCTATATTTAGCCACGGATACCCGAGGCATTATGAGCCTAATACAGACACTTGCTTTATTTAATTAGAGTCCGATATTAGGGACGGGGATTGTTGGTCATCAAGGGATTTTTTAATTCGTGGGGATTTTTTTATATATAGAGCAAAGGGTTGAATAAAGGATAATGGGATTTTTCCACTTTATGATTAGTGGAAAAATCAAGCTAAAGTTAGCATAAAATTTCCATAAAAGTTCACGAACTATTTTTCAATTACGCTTTCAGTTGAGGCTCTATTTCATTGTGGGGATTTATTTCAGGGAATATGGTATTCTCAAAATAATTAAAGGATATTTCAAAATGATTTTGAAATTTCATTAAAATTATTCTCTTTCATATTTAAACATTTTATCAAATTTACCTTAATTTTAATTGCTTAAATTAATTTAAAAAATATTATTTAAGTCAGTATTTCTCGATTTATTTTGTGATAATTCTAATGAAAATTGTTCTCAAAAAAGACGGGTTTGTTCACATCTCTGGAATGTTTCTCTCGATTTTGATTCTCTTTTACCCTTTACTTTATGCGCCAAATATATACTTGGAGCTAGAAATGTATTTACTAATTCAATTTCTGAAACAAAATTAAATAGTACAGGAAAGGTGCTTCTATTGACTGATTTTAGGCATTATTGGGCAAGAGGTTAGAATTTAAGTGATAATAAATTTCAAATCGGTTCAGAGCTGTTTCAAAATAAAATAATCTTGAAAAAAAATATCAGGAAATGAAAATCCGAAACAACTCTGATTGTGATATTTGTTAAAGTATTTATGAATATACTAGATTTTAAAGTTTAGAAATAAGTTGTCTTTATATCCTAATATATGCCTTAAAAATACTTTACATTAAAAAATTTACGTTAGTCTTTACTAGAGGCCCATTGAATAAATGTGAGGCGGCTAAAGTATACTATCTGTTCAGTCAGCTTGTAGCTGTAACTTTCAGAAGTATTCTTGTGAAAAAATTATCACGGAGCCTAGCAATAACCTCCTAAGTTACCTAGCAATAACCTCCTAAAGCTCATATATGTATAATATAAGCATATAAAGCATATTTACGAATTCGAATAATTAATTAATATAATTAGATGGCTGGTTAACAGGAAATTGTTGGTCATCAAGGGATTTTTTAATTCATGGATGGCAGAGTCGGTAAATTCCTAAATTAATTTCCCCTCCTAAAATTTTTCCTTAAAATTTTTTCAAGTCGTTTGAATCGACAAACCTTTGCTGGTTGGAATTCTCCATTTTCTTCTCAAAAAATTCAAAATCAAAGAGAAAATTGTTCAAATCCAATGGTTGCCATTAAAAGATGGCCATATAAAAATACTTTTATTTGGACAGATGAACAAATTGAAAATGAGATTGAAAGGATAATTAAAGAAAGAAATATTAAACATATGGGGATTTTAATGAAAGAAGTTATTAACAGAAATTATTGAAAATTTTTGTTGTTTTTTATTCAAGTTGACGGGTTATTATATTAGATATTTAAAATTCAAAGAACTCTAGATAATTTTTGCCCAATAAAATAAATTTATAGTTGTTACATTTTGAGTTAAGTTGTTGTTTTTAAAATTTTGAGGATTTTGGAAGGCCAGAAGACAGGTTTCTTCCGTTTTCAGCGCGCATGCAAAAACTTTGAGGATTTTGGAAGGTTTTAGCAGAAAAATAAAAAATCAGCTACAACTTTTTATCAAAAAGTAATTCAAAAGCTGCCCAGAAAATGGCAAGAAGTAATAGATAATGATGGGCAATACATTGTTTCTTGATTGTTTTTTAATTTTTTGTTATAGTGAATTATTTACATTATCCGTAAAGGGCTCATTCTTTTTGGCTCAACCCATTAATAAAATTTTATAGTAAAAACTACAAGAAAACATAAAAAATTCTCATAATCCTCATAAGACCACAAAAATCCACAAATCTGCATTTTTAAAAATTAAAAGTAAGGCCTCGACATTGTGCCTCTCTATTTTAAACGGGCCAATAAACTAAATAATTATGGGTCAACTTATTTAATTTCATTTTCTGACAAAAATATATCAATTTATTCTAAAATATTCATTAAAACGTTATTTTTATTTTAAACTTGTGATTATCAGCTAAAAATAAAAATTATTTATTTTCCATCACGTCATTTATTATTTCTACTTATAATTTATTATTAATGTGTACAGATATTATTTTTACAAAAAATACATGACCAAAAATGGAATATAAATTATAAAAATTTATTTATTTTTACATATTTAATTGTTTTTAATTAATCTTTGCCTTAAAGTAGTTGCGCAAAAATTTATTATTAAAATATTATTTGTTACCATAGTACATTTTTTAATGTAATTATGACGTGATTCAAAATAAATAATCTTTCTTTTTTGTGTTCAAGGTGAAAACAAAATAATATAATTTTTTAACAATAAATTAGTATAAAAGGAGTGTAATTCTAAATTAATTTGTCGATTTTATTAAAAATATTTTCATAAAAACTCAACAAAATAATACGTCCAACACTTTTCTCAAAAAATTTAATTGGGGTTTAAATTTACCCTTAAAAATCTCAAAATTTTCATTTGGGGAACTAAAAAACTCATTAGAAAGAGCAATATGAGATAAATTCTTGAATAAAAATTTAAATTTTATTTTTTAGCTTACTTATATTTAAAAAATCTTTCCTATTGTGTACTTATAAATTGAGCTTTTCTGTACTTCTACTTAACATTATTTTTATAAGAGCCCCGATTTTACTAATATTAATTAACTTTTAAGATTAAAATTAAATTATTTTAACCAAAAAACAAAAATGGTCTGTCAATGCAGTTTAGTTTATTAACTTCTAAATTAAAAAAACTATTTTTTTAAAGATTGCTGTAGACAGAATATATAAAGATTGCTGTAGACAGAAGTGGCGCTGATTTTTATAATGGTCTTGAAAAAGTTTTAATTTTTTTGAAAATTAATTTATCAAATAGAGGACTGCATAAATTGTAAATGTTCCAAATGTTGTTGCTCTACTTGTGAAAAAACTGGTGGGGATGGACAGAAGATGTGCTGTGCCAAATAATTAAATTTATTAATGAGAAAGTTGAATGATGTGACGAATAAATGAATTAATATTTTGAAAAATTAAACAATTTTTATCAATAAAAAATTAAATTACATATTCTCATATTTAAAATAAAAATTTCCAAATTATCAATATACATATTAGAGATGTCTAAACAAATTCCCATTAATATTTCATCGAAGATTAACGGTATCAGTGTTGCCGCGGGTACAAAAAATCTTCGGGTACGGGTTTCGGGGGGAAAATAGCGATTATGAAAAAATATCGAAAATTTTTCATTCGATAATTCATTCGATAATATCGAAAAATATCGATTATCGAAAAATATCGGTAAACTTGAAATTCTTTCGATCGATAATATCGGTATCGATAACCGATATTTTCCATCGATATACTACCCAATAGAAAACTACATTGACCCAATAGAACACTATACTATAGACTCATAGGTACAACTATACTGACACATACAAGCATTACATTTACCCATTTAAACCCGACACTAATTTACATACTAAAAAGGCTTGAAATATTTTTAAAAAAGTTTTATCAATTGAATAGTGTAAGCCAAATAGAAAGAATACCAATGGATAGAGGACATTCCCAATTTTAAAAATTAAATTCCCATTTTTAAAAATTAAATTCCCAATTTTAAAAATTCTTCACATTAAGAACCTTCATTTTGTTTCTTCACTCGAATTGGTTGCAAATTTAGCCTGATGGATCCAATTTCTAATATGTTGTCTAAAAAAATTAAATTAGAATTTTAATTATTTTAATATTCAACACATACTTTTCTTGATTACGTACATCTTTAACAGATTGTGTATCTAAAGGATTAGCTTCACGAATATCATAGCCATGTGTTCCATCTTTTACAATTAAAGAATAAATAGAACCAATATTTGTATTTCTATTTCTCCATCCTCCATCAAGCCATAAATCTGCATCTCCATTAGAAAATACTATATTTGAAGCTGTTGGATATTCATACCCATATTCATTCATTAACCAATGAGGACGATACATTGAATCTTTATTATAACCAATTGAATTATATGAATCATAACTAGATGCATCAAATGTTTCATTAAATGGACATGTTTTATTAAATGGATCAAATGGAGGGCCCTTAAAATTTTTGAGATTTTTAAAGTTCAAATAACTTTATTTTTTTACAAACCCTACTACAAAATGCAAATACTAATTGTGTTGCTTCAAGAAATGTCCAACCATAAATTTTACCATCATCTGTAAAATTCCAAAGTTGAAAATCTTTTTCCTCTCCAGTTGTGTTGTACAAAAGATTCAATCCAATAAATGGTGCTATTGCTAATTGTTCTTGAGTTTTAGCAGAAGCAAAAGGTTTACATGCTATTTTTATTGGATATGCTGGAATTGATCCAAAATATTTAGCAGGATATGGATAATTTGATAAGATTAAATACTTGAAGGAGTAAAATTATAACAATTTTAACTACTTATTTCACTTACAAACATAACATTTTGTAATTCACCAAGTAAATTTTCAGCATCAGAAGGATTATTTATTTGTGATAAAGGAGATAAATGATATTGTTCATTTAAATACTTTCTTCCATTTGCTTAAAGATTTTTTAATTAAAATTAATAGAAGAAAAGTTGAAACGTGTATTAGCCATTTTACGTATTGCATCAAAACTACCCATTATTGAATTAAAAGGACAACCATTTTTAACAAATATTTTCATTATATTATCAACATATGAATGTTGATTAATATTTGGTACATTATCAAAATAACGAACAGGAGCACTTGAAGCTATTGCTCTGCAAAAAATTTATTGTTAATTCATTCAAAAGAAAAAAATAAACAACAAACCCAGCAGTCAAATGAGGATACTTTAAAAAAATGAATAATTTAATCAAAAAATAATAATTAATAAAAATACTTTAATACGCATCCATGCTGCCATCATTCCTCCATATGAATAACCAAAAAGAATTACAGGTGAATTTTTTAAATTTTGTAATCTTTTTTCTTTTAGATGTACAATTAATAATGCATTATCTGCTAGTGCTTGTTCAGTACTTAAATAACCAATCATTGATATATTTGAAAAAGAATCATCTCCAAATGGTAAAGATTTGCCAAAATAACGGTGATCAACATAAATTAAAGCAGCATTAAATTCTGGAGCAATATCCCAAATAAAACCCTATTTATTTAATTTTAATTAAATTAATGTGATTAAGAAGCAAACTAATTGTGAAGCATCATATTCTGCACCTCCTTCTTCTCCAACACAAAAAAATATTGGTGCATCATTTGTTTTAACATATTGAGTATTTACTAGATATCTTTAAAAGATTTATGAATTTATATGAATTTTTAAAGAATTAACCTTAATTTAAATGTTCTTGTTTCAATATAAGAAAAATGATCAATTGGAACCTCCAAATATTCTTCAGTATAACTATGCTTCTTTTTTGCATCATCAATTATTTCAGTATTAAATTTATTTAAAAATTTACGCTGCCCAAAATTCATTTGATTAAGTCAAAATAATGGGTGAATAATAAAAAATATTAAAAGAATAATGCTAAGCAAATTCATTTTTATTTTTTAAAAAATTTAAAATTAAAAAAATTATTTTTTGATACTTATAAGCAATTTAAAGAAGTTTATATATACAAAAATTGCTATATAATTTATAAAATTTATTTGAACAGATTTTTATCTTTAATTTTTTCTATATTAAAATATTCTAAAAATAATCCAACTCGTCAAATTATTTAATTTTACGAATAATTTTGCAAAAAAAAATTATTTAGTGTAGTATAATCTCAGAGTATAATCTCACGTTATGTAGTATAATTATGTAGTATAATCTCACGATTTATTCAATCTAATTTTGTAATTTCTTTTGTAAGACTTGGAATATTTTCCTTTTTTAGTATTTATAAAATTAATCTAAAAATAAAATTTAAATAAATTAATTTTTCAAGTTGCAGCTTTATTAAGCATAGAAAATTCTCTTTGTTTACAGAGCTGTTATAAAATTATTTTTAAAATTTCTAATTTATTTTTTAAAAAAATATCAGAATTATTTTTTTAAATATCAAATTCTCTTACCCAAATTATGTAAGAGTGGCGCTGATTGTTATGCTGATTGTTATAATGATTGTTATAATGGTCTTGAAATTGTTATAATGGTCGCTGATTGTTATAATGGTCTTGAAAAAGTTTTAATTTTTTTGAAAATTAATTTATCAAATAGAGGACTGCATAAATTGTAAATGTTCCAAATGTTGTTGCTCTACTTGTGAAAAAACTGGTGGGGATGGACAGAAAATGTGCTGTGCCAAATAATTAAATTTATTAATGAGAAAGTTGAATGATGTGACGAATAAATGAATTAATATTTTGAAAAATTAAACAATTTTTATCAATAAAAAATTAAATTACATATTCTCATATTTAAAATAAAAATTTCCAAATTATCAATATACATATTAGAGATGTCTAAACAAATGCCCATTAATATTTCATCGAAGATTAACGGTATCAGTGTTGCCGCGGGTACAAAAAATCTTCGGGTACGGGTTTCGGGGGGAAAATAGCGATTATGAAAAAATATCGAAAATTTTTCATTCGATAATATCGAAAAATATCGAAAAACTGAAATTTTTTCGATCGATAATATCGGTATCGATAACCGATATTCTCCCTCAATATACATATCGTATCGGTCCGATCTCTAATTACTACCCATTAGAAAACTACATTGACCCAATAGAACACTATCGACTCATACAACTATACTGACCCATACAAGCATTACCTTTACGCATTTGAACCCAATATCGACCTACTATAACCCAACATTTACCCATTTAAACCCGACATTGATCTACATACTAAAAAGGCCTGAAATACTTTTAAAGTTTTATCAATTGAATAGTGTAAACCAAATAGAAAGAATACCAATGGATAGAGGACATTCCCAATTTTAAAAATTAAATTCCCAATTTTAAAAATTCTTCACATTAAGAACCTTCATTTTGTTTCTTCACTTGAATTGGTTGCAAATTTAGCCTGATGGATCCAATTTCTAATATGTTGTCTAAAAAAATTAAATTAGAATTTTAATTATTTTAATATTCAACACATACTTTTCTTGATTACGTACATCTTTAACAGATTGTGTATCTAAAGGATTAGCTTCACGAATATCATAGCCATGTGTTCCATCTTTTACAATTAAAGAATAAATAGAACCAATATTTGTATTTCTATTTCTCCATCCTCCATCAAGCCATAAATCTGCATCTCCATTAGAAAATACTATATTTGAAGCTGTTGGATATTCATACCCATATTCATTCATTAACCAATGAGGACGATACATTGAATCTTTATTATAACCAATTGAATTATATGAATCATAACTAGATGCATCAAATGTTTCATTAAATGGACATGTTTTATTAAATGGATCAAATGGAGGGCCCTTAAAATTTTTGAGATTTTTAAAGTTCAAATAACTTTATTTTTTTACAAACCCTACTACAAAATGCAAATACTAATTGTGTTGCTTCAAGAAATGTCCAACCATAAATTTTACCATCATCTGTAAAATTCCAAAGTTGAAAATCTTTTTCCTCTCCAGTTGTGTTGTACAAAAGATTCAATCCAATAAATGGTGCTATTGCTAATTGTTCTTGAGTTTTAGCAGAAGCAAAAGGTTTACATGCTATTTTTATTGGATATGCTGGAATTGATCCAAAATATTTAGCAGGATATGGATAATTTGATAAGATTAAATACTTGAAGGAGTAAAATTATAACAATTTTAACTACTTATTTCACTTACAAACATAACATTTTGTAATTCACCAAGTAAATTTTCAGCATCAGAAGGATTATTTATTTGTGATAAAGGAGATAAATGATATTGTTCATTTAAATACTTTCTTCCATTTGCTTAAAGATTTTTTAATTAAAATTAATAGAAGAAAAGTTGAAACGTGTATTAGCCATTTTACGTATTGCATCAAAACTACCCATTATTGAATTAAAAGGACAACCATTTTTAACAAATATTTTCATTATATTATCAACATATGAATGTTGATTAATATTTGGTACATTATCAAAATAACGAACAGGAGCACTTGAAGCTATTGCTCTGCAAAAAATTTATTGTTAATTCATTCAAAAGAAAAAAATAAACAACAAACCCAGCAGTCAAATGAGGATACTTTAAAAAAATGAATAATTTAATCAAAAAATAATAATTAATAAAAATACTTTAATACGCATCCATGCTGCCATCATTCCTCCATATGAATAACCAAAAAGAATTACAGGTGAATTTTTTAAATTTTGTAATCTTTTTTCTTTTAGATGTACAATTAATAATGCATTATCTGCTAGTGCTTGTTCAGTACTTAAATAACCAATCATTGATATATTTGAAAAAGAATCATCTCCAAATGGTAAAGATTTGCCAAAATAACGGTGATCAACATAAATTAAAGCAGCATTAAATTCTGGAGCAATATCCCAAATAAAACCCTATTTATTTAATTTTAATTAAATTAATGTGATTAAGAAGCAAACTAATTGTGAAGCATCATATTCTGCACCTCCTTCTTCTCCAACACAAAAAAATATTGGTGCATCATTTGTTTTAACATATTGAGTATTTACTAGATATCTTTAAAAGATTTATGAATTTATATGAATTTTTAAAGAATTAACCTTAATTTAAATGTTCTTGTTTCAATATAAGAAAAATGATCAATTGGAACCTCCAAATATTCTTCAGTATAACTATGCTTCTTTTTTGCATCATCAATTATTTCAGTATTAAATTTATTTAAAAATTTACGCTGCCCAAAATTCATTTGATTAAGTCAAAATAATGGGTGAATAATAAAAAATATTAAAAGAATAATGCTAAGCAAATTCATTTTTATTTTTTAAAAAATTTAAAATTAAAAAAATTATTTTTTGATACTTATAAGCAATTTAAAGAAGTTTATATATACAAAAATTGCTATATAATTTATAAAATTTATTTGAACAGATTTTTATCTTTAATTTTTTCTATATTAAAATATTCTAAAAATAATCCAACTCGTCAAATTATTTAATTTTACGAATAATTTTGCAAAAAAAAATTATTTAGTGTAGTATAATCTCAGAGTATAATCTCACGTTATGTAGTATAATTATGTAGTATAATCTCACGATTTATTCAATCTAATTTTGTAATTTCTTTTGTAAGACTTGGAATATTTTCCTTTTTTAGTATTTATAAAATTAATCTAAAAATAAAATTTAAATAAATTAATTTTTCAAGTTGCAGCTTTATTAAGCATAGAAAATTCTCTTTGTTTACAGAGCTGTTATAAAATTATTTTTAAAATTTCTAATTTATTTTTTAAAAAAATATCAGAATTATTTTTTTAAATATCAAATTCTCTTACCCAAATTATGTAAGAGTGGCGCTGATTGTTATGCTGATTGTTATAATGATTGTTATAATGGTCTTGAAATTGTTATAATGGTCGCTGATTGTTATAATGGTCTTGAAAAAGTTTTAATTTTTTTGAAAATTAATTTATCAAATAGAGGACTGCATAAATTGTAAATGTTCCAAATGTTGTTGCTCTACTTGTGAAAAAACTGGTGGGGATGGACAGAAGATGTGCTGTGCCAAATAATTAAATTTATTAATGAGAAAGTTGAATGATGTGACGAATAAATGAATTAATATTTTGAAAAATTAAACAATTTTTATCAATAAAAAATTAAATTACATATTCTCATATTTAAAATAAAAATTTCCAAATTATCAATATACATATTAGAGATGTCTAAACAAATTCCCATTAATATTTCATCGAAGATTAACGGTATCAGTGTTGCCGCGGGTACAAAAAATCTTCGGGTACGGGTTTCGGGGGGAAAATAGCGATTATGAAAAAATATCGAAAATTTTTCATTCGATAATTCATTCGATAATATCGAAAAATATCGATTATCGAAAAATATCGGTAAACTTGAAATTCTTTCGATCGATAATATCGGTATCGATAACCGATATTTTCCATCGATATACTACCCAATAGAAAACTACATTGACCCAATAGAACACTATACTATAGACTCATAGGTACAACTATACTGACACATACAAGCATTACATTTACCCATTTAAACCCGACACTAATTTACATACTAAAAAGGCTTGAAATATTTTTAAAAAAGTTTTATCAATTGAATAGTGTAAGCCAAATAGAAAGAATACCAATGGATAGAGGACATTCCCAATTTTAAAAATTAAATTCCCATTTTTAAAAATTAAATTCCCAATTTTAAAAATTCTTCACATTAAGAACCTTCATTTTGTTTCTTCACTCGAATTGGTTGCAAATTTAGCCTGATGGATCCAATTTCTAATATGTTGTCTAAAAAAATTAAATTAGAATTTTAATTATTTTAATATTCAACACATACTTTTCTTGATTACGTACATCTTTAACAGATTGTGTATCTAAAGGATTAGCTTCACGAATATCATAGCCATGTGTTCCATCTTTTACAATTAAAGAATAAATAGAACCAATATTTGTATTTCTATTTCTCCATCCTCCATCAAGCCATAAATCTGCATCTCCATTAGAAAATACTATATTTGAAGCTGTTGGATATTCATACCCATATTCATTCATTAACCAATGAGGACGATACATTGAATCTTTATTATAACCAATTGAATTATATGAATCATAACTAGATGCATCAAATGTTTCATTAAATGGACATGTTTTATTAAATGGATCAAATGGAGGGCCCTTAAAATTTTTGAGATTTTTAAAGTTCAAATAACTTTATTTTTTTACAAACCCTACTACAAAATGCAAATACTAATTGTGTTGCTTCAAGAAATGTCCAACCATAAATTTTACCATCATCTGTAAAATTCCAAAGTTGAAAATCTTTTTCCTCTCCAGTTGTGTTGTACAAAAGATTCAATCCAATAAATGGTGCTATTGCTAATTGTTCTTGAGTTTTAGCAGAAGCAAAAGGTTTACATGCTATTTTTATTGGATATGCTGGAATTGATCCAAAATATTTAGCAGGATATGGATAATTTGATAAGATTAAATACTTGAAGGAGTAAAATTATAACAATTTTAACTACTTATTTCACTTACAAACATAACATTTTGTAATTCACCAAGTAAATTTTCAGCATCAGAAGGATTATTTATTTGTGATAAAGGAGATAAATGATATTGTTCATTTAAATACTTTCTTCCATTTGCTTAAAGATTTTTTAATTAAAATTAATAGAAGAAAAGTTGAAACGTGTATTAGCCATTTTACGTATTGCATCAAAACTACCCATTATTGAATTAAAAGGACAACCATTTTTAACAAATATTTTCATTATATTATCAACATATGAATGTTGATTAATATTTGGTACATTATCAAAATAACGAACAGGAGCACTTGAAGCTATTGCTCTGCAAAAAATTTATTGTTAATTCATTCAAAAGAAAAAAATAAACAACAAACCCAGCAGTCAAATGAGGATACTTTAAAAAAATGAATAATTTAATCAAAAAATAATAATTAATAAAAATACTTTAATACGCATCCATGCTGCCATCATTCCTCCATATGAATAACCAAAAAGAATTACAGGTGAATTTTTTAAATTTTGTAATCTTTTTTCTTTTAAATGTACAATTAATAATGCATTATCTGCAAGTGCTTGTTCAGTACTTAAATAACCAATCATTGATATATTTGAAAAAGAATCATCTCCAAATGGTAAAGATTTGCCAAAATAACGGTGATCAACATAAATTAAAGCAGCATTAAATTCTGGAGCAATATCCCAAATAAAACCCTATTTATTTAATTTTAATTAAATTAATGTGATTAAGAAGCAAACTAATTGTGAAGCATCATATTCAGCACCTCCTTCTTCTCCAACACAAAAAAATATTGGTGCATCATTTGTTTTAACATATTGAGTATTTAATAGATATCTTTAAAAGATTTATGAATTTATATCAATTTTTAAAGAATTAACCTTAATTTAAATGTTCTTGTTTCAATATAAGAAAAATGATCAATTGGAACTTCTAAATATTCTTCAGTATAACTATGCTTCTTTTTTGCATCATCAATTATTTCAGTATTAAATTTATTTAAAAATTTACGCTGCCCAAAATTCATTTGATTAAGTCAAAATAATGGGTGAATAATAAAAAATATTAAAAGAATAATGCTAAGCAAATTCATTTTTATTTTTTAAAAAATTTAAAATTAAAAAAATTATTTTTTGATACTTATAAGCAATTTAAAGAAGTTTATATATACAAAAATTGCTATATAATTTATAAAATTTATTTGAACAGATTTTTATCTTTAATTTATTCTATATTAAAATATTCTAAAAATAATCCAACTTATCAAATTATTTAATTTTACGAATAATTTTGCAAAAAAAATTATGTAGTGTAGTATAATCTCAGAGTATAATCTCACGTTAAGTAGTATAATTATGTAGTATAATCTCACGAGTTATTCAATCTAATTTTGTAATTTCTTTTGTAAGACTTGGAATATTTTCCTTTTTTAGTATTTATAAAATTAATCTAAAAATAAAATTTAAATAAATTAATTTTTCAAGTTGCAGCTTTATTAAGCATAGAAAATTCTCTTTGTTTACAGAGCTGTTAAAAAATTATTTTTAAAATTTCTAATTTATTTTTTAAAAAAATATTATAATTATTTTTTTTAATTATTTTTTTTTTAAAAAATATTATAATTATTTTTTTTAATTATTTTTTTTTTAAAAAATATTATAATTATTTTTTTAAATATTAAAATTCTCTTACCCAAATTAATATAAAGGTAATTTTTTTTTAAATTTTAATTGAAATTTTTATTTTTTTTCATATAAAAGCATCTTAACAACATGTTAATATATAATACTTCTCTAAAATTTCTATCAAAAAAATAATAAATTAATTTTGATATAGAAAGTAAAATATCACAAGTTAATACATACAACAATATGTGATTTGCTATTATCATTCGATTTACAAGAACAAGGAGGAAAATGTGATTGGTCTAATATTGTTTTAAAATTTTGTTCATTATCTTCTATACAGGGTGCGGCAAATTTTCCGCCCCTTTTGTTTTGATCATATCTCGCCTCAAACTCAACAAAAACTGATAATTCTTTTTTTATTTTATTCACAATTCTCTGAGAAATTTTTTGATACCAAGAAGAAGAAATTTCGTTTACAAATGGTAAAGATAAGCCGGTCCAAACATCAAAATGCATCAAAAAATATTTTTTCTTGCCAAATTTTAATTGATCATAACTTTGTCCAAAATCCTTCAATCCCAGTGATTTTTGCACCAATCGACTCAGCTCGTTCAGGCGCATCGAAATAGCTTATAATTACATTTTTGAAAATTTCACTCAAAAATTTTATTTTTACCAAAATTATTTTAATTTATCATTCAGAGGACCGTATCTCATTCGATTTTTGTTGAAGCCGCCTAATTTTGATGTCATTCGAATCAGAATGAAGAGCTGATTCGAATGATATAAACAATTCTAATATTAAAATCTTAGCCTTGAATCTAGGCCAATTTTTATCCAAAAAATTTTGCTCAAACTTTGAGAGAAGTTTTATCAGAGTAAACTTAAAATTTAAAGGTGATTTTGGTATCAAAAATTTTCTCAGAGAGTTGTCAATAAAATAAAAAAAGAATTATTAATTTTTGTTGAGTTTAAGCCCTGTACTTTCATCATTAGAACTTGTTTTACGTAAACAACAAGGACATGAATTTGATGATAATATTAAATTATTAAAATATGTTTAACTGAAGTTGGTAATAAAGTGTTACAAGCGTTAAGAATCAAATTTACATACAAAAATAATTATTTTTTAATTAAAGAGATCAGAAAATTTTTTATTTAAATTGTTTCGATCCAAATAATTTCCAAATGATCAAGTACGTCGAGTTATTGCAAGTATTTTTTCACAAATTCCTACAGATTCACTCCAAAGTTGGTCCTTAATTAAATTAAATTGACCATATTTTTTAATCAACAAATTTTTAAGTTAATAAAATTATCAGGCAATTAATCGAAATTTAATTTAATCATTCACTAATTATGCTTTAGTTATATTATAAATCAGAGATCCTGCCGACAGAAGCCCCAATCCGTTATTTTCATGAATTAGTGGATCAGGTATGTGGTATGGTAAGGGATATGGTATGGTCAGTATATTAGATTCATTTTTTATATCAGGTATCGGCAGGATCAGTTAGAGCTATTAAAGACCAAAAACTTCCAAGGATTGATGAACAAGAATATATCCCAAAGCCAGACCTGCTCACGGATACTGAATTTGGTATCCGTATCCGCATAGTTACGGCGGATACAGACGGATATCCGCAGGCATTTTGATATTATCTGTATCCATATCCGTATCCATGAGCAGGTCTGCTCAAAGCATAAAGCAAATAAATAAAAGTAGAGGTTTAGCCGGCTCAAGACCAAAAAACAGCTCTAACCTACATCTATTTTTATATTTGGATTTTATTATGTCAGTCACTCAAACTAAACATGACATTAAATATTAAAATATGTTAAATATCATTAAATATCAATTATTTTTACTCAATGTACTTACTTGTACTCTTACATCACAAACAGAAGCACCCAGTTTTAATTCTTTCCCATTGGCATCAAAATATTTTCCACTAATTCCTTCAAATTCTTTATCCTCAGTTAATCTAACAAGTGTTTCTAAAGCATTTACATGTTCGTATAAATATGGCTCTGATGATGCAGGAAATAGAGAACTATAGAATTGGGCACGGTTTGAATATTGGGGCAAACTTAAAAATTGACATTAAAAAGTGAAATATTATCAGAAATTTTTTATTTGAAAATCTCAACATCATTTCGAACGATTTTAATTGGATTGATATGGTTCTAAAATATTCCCTGGTGCCTGATTTTAGAAGTCTTCTAGATTATTTTTCATTATACCCTGAAAAATTCAAAACTTTCTATCTCGCACGCAGTAAATGTTCGGTGTGGAAAAAATTCAAAATTCAAATTATTAAATTTCCTTCAATTATCCCTTATCAAATAATCATAACTTCGTTGCTTAGATTTTTAGAGTAGACCAGTACTGAACCACGACAAAAAAGTCTAAACGACCCAAAAAGCCCTCCCGATAAATCTCGATCCCGACACTCCCGATCGGTGTGCTAACCTAGAATTTTTATAATATAGCCAAAAAATACAAACATCGTTCGTCCCTCCTTCTCAACCCTCTTTTCTGCATCTACAACATTTGCAGTAACTTGGAATTGTTTTTTATGTTTAAACATTAATCGGTGTATGTACCAGGGTTGCCGCGGGTACAAAAAATTTTCGGGTACGGGTTTCGGGTATCGGGTTGGAGCGTTTTCATTTCGGGTCACGGGTTTCGGGTTGGCAAAAATATCGGGTACGGGTTTCGGGTTTCGGGTTATAAAATTTTCATTTCGGGTATCGGGTTTCGGGTTGGCAAAAATTTCGGGTACGGGTTTCGGGTTTGGCGAAAAATTCGGGTTATTTTCGGGTGTTCGGCTATTGGTGAACTAAATTGTAAGGAGGCAAGCTATATTGCATAATAGGATTTTGGGTGATATAGAGAGAAGCAAATTTGAAGAGATTAAAACATTGTGGGATTTGGGGATTAAGAGGGATATCTTTGTAAAAAATTTTGAGAATTTTGTAAGGCCTTAGGAAAAAATTCATCCAACTATATTGGTAAAATCCCACCTTGATAAAATCCCACTATATACTAATATCCCTCCGCCTTATCTCCATAAAAGCCTCCAAATTTCTCCCGTTTTTAGCGCCGCAGGCGAAAATTTTGAGAATTTTGAAGACAAAGACGCCAATTTTCTTCCATTTTTTGCGCCGCAGGCGAAAATTTTGAGAATTTTGATGATCCTTAAGCTAGATTTCTAGCTTTTTCACCGCCGGAGGCGAAAATTTTGAGAATTTTTTAAGGTCTTAGGTGAAAGAATTCAATTGTCAGAACCGCAGGCAAAAATTTTTATTTAAGTTTAATTGATCATGAACCTAGAACTCTTAATTTTATGCGCCGCAGGCGAAAATTTTGCAAAATTCTTGACTAAATTAGAATTTTTAATGCTCTTTCAAGCTTAAAATATTAAAAAAATAAATTTAAAAATCTAAAATGAAAATCAAAGCTTAAAGGCATTTATTTTTTAAAAGAAAAATTTTTTAAAATTTTTTTAAATAATTTTAAAAAAATATTCAGCCCTGGACTCGAACCCACCCCCAGAAAATATCGAGCCAGTCACCTTACACACTCAACCACCGATCAACATAATGAAAAATTAAAGAAATTATAAATATTTCTTTCCCTTTTCCTTCTTTCTCTTTCTATAAATTTATTTTAAAAATCGGGTAAGGCTAAGTTTTCGGGTATAAATTTCGGGTTTTAACCAATTTCGGGTCACGGGTTTCGGGTTGGAAAAAATATCGGGTACGGGTTTCGGGTTTCGGGTTGGAAAATTTTCAATTCGGGTATCGGGTTTCGGGTACAAAAAAAGGCCGGGTTTCGGGTTTCGGGTATCGGGTTTCGGGTTTCGGGCGGCAACCCTGATTAGAACCATGCTGGGACAAGTTTCAGAGCACGGTAGCCCTGAAACAGGTATTTAGATAAAACCCAGGTTTCCCCGGTTTCTAAGGTTTAGCCCAAAAAACCCGGCCCGGGCCAGTCTAAAAGAAGAAAAAACCCGGATACAAAACCCGGCAATATGAGAAGTTCAAACCCTAATAAGAACATACAAATTATGCAACATAGAACCAACAGTTAAAATCCTTGATGGAGAATTTAGCTCTAGCAAGGGAAGTAATTCAGTGAATAAAACAATGTGTGAAAGGTGGTTGATCTTAAAAAAATTATTTATAATTTAAAGTGAGAGAGAGAGGTAAAACAGTCCGAAGTAGGCCTCCTGGTAGTTATTATCACGAGATTTTACTTTCGCTACTCAGATACAGGTGCGAAAGCGTCACCTCTCTTTCTTTTAAGAGAGAGGTGAAGCCCTGCTTTCACATGCTGGATCTCTCTTCTTCCTTTATATAAATCCAATCCCAGGACGATTTTTTCAAGGCATAAGGTTGGAAAATTTTTGAGAAAAATTATTGAATTTTATACGGTTTTGGATAAATAAATGTGGCCTTACTTGTAAAGTAAGCTCAAGCCCATCATGAGATTTTATTTTTCGCTGAACAACAACAGATGCACAAGCGATTAATGTATTTAGACGAGGAAATCTTAACCGAACAACTTCCGACATTTTTAAAACCTTAAATTTATAAAGAATTTATCAAATTAATCGAGAAGCTTAATATTTAGTTTAATAAACTAATCTTTGTAATAAGGCTATCTTCCGAAAAATAGAACATGTAGCTGTTAAACTTATCTTTAAGTTGGCCAAGTGGTATAATGAGTTGCCTAACCCGCCACTTTACTTCATCATGAGGACAATTTTTCGTTCCCCGGTCTATATAATGGGTTGTTAGATAAATAATGAGCCCTTTTCGCACTTTTAGTCTTTTTTTATGTATAGGTATTCGAATTCCAGTTAAAATTATTTTACATTTACTAGAGTCGATAGTTCAGGCTTTTTTCTACTATTCTAAACCATTTAAAAAATTAATTTTGATTTTTGAAGTTTTTTAAAAATTTTTTAAAATTATGGCCTCAAAATCTGAAATTCGGACTGTTATTTTGTATTGCTTCGAACGCGGTCTAGGTACAACTCAAGCCAAAAAAGAAAATGCCGCCTTGTAGGGCACACGTTGAGCATCTTTTATAATAATCAAGCTATGTTACAAAAAATTCCATGATGGAGATATGGGCCTAGATGCCAAAAACCCCAAATTTGGGCTAAATTTGTGATTATGCACTGGAATTAACTCATAAGGGCAATGGATTGACGGACGAAGTCTACAAAACTATATTGGACAGAGTTCAGATTGACTTTAATGGTTTCACTGCTTGTGCGGTTCGTTATGGTCAAGTTGTCTTTCAACAGGAAATTGCACACCCGCATCGCGCGAACGGAACTCAATCCCACATCACAGAAACACTCGAATGGGAACTTTTATTTAATCCGCCTTATTCTCCGGATATTGCGCCGTATGATTACCACTTATTCCGTTCGATAAAAAATCATTTGAGAGATGTGAGGTTCCAAAAGTGTGATCAACTCTAAAATTGGGTTGCCAACTTTCTTGATACCAAAAGTGCCACTAAATTTTATCAAATGGAAATTCAAAAACTGCTCAACAATTGTCAAGAAGTGCTAGAAAATAATGGGCATTATACTGTTTCTTGATTTCATTTCATTAATTAGTTATAGTAGATTGTTTTATTTATGCGCAAAGGGCTCATTATTTATCTAACAACCCATTATTACCTCAGATAGTTTCGAAAAATCAGCAGCTACGAAATCAACATTCCTTTGTTTCCTATTATTCTCAACATTCTCATGTTCCATTCCCAATTCCTCAACAGTTTTTTGACAATTTTTTTCACTTCTTCCATGAATAATAACAAAATTTTCATAAATATTGGCTGCCAATTCTTGTGCTAATTGGCGGCCGAACCCGTCTGTTGAACCATTTATGAGTATCCAACGCTTGAAACTATAAAATTTATTGAATAATATCAACAGATATCGAAATATTTAATGTGAATTCGAAATTTTTTATATTAATATAAGCGATGATAAATTAGACTCAAATCTAGAGAAAGAACCCTCTTATGCTTACCAACTACCTTCCAGAGTTTGACCATTATGACAATCCTAATAGAAACGTGGATATCGCATCTCATGAAAAACCTCTCAGAAAACCCTCCCATTATGAACCCCCCACTTGAGAACCTCCTTATGCTTGCCTTCTCATCTCATAGAGAATAGAATCTTGTAACGAGAAGGGACATCCGGGAACTATACTCAAAATAAAAATAAACTAAGAACCTACTTTAATCCATCTTTATTTAAATTAGAGGACATTGTAGTTATAATAATATTTAGATGCTATTCTGATTTCCACTTTTATTTTTAAGTAATTTACATTATGCTTTACGAAGCATGTTTGAAGGGTTAATTTATGTACAGAATTTTTTTTTGAATAAATTTAATTGATGGACATGTAATTTTTTTAAAAGCAATTTTAAATATACATACTAAATAAAATAATTTACTCAATTAGATAAATAAACTGCCCTTATTTGCCAAATTTAAAATGGCTTTAATTTTTTAAATGCTAAATATCTTAGGTGCAAAAACAAATGTGCCTATATTGTCCTTAACTGTGAGATTTTCTGAGATTTTCTAATTTTGTAAAATTGTCATTAATATATTATAGAAGAGGCCGATAAAACCGCACACTTGAGATCCGTAACAGGATTCCATTTCGAAAAGTCGAACGAAAGAGCTGTCGTGGGATTAATCCAATGTATCGCGTCAACAGGACGGACTCTCGTAAAATCACGTAAGGGGTTACTCTAATATTTTTCGTTTTTCGATATAGCCCTTTAGTCATATGAGAGAAAAAATTATTGGATTTTTATGAGGCCAAAGGTTGAATTTTAGGTTGGTACCTCGACTTGCACTCAGTAAAAATTGTTTAAAAATATGGCAAAAATATTATTTCAAAAAATTTAAACTTGATTTAAAACAAAAACGTTTAAAAGCTTTGTTATAAAATGTCTTTATTGATGGATTTTGCCTAGCATATAGAAAGAATTGACGTAAAAACTAGAGTTGCGCGAGATCGATATCTCGACCGAGACCGAGACGAGAATCTCGGTCATTTTCCAATCTCGGTCTCGGTTTTGCCGAGACGAGACCACCTAACCGAGACGAGATTCTCGGCACTTAATCTCGCCGAGATCCGAGATCAGTATACACCCCTAAAGATTGACCTTCTTGAGATTTATTTTTATTTTGACAAAATATTTAAAATTTCGCTATTGACATATTGTTGTGACTCATTTTAATTTAGTTGTCTAGAGAGCGGAGCAGGACAAATAGGCGCGGCCGAATACACATCAACCTTCGCGGAAAAAAGTTTTTGCCGCTGCGGAGGCCGCTTCGCTACGGTTGCCGCGATCGAAGCGAGCACGACCGCAGCGAAGCACGGCCATCGTGTAGCGATGTATTATGCATACACCAGGGATGTGCCGAAAACCAATTTAAAAAGCGAAACATGAAAGGCGAAAGATTAAACACCAAAAAAGGCGGAAAAAAGGCTAAAGACGAAAAGGCGAAATACATGTAGTGAGTGGAAATCTTTAGAGATCAGTTGAATCAAAGCTTAGGTTAAATACCTAACTCAAAGCTTTGACCAGATATTCCAAATCCTTCGATATCCTTCTTAACCGCTAAATTATGGATATCAGAGAATTTAGAGGGCATCCGGTACAGTCACTGGGACCCGTAAAAAATGGACAATTAAGACTTAATTTTTTAGCGCTCAGGCAAGAGTTTTCAGAATTTTGGAAGGCCAAGAAGCCATATTTCTTCCTTTTTCAGCGACCTAGAGAGGAGTCGACAGCATCTACAATTTTTGCCTACATTTAGGCGAATAAGGGACTTTCTAAAAAAAGATAATAAAATTCCTTCAATTCCACGCTTTTCTTATGATGAAACAATATTTTCCAAGACTCATTGGGTGATTTTGATGATGACACAGATGATTTTGATGATGATTTAGATGATATTTAATTAATTTGGTAGGGTTTTGGTGGATAAAAAAAGTTTTGAAGAATCTCGGTTTATCTCGGATCTCGATATCGGTCTCGGGTCAAATTTTGCATCTCGGTCTCGGTCTCGGTCATGCGAGTCTCGGTCAATCTCGGTCTCGGATTTTTTCTAAAATCTCGATCTCGCGCAACTCTAGTAAAAACAAGCTGGATACACTTTACGTTTTATGTGTGTTTTGTTAGAGTAAAAGGAACAGCCAGCTTGTAAATAATAGAAAGGGGATTAGATAAATGGACTAACGGAAGTGAAAAGCTTCTCGTTTCTTTATTTAACGTTTATTTCCAAATTTTGGCCCATCTTAGAAATTAAGCAAATTTAGGGTTGGCGGATCCTGGAAAAGTATGAATATCCGGATGCGATATGAAAATTTCTAAATATCCGGCTTTATTTCGGAACCGGTATTGATCCGTAATTATATGTAAAATTTTGTGAGCTTGTGATATTTGGAGAATTCAAAACCAATATTGCATTCAAGAGAAAAATCCATGTCATTAAGACTCAATACCAAAAATTAGGGTTGTTCCAGAACCCCCCGATTCCCACGAGTCACCTTTCCCGTCCGACGATGATTTTTAGGACATTACCCGACGCAGATCCCCGAAATTCTATTCACCGACATTTCCGTTCCCTGAAAAGTTTTAACAGGACGGTCCGGGGTCCAACCATATTACGAATTTAAAAGATTCAAGACAAAATTTTTTATGAAATGATTTTAAAAAATAATTTTATGAGTACAAAATTTGGTTATCAAATTGTATATTTTTAATAAAATTCATAAAATTCTTCAGCGACCAAATGCTTTGAAATATCATAGCTAAAAGGTTTAGCTTCCAAGTTCTGTCCAAAGTTAGTTTCAACAGCATATCCAGTAACTTGTATAAATGGCTGGTAATAGTTGTTATTCCCTTCCAACACAATTGCTTTACCTATTAAAAATAAATAAACTATCCCTTCAACAAATTTTCAAAAAAAAATTTTTTAGGTAAAAAATTTTAAAAGTAGTCCGATTTATAATACCGCTTTTGTCGTTTATACGATCCCAATAATTATTATGCTAATTGGTTAATTACACCTTTTAGTGATTGGACTTAAATCCTTCTCATTTACGTAACAAGTTGAAAAACAATTAACATTCCCCGTCAAATGCCTTAACATACTTACAAATTTCAAAATTAGAATAATTGGCAACACTGATAATTTACTGTTCTAGCAAGATTTATTAGACTCAATTTAGAATCTACATACTAGTTCCTCTCTAACTATCATAGCTAAATGATCCCCAAATTCCCATATCACTTGTTTAACCCTATTAGATTATCTTACTAAATTCCTTACAAATTTGCTTTCCATTTTGAGTGTAGAAAACATATGGCATTTTATTCTCAACTCTCGAAGGAGGGTAAACAAGACAACACCCAACAACATCGTCATCACTCAAAATAAAATTTTCCAGCGTAAAACCCTGAGGAATAATCTCTCCTTGCATTTGATAGCGAATAATGCTACTTAGCGGCCACATTTTGATTGTATCGCTGTTATTGTCAAGACCAAATGCCAAAGATTTCTGCTCAGAAGTAAACTCTTCTTCCAATTTAAGTTTGAGTTCAAAGTAATATAACGAGAAAACATTACAATTGGCAGGCTTTTTAAATTGATTTGCAGCCGTTATCAATGGAAATTTGTTAACTAAAATAAAGAATTAGAGATTATTAGAGTTTGAAGGCAAAAAGCATATATGTATAAGTATCAATTTTGGATCTACCAGATCCCCGTCTGCTAAGAAATTATAGTTCAACCTAATTTTTTATATTTCTCAAGGTCCGATTGTCAAATTAATCTGAAATTTTTATCGAGAAAAAAATCACAATATACTTGAAACACTCAATCCCAATTCGTTTTAAGTGTCGGCTTATCTATCAATTAGATTTCCTCAAAAATGTTGGGAGTTTGGAGGAGCGTAAGCAACCTGCTCTAATAATACATACAGTATATGCTCGAATAATTACCCGAGTAATTATTGTTTTAACCTCTCTCTGGATGGATTAAGATGGACACAAAAAACCTACCCTTTCCTTCTGCACATTTAACATATCTAATAATCCCATCAGTAGTCAATTGAACAAATCCATTTCTAGACTTACAAGTACCATAAGGAGACTCAGTATTTACGCATTTAGTCCCACAACATGGATATTTAGTAGTAACTTTCCATTCGTTATCAATATTTACAAAAGACTAAAAATATTTTTTTGTAATTCTAAATAACTGAACTAACCCCTTTTTTAAATGTTGCATTATTTAAAAGTTTTAATTCAACTTTCATAGAGTCAACCGAATTTTTAGTTGTAACATTCGAATCATCGACCTTTGATAAAATTAAATTAATTTTTTTTATCAAGGTTATTAAAATTAAGCTTATATTTCTACTTATATTTACAGTAACCCTTAGAAGGACTTAATTTGTCAAACATTATAGTGTGGATTGAACAAACTAGATTAGAAAGACATTGAAATACATGAGCTAGATCCAACATATAAGGAAACGAGACGTCATGATACTCAAAAATTCGGAATTTCTGAAGCTTTTGTGCCAGGGATTAAAAATTTCTTGAAAATTCGGGAATTTTTTTATGTTGGCCCATTCCCTGCTTTGTATCCTCGGCATTTTAAATAACTATCGATCATTAAGGCTTCCGAGAAATGAGGCTTCTGAGCTTCCGAGTAAGGCTTCCCTGCTTCCGAGAGAATGAGAATCCTTTAGAATGAGAACTCTACTATTCGACAGATACCTTTTTAATTTTTTCAACTTGATCATGATGTAAATTGAAAAATTCATTTCTTAGATCACCGATCTTCTTATTCAAATCAGTTTGAATACTTAAAAGTTGTAAATGCTGAAGTTTCTTTTCCTCCTAGAATTAAATTAATTCAAAGAATTATTTAAATAACTCAATCACCTTTTCTTTAGCTTTCTCATTGATCAAATTTTGAAGAGTTTTTCCAAATTCCTCAATTTTATTGAATTGATCTGATCCATTTATATCAAACTAAAATTTTTATAATAAAGTATTTGTGGCCAAACTTCAATTTTAACTACATACTTCCAAGCTTAAGTACTATATCTCAATAATTACAGTCCCTTGAGTAACATCACTCTCTAAAAGTGATCGGAATAAGAATGTATTTCTCGATATTATACGGAATACGTTACAATACCAACTTCCTATCACTACTCTCTAATAATTGCACCTATTTTCTCGGCACCAATTTTGAAATATTTAATTTATCAACAATTATAATCAATAGAGAATTTTAAGAATAAAAAGAAAAAAAATAAATTAACTCCGTTTCAATTTATTGAGGAGATTTACTACAAATCCTACCCCCTCCTGGGCCAGTACAATAAATTCAAGGGGTAAGGCTGCTCGCAGTCAAGTCTGCCGCTACCTGGGTAACTAAACCTAAAATGTGTTGTAAGGGCCCAATTAATTACCACCTCCTATAATTCGCAAATAAGGTACAACTTCCCCAATTTGATGCCAATGGGGGGAGGAGGTAGGAGTTTTTGATACCAACAAAATTAAGTACCCATTCCAATGCCAAGAGTATACATAAAATCAAGGTTTGACTGTATTCCATTTTTTATATACATTTAATACCTTAGCAATTTTGTCTTCCAAATCTTTACATTTATTATCAGTCTTACGCATAGATTGATCAAGGCCTTGAATTTTTTGTCCAAAATCTTGGTCAACTTCATTAAGCTTCATTCCAATCGATTGAATAATCCCATTGGTCTGAAATAATTAGAAATTTAAAAAATAGTAGGGAGAATAATTTTAAAGAGCAAGCATATCTAATAGTGCCCATGATAAGCACGAAAAATCGCTACATATGCCCTATATATGCACATAAAATTCTCAAAATATGCTAGAGCAAACTTAAAAACACAATTTTTTGAGTTTTTGATTACCTTCATATTAGCTTGATTAATATTTTGTCTTAACGTTAACATTTCCTCATAATTTTTTGTCATACTTTCTTGCAAAGAACTAATAAGTTCATCTTTTTGTTGAATAATTTGTTTTAAAGAAGCAATTTCTTTAGAATTTTCATTTTTTATTTGCTGGATTTTTGTCTCCGTAGAACGAGATATATCAGTAAACTAAACCAAAATGGATGATTAAATAGGTATAATTAAATTACAGACTTTTTCCTCAATTATTTTTAGAAGAACTTGTCGTAGTATTCGAAGTTCTTCTGGATCTCGTTGCTTCTAAATTTTAAGTAAAAATATTTTTAGAAAATTTAAAAATTTGTAAAAATTAAAAATGAAGTAGTATCTTTTAAAAATTAACCATTAGATTTTTAATCACCCATCGATCCGTACTTAATAAAAAAGACTGAGATACTATATCTGGCACTCTTGCCGTTCTATCGGTATCATGCCTGATAGTTACTAATTCATAGCAGGGATGTAACTCGAATCTGGCTTTCGAAGTTTTTGTCAGGTCGGGTTTTACATAGGTTTTTACTAAATTTAATCAACAAAATTTACTAAATTTAGTCAACACCTTAAGATTTCTCGAGAATTACCGTATATCCCTCCCCCAGAAAATCTTTCACTGATAAACTTACATTCTTTACTTCCTTCTCAAGCAACAGTGTTTTTTCTTCGAGCTCAATTATTTTCAATTCAAGTTCATCTTTATTATCTTTCTTTCCCATATTCTTTTCAAGTTCAAATAAACTACTTTGAACATCCAAAACATTACTGCCTTGTTTAAGTACCAAATCTTTTAATTCCTTCACTTCCTTCGCCTCCATTAATTCCATCATTTCCTTGAGTTTAAATTAGACTTAATTTGTTTAAACTCAATTACCTTCAAATTCATTTTTCAGACAAATCCGTCTTTTAAAACAAATTTTAACTAAATTAATAAATTATGGTAGAATGAGACCAAAAGTCCAGTTAGGATCGAGATTAACTCTGAGTAAAGTCGAGAGATCTTAAAATATTTTTGCCTTGTTTTAGATTCATTTAATTGAGGAATTATAAGTTTAATTGAATAATTTTAGTTAAGAATATTCAGATCGAAAAATAATCATTTTATGCCAAAACTAGAGATCCGCGAGGGATCCAGCAAACACGATTTCCCTGATCTCTAGTCAAAACTCCCCCATTTATGTATATTTTACATTAATTTTTATAAATTTTATCCGAAATATTCCCAGTTTTTTCCGTACTAAAAGATCTCATTTCGGTCTCAAACTACCTACTTAACTTTACTTGCAAATTTGTTCCAAGAAATTCAATTTTAGCAAGAAAAAATAATATAATTCAGTAAATGATTGAGCTTGGTTCTAAAATAGATTTAAAAAAATTTTGAAATTATTTTACTATTAATTAGACAATAATAAATTAATCTTTGGAGAATTTCGTTGAAAATCACCAAAAAAGTAACAAATGAATTCAGAAATACATCATACTACCACATAAATGCATCTCCAACCTCTCTCTTCCTATAAAAACTAGGGCAAAATTACGCCTTTATTCTCCCAACTTAGGCAAACAGACATTGCCTTAAAAGAATTTAGTAAAGGAGAGGTCACAGCGTCTATTTTTAAATATTATCAAATTCAAAACATTCAATTTGCGACGAGCAATTAATTATTTTTTTTGAATTGTTAAGAAAATATTTTATTTTATACCCTTTTTTGTTAAGGGGATATATCGGGATTGCGGTGACAAAAATAACTTTTATCGTATTTCCGCTGGTTGTATATTCAAATATCTTTCGTTACGATATGTCTGGAACTTTTTCTATAATAAAATAAGAGCAATTCTATTTTTTTCTAATCTCATGTTTCGAATTCCATGAACTCTAACAAGGAGTTCATCAGCAATAATCTGCAGAATTACGTCACTTTTTACTCTTCTCGTTTCCTGTCGATTTACGTCTGCTTCTCAAAATTCGCAAAAAATTTTCATATTCTTCATTAATTCATGTTTTTGATTCGGGATCACCCCTAAATATCGACACCCAAAATATCGTCAATCAACTTTCGGTTAACCTAAGAATTTAATCAAACCGACAACCCTATTCTCAATGTATGTATTGAGAATAATAATTTAAAAAAACAAATGTAAATTTTAATTATTTTTCATTTTTTTCTTGAAATTATAACATCAACAACCAGTCATGTTAATAAACATATCAATAGTAGACATATTCCTGATATTATAATCACCAATTTTATGTCCATCTTCTAGGCTTTTACATCCGTACACCTAAAAAATTATTTAGATTAAATTTAAGTATTTAATTTTTTTATTCAATTATTAACCGGTGTCATCAGTATTTTATTAATCAAAATTTAAACAGTTTTCAGTTTAGTAAATATCGTTTTTGAGGGTTGTTTTATAATGAATTTTAAATGACTTTTAAAAACAATACAAATTACAAACCAAGCGATATGAACATCTATCAGTAATGCCAGTTTTGAATTCAACCATAGCTTTGAGTATCTCAACATTATCTGTTTCTTTCACTTCGTAACAACACCTATAACCTTGATAATCTCGAATAGTTATTTGCATTTTGTTTAATACACTCAAAACTTTTTAAGATTTTTGATTAAATTTAGCTGTTTTAATCTTAAAGTTATTTAAAATTATTCGCTTTTTAACATTATATTAAAAATATAGCTTGAATATTCGGGTGTTACTGGAGACCTGAGAGGGTTCTTATTCTCAAATTAACATTAAGTAGTAATTTTGGTATAAAAATACTAAAAAGATGCGAAAAATTAGATTAAAAATGAACGAGCTTCGAAAAAACATTTTATGAATATGCATCTATCTACTATATGAGGCATCGGAGGAAACTACCGTTAGTGAAAGAACTTTATAAATACCTAATATTTTTTACTTCAAGAGGCATTAATGTTTGCCGCTTTATATTTTATAGATAAAACGCTAATATGTACATAAATTGTAGTTTTCCCACAATAAACTTTTATGGGTCAAGCAATTTTCATAAATTATAAATACTTTTTGCCTTCTGCAACAATTCAAATACTCGCGGAATAAATTATGATTGTTATGAGTGCATCTCTAAATATCGACATCCAAAATATTGTCCCTAAATGTCGACAACCTTACCTATTGCCGTTTACAAATCAAAATTCTATTGTAAACTTACACGACTCATCAAGCCTGATTTAGGTCGTGATTCGAAATAAATTAAATTTGAGCTATTATTCGGACTTAGTATATGAACTCAAATTCTCTATTTAGGGTTGACCTCATTATAATTAAAGACTTAGAGAGATTAGACAAGAATGACTCAATCAAAAAATATAAGATTACCAGGTAAGTTTGTGAAGATTTCTGGTGAAATCGAAAACCCTAAATTCAACATAATTTAATTTAACAATTTTATTCAAGATGTATTAAAACAAATGTAAATTTTAAGTATACTTTCTTGAAATTATAAAATCAACAAATCATTGTAGGAAGCATATCAATAATAGACTTTTCCCTGATATTGTAATCACCAATTTTACGTCCATCTTCCAGGTTTTGACCATTGTAGCACTGAAAATATTTTTTGATTAAATGCTTAATACTTAATGTAAGTTTCAAGCTTTTAAAAATATTCTAATGAGATGATGTTAAAAGATGATGTTAATGAGATGATGTTAACTTTTAACATCATCTATGAGATGTGGTAACGGTTATTAGACGGTATCATCGGGAACCCGGCTTTCGGGGGAGGGGGTGGTTTGCCAAAGAACTGGATTATATTAATGATGAAGAATAAGCACGATAGGTAAAATCTGTCCCCTTACTCCAATATAAAACCCAATTTTACTTACTACAAGAGGGATCGTGGTAGATGTGACATTGTATTTATTTTATAAAAAATTAATAAATTGTAGTTCAATAACAAACTTTTTGTTAAGCAATTTTGTAAAGATAAATTTAGTAATGTATTCTTCATAAATTATCAATGAGGAAAGAGTTTCAATAACGGCTTTTTTAGCTCCAAAATAAAGCTTGTCTAACCTATGGGGTTTCAATTTTGTGAACCTATTTCCAATCATAGAGAGTGTTACGATATGACTCTTTTAACGTATTTAAACCTCACTTGCTGAAGTAAAGCCAAAGAATTCGCGGCGTATAACGGAAAAGTACATGAACATAAAACAGAATTTTTGAGTCAGTTTCTTGGTTTGAGTCAGTTTTTTTGATTTATTAAAAGACATAAAAAGACAATAAATTTTCTTTTACCGTATTTAATTAAATTCAATAAAATTGATAAAGGTGTATTTAAATAAATATAAAGTTGTTTCCTTTGGCTAGATCGAGCCTTCAGCAACGGGAAATGAATAAATTAAATCTCTCAACAAAATTAGCTTTATTCAAAACTTGGTTATTTAAATTTTAATACAAACAATGAATTAATCATTTTTCGGAAAAATATAATTTAAACTTTCAGAAACAATTTCTTTAATTCCTCCTTTTACCAACAATATTTGTTTAATTCCCTCTTTAGTAATTAGTGGAAACATTTCAATTAATTCATTCAAATCTTTTTCTTAAAAATTAAAATAAAAATTAATTTTTTTAAAATTATTTAAATATACCGAAATCAGAATATTTATGAAATACATGTTTTGAAAGATCATAAGCAAAAGGATTAACTTTCAAATCCTTCCCAAAATTTGTTTCTACGGAACAAGACGTTAACTCAACAAATGGTTTATAACCATCGCAATTCTCATTCAACAAAATTGGGTTGCCTTTAAAAAATTTTTTTTAAATATTTACAATTTTTGTAAAGTTTCGTTATATTCTTGCAAATTCTTTTTTTATTTTTCTTCACTCATTTTTTTAAGTCGTAAATGGTCCAAATTATCTTAATGTCTTTCTAAATAACTAGGTCTTGAGTCAATTATGTGCCGCGCCCATCGTGCCGCGCATGCATGGCCAAACGTGATGTACCGACTGACGAGACTAACGGACACGAATGGAACCTATGTCAACTTGTTTGTGTCCAGCTACTTAAATTTGCAAATAATTAAATCTATTTCAAGTAAATTTTTCTGGGAATAGAGTTAGGTATCAGTTACTGTACACACGCAAAATATGTTTAACACAAAGCTATACCAAAAAGCGAAGGGAAATAAAAAAGCGGAACTATAAAGGGAAGGTGCTCAAAAATTTTTACCGATTTGTTTTCCATTATGAGTAAAGAAAATGTAAGCAAAGTCATTAGTAGTAGATGGTGGATAGACTAATCCACACCCAAAAATATCGTTGTTGTTCCAAAGAATATTTTTAATTCTAAGGCAACCAAAATAATCTTCGTCATCTTGAACATTAAACCAGATTTCTTTACCGCCGTATACACCACACTGTAATCGAGCATAATTATTTTCAGTATTTTCAAGCCCAATATGAATTCTTCTATTATTAATTCCCTCTTCATTTATTTTACTTATATATTTAACTTCAAAATATAATATGGAATAATTAGAACGATCCTTTGGTTTATTAAATGCATTTTCAGCGTAAATTGTAGTTGATTTATCAAATCCTTTATTAAAATTTTGAGATTATTATTAAATTTTAGTAGTTTGGCTCGAGTAAATGCTCGATTAAAAGCTCACTCAGTGAGAAAAGTCTAAGGCAACCAGCTTTTTTAATTGAGCATTTACCCATTATAATAAACGCCCAGGGTTGTTATATGAACATAACGTATTTTTCAATAGACTCATGGCATGACTCATGCCATAGATTTTAAATTAATCTTTTTTTGATGCACTCATCGAATCAAGCCACAAGGAAAACTGAGTGAAATCGAGAAAGGAATAACCTTTTAGAAGAATCTTTTTGGGGGACATTTTAGAGAGGGGGCTACTTTAAAGAAAATACAGTATACGGTAATTTTAAATTAATATTTACCCATAGAATTTATTTCTGATTCAATATATTCAACATATTCATCATTAATTAAATTAGCAAATCCATTTCCCTTAACACATTCACCGGTTGGTTTTTCTGTCGTTATACAATTAGCTTCACAACATTTTTCTTTAATTTCTTTCCATTTATTTGCGATTTGAACAAATGACTGGTTAGCCAAATTATTTATTTGTTTAAACTCAACATTCAATTCGCCAAATTTTTTGCAAGTTGATTCTTCCATCTTTTAAAAATTTAAGTCAATCCCGTATTTCGTACCCTTTATATCGATGACCCTTATACCTTTATATTGTCGCTATATATTGGACAACAAAATTTTTGAATTGTTCATTAGGTTGAGAAAAAGACAAGGGAGTACCTCTCCAGAATTCTTAAAAATCACAAAAAGTGCGAGAGTATTATAGCGTGATCCACAAAAAATTAATTAGCAAATCTAGTTACTACTTTTAACAAAAAACCAATATAAAGATAGGGTTATTTATATATTATGCGCGATATACGGGATGTCGATGGTTTAATATTCCATAAATTTTAATAAAAGTATATTAAATCTCTTTCTTTACCTAAATTCCTCTATTGGGTTTTAAAGGGAATATATAAATAAAATAGGATTAATTTTTGTTGTGGGGTCCTTATCTCCCTAGTATCCTCTTAATATTCCCAATCCCCATAATCTTCCACATCCCTTGAAAAGAAAGGTAAATCTAGGAAAAACATTCTAAAAATATAAAAACACTCAATGTAAAACATAAAAATCTTTTTGAATTTTAATTAATTACCTGTTTAACTTTATTTTCTAAACAAATTATTTTTTCATTTTTCTGCTCAATAATTTCTTTCAAAACAGAATTCTGTTTAGAATTCTCAATTTTAATTTCATCAATCATTTGTTGAAAAGTTACTTTTAATTCTTCAACATTTATTTGATTTTTTGGCTTGAATTTTATCAAAATTTTAAATTTTATATTAATATTTAAACACCTTTTCAACAACATTTTTATTCTCAATTTCATTCTCTTGCCCTAAATCACATTTCGATTGCTGAAAATTTAAAAAAAATTAGTGTATTTATAAATTTAATTTTCATTTTACAATTAATTCATAATCAGAATCGGAAGATGTGTCTTCTTTCATTTTACTTAATTAATCAAAGTTAGATTTTAAAAATCTAAAAAATTATATCAGAAAAGCTTAAATAATTTCCTAAAAGATTTTATGAAAATTATTAAATTTTTATTGAATAAATTATTTAGATAAGGTAAACTACATAAAGCTTTATAAAGATGAAAAAACTATAAATAAGGTGCCTCTTAAATAATTTTTTGTGAATATACACGCCTAGTTTACTGTAGAAATATTAAAAATTATTTTTTTAATTTTTTATATTTTCCCAGACAGAAAATAGGACAATATATTAATAAGGCAAAAATTAAAAAAAACAAAGACAGGACGGAGGCAACCCCTCTGAAATATTCTAAAAAGCACTTACTCATTGTTTAGAGAGATGAAATATGAGAGTAAAGGATTCACATAAATGACAATTTTATCTCTATTTTATCTGTAATTTTTTTTTATAAATTTGCCTTTTCACTTCATCTTTAAATTTTACCTTTATTTTACACCGTTCATCATTTTATGATGATCTTTTTATATTATTTTCCTGTCTGGGAAAATAAAAAAATTAGAAAAATATTTTTTAATATTTCTACTGTAAACTAGGCGTCAATTTTACAAAAAATGTTTAAAAGGAAACTTTAGTATAATTTTTGTTCATACTTATATTAATAAAGCTTTAGTTTACTCATATAATTTCTTAAATAAAAATCCAATTTTTATAGAAATATTTTGGGAAATTATTCAAGTTTAATAACTTCAGTTTAATTTCTGATATAGAAATTTTTTAGATTTTTTAAAATAAAATTTTATTACTTTAAATAATGAAAGAAGATATATCTTCCGATTCCGATTATGAATTAATTGTAAAATAAAAATTAAATTTAAACAAATTAAAATTTTATTTTAAAATTTTCAGCAACCTAAAGGTGATTTAGAAAATGAAATGGAAAATAAAAATGTTTTTGAAAAGGTGTTTAAAAAATAATTAAAAATTTATAATTTTTGATAAAATTCAAGCCAAAAGATCAGATAAATGTTGAAGAATTAAAACAAACTTTTCAACAAATGATTGATGAAATTAAAAATGAAAATACTAAACAGAATTCTGTTTTAAAAGAAATTATTGAGCAGAAAAATGAAAAAATAATTTGTTTAGAAAATAAAGTTAAACAGGTAATTGGTAATACTTAAGATCATCATTGGTCCATCCATCTAACATTTCGTTAAAACTCTTATCTAGGGATTAAGAGAATACCGAGTGTTTTGGGATATTACGATGGATAGAAGATCTAGAGAAACTAGAAAATTTAACATATTCTAATATTTAAATTTATAAAAGATGGAAGAATCAACTGACAAAAAAGTTGGTGAAAAAACTGAAGTGTTGAAACAAATAAATAATTTGAATAAAGAATTGTGTTTTATTCAAGTTGCAAATAAATGGAAGGAAATTAAGAAAAAGTGTAGTGAAGATCGTTGGTTTATGGATTATTGTTGTGAAGCTAAATGTATAAATACAGAAAACCCTGTTGGTAATTGTATCAAGGGAAATGGATTCGCTAATTTGATTGATGATGAAAATATTGAATATATTGATGCTAAGAGGGATGATAATTGTTATGGTAATTCCTATATTAAATTTTAATTTAGCTGTGAATCCTGAAGACATGCACTCCAAACACATAGACCATTAATACTACTACCTGAAACCTATTGCCCTAAAACCTTTAAATTTTGAATTGAAAATCTTGATATTTAGTGAGGTTAAGGGGTTAAATACAATGCTCTATGGAAATGTGACCCATTTCTAGAGCTGTCCGAGACTCTTGGTCTTGGTCTTGGAACCAAGTCTTTTCTTGGTTTTTTTTCGGTCTTGGTCTTGGTCTTGGTCTTGGGGTGTTTGTCTTGGTCTTGTCTTGGTTTTATTTTTTGGTCTTGGTTTTTTGGCCTCTTTGGATCTAGTGCTTGGCCTTCCAAAATCCTAAAAATTTTCGCCTGCGGCGCTGAAAAAGTGAATTTTTTTGGCCTACCGCCTTCTAAAATTCACAAAATTTTCGCCTGCGGCGCAGGGAAAGGAAGATTTTTGGCTTCTTGGCCTTAATAATTTCCAAAATTTTCGTCTGCGGTGCTAGAAAAGAAAAAATTCTGGCTTCTTGGCCTTCCAACTTTCGAAATTTTCGCCTGCGGCGCTAGGTAAGGAAAAATTCTGGCTTCTTGGCCTTCCAACACTTTCGAAATTTTCGCCTGCTAATATCCCATTGATCCACCCAAATCCTCTGAAATAATATAACTCATTGATTTTCCACCCGGATAAATTCCTCAAAATTCTTTGAATTTCGGATAAATTCTTTGAATTTCGCATAGATTTTTCGAAATTATAGGTGATTGTACTGAAGTTGACTGTGATCGTGTCAAAATAACAAAAAATAAACCAAAAATTTGACCTATGGCACCTAAAAATTGTCTCGAGTTTTGTATTATTTTTGGTCTTGAGTCTTGGAGTTTTGGTCTTGGTCTTGAGTCTTGGTCTTGGAAAAAATTTTGTCTTGGGTCTTGAGTCTTGAGTCTTGGAAAAATTTCGGTCTCGGACAGCTCTACCCATTTCTGTAATTTAGGACATCTGGTGTTGTAGCAAAACTCTGTTGAGTAGAGACCTCTATCCACTTAAATCACATAAAGTCTATTGATATTTCCTTAAGCTCTCAATAATTCGTTTAAAAATTACAAATGTCTTCAGTGTCACTTTGCATTGAGGATGTAGGCAATTAGGGTTAGGTCTAGGGTTAGGTATTTAGCGTTGACTCATAAAATTAATTTTTTAAAATTTAATAAAGGATCTGATAAGTCAGCTACAATTTATGCTGAAAATTTATTCACTAAACCAAAGGACAGTTCTAACTACTCTTTATTTTATTTTGAAGTTAAATATATAAGCAAAATTAAAGAAGATCAGATTAATTATAGAAAAATTAATATCGGCCTTGAAAATTCAAAGAATAGTTATGCCAGATTAGATTTTGAAATACATGGTAGTAAAAATATCAGGTTTAATGCTCAAAATCAAAAGAATCGAGATGGTTGCCTCAGACTTAAAAATATTCTTTGGAATAACAATGATATTTTTGGGTGTGGATTAGTTTATCCACCAGTTGCTTCAAACAACTTTTCTTATATCTTCTTTACTCATAATGGAAAACAAATTGGTATTAAAATTTTTTGTACTTTTCATTATATACCCGAAAATTGTTTTTTAATTTCCTTCTCTCTTTGTTATAGAAATAAATTGGTACTTAGCAAATCGGAAACTAAGCGTACTTCAAGAAACCACAGGGGATTAAAGGGATATCTTGAGACTTGGAGATGATTTTATGGATTAAGATGGATATTGGTGGATTCTATTTAATCTACTGAAGTAAAACATTTTGAACCATCTGTGACTTTTTAAGGAAATAAGTTAAGGAACATAAAAAAATTTGTGGGACTACAAAGGAAAAACACAGGAAATTTATATACTTTTAAATAAAATTTTTTAAAGGCAACCCAATACTATTGAATAAGAATTGTGATGGTTATAAACCATATATAAGAATGCAGTGTTGTTCAGTTGAAACTAATTTTGGGAAGGACTTGAAAACTAAGCCTTTTGTTTATGACTTTTCAAAACATAAAGTTTATAAATATTCTGATTTTGGTAAATTCTTATATAAATAATTATAAAAATAAATTTTTAAATTTAATTTTTAAGAAAAAGATTTAAATGAATTAATTGACATGTTTCCACTAATTGCTAAAGAAGGAATTAAACAAATATTGTTGGCATCTGGAGGAATTAAAGAAAATGTTGAGAGAAAATTGCTTAATATTTTTCCTAAAAATGATTGAATCATAGATTTTAATGTAAAGTTCTGTTGGATAAAGTTAATTTTGTTGAAGATTAATTAGTTAATTTGAATTTTGGATTCAATTAAAAATGGGCTGATAAAAATGGAGGTATATAAAGGGATTAGGAAGGATATAGAGGGATTAGGAGCAATTATGAATGGATTTGTGGATTAAAAGTGTTACTGAGGAATTTAGGATTAACTGAGTTATCGAGGATTTGTGTTAATTCAGTTGATTTGGGGGAAGTAGTAGATTCGTCAAGTATACAGTACCAAAAATATGTATGTGTACAAGTATTAATTAGAATTTATTCCATAATTCAAAAATAGAATTTAAACCAATCTATTGTAAAGATAATATATGTATTTATAACAATATTTTTGTTATAAATACCTTAAGTTAAAAATGACAAAAGTTATAGCTAAATAACCGGCCGGTAATTTGACGCACTCTATATTAAAATATCACTCCGACACTCCCACCACCTACATATGTTTTTCAAATTTTAAAATATATTTTATTTAATTTTTAATGACAAAAATTATTTTAAGATGAGTCAGATTGTACAAATGTCTTTAATATTTCCTCGACTTTATTTCCTCAAGTTTAGTTTTACAAAAATCTTTCCCGAATTTAAAACACCTTGGCCAGTCAAATTAGGATTTATCTAAAATAATTTTTAATTATTTTTTTATATTTTAATTCTCTCACTAATGTCTCAGAACATCTCTCCAATTCAAATGAACGTAGTAAATGAACTAAAACCATTTTAATGTCCATCATTGCTAAACGCATTCCAATACAAATTCTAGGTCCTCCTCCAAATGGATAATAATATTCTGTTTGTGTATTTATATTCTCATTTAATAACCATCTTTCCGGTTTAAATTCTTCAGCATCTTCTCCCCAAACTTTTTTATCTCTATGTAAAGTGAATAAATCGGCAGAAACATATGTTCCTTTCTCTATTGTTATATCTCCAAGGGTTGTAGTCTCTTCACATTTTCTATTGACAACACTTAAAATTTTTTATTTTTATTAGAGTTGTACATTCGGTTTTTCCACAATTAACTAATAACCGAACCCCACCCCCAAAAATTGAAAACACACGCGCCCTCGGAGATTTTCCAATTGGGAATGGAGCCGTAACTTGGGTAATAAGAACCAAACGGACCCCCTTTCTTCCTTCCTAATTTTCCCCCTATATTTTTCCTAATTTTACTTGTTTTTGGCAAGTACTTTCACTTGTATAAAATTAAATAATCCTTTTTTTGATTGCCGGCAAAAATTAGAAAGGTAAATTGGATGAAAGACCATTTTGCAAAAACCATTTTGCAAAAATATGAGGGGGGAGGGGGAATTGGGGAGGAAATAGGGGTCTTTCCGGTTCAATATCAACCCAACTTTCCCTCTTGTTCCCGTTACTGTAACAAGAGGAACATTGTATGATCTCGCTTACTTACATTATTTAATTTCCAAAATTTTATTAAAAATAATTAACCAACTCATTCGCAATTGGACATAATCTTAAAGTCTCTTTTAATACAGCATCCATATATTTTAATTTAGACAGTTGTTCATAATCAATCATCTCCCCTTCTTCTAATCCACAAATTTCTTCAATTTCTTCAAATAAACGTTTTTGAACTTGCGGGTTAAAAACTAAATTGTGCGCTATTAAACTTAATGTATTTGCTGTTGTATCAAATCCAGCCATAAGGAAGAGAACACAATTAAGTACCATTTCTTCTATAGTATTACAACGGTCAAACTGAAGATAAAAAAATTTTGAAATTATTAATTAAAATAAAAATTTTAAATTTTTCTAACAATTTTTTTCAATATAAAATTTTTTAAAATTTATCGAGTTTATCGTTAAAATCTCTTTATTAGAGTTTCACCGGAAGTTCAGGTTCCGGAAAGTTCCGCTGTTTTTTGCTTCCAGTTCCGGGAACCGGAACTCAAATTGGATCCGGTTCCGGCTTACAAATCGGTTCCAGGCAAGCCGGCACTTTTTTACACCAGTAAGAGTATGTTTTTTTTTCAAAATATGGGTTGGCCTTTCAATATCCACCCGGTTGGCTCTTACATTATGCTCAATTGTATATCTGGGGATTTGTCCTTCTAAAACCTGTCATTTTTCACTTGGCCTCCCGAAATTGACTAGAAAGGAAGCTGTGTCGAATGCCATTTTTTAATATTTTAGAAAGGAAAAAGGAGTGTGGGACGAAGTTGAATTTTACCAGATTTTGTACTATTTTTACATGGGGGCCGTAATAATTTAAGGGGCCGTACTATTTTGCAACCCTCATCGAAAGGGCCATAGTAATAGAAGGGGCCGCTCTAATAAAAGGGGCCGTAATATTTCAGTAAATACGGTATGTACCTTTTCTTTTTTGTTATAAGTCCCATTACTTATTTTAAAATCAATTTCATTATTTTCGGCCTCTGATTCCAAAAAGAGGTCAATAAAATCAACAAATTTTTTATTATTTAAATTTTCTTCATTATCTTCTTCATCCTTTCTATTTTTCTTCATTCTCTCTTCTTTTCTTTGTTTAACAGCTTTAGCAAGCTTATCTATCAAAATCATATTTGGATCTCCTCTAATTTTTCCTGTGGCTCTAACAAAAGGTTCAAGTATATTCTCTCCGATCCAAGGGAATATAAAAGAAATATAATCAAAAATATTATTGTTAACATAAGCAAAAGTATCTACAGCTATTTGACAATATTCTGATTTAAATTGTGTAGAGTCTCTTTGACCCATTGCGATACGAGCGATTATATCGAAAGCAAGTTCTACAAAATATCTGAAAATAAATTTTATTTAACTCAGACTTTTAATTTTTAGCATATCCAAAAATCCCCGCCCCTCCTTCCCCCATTTTCCTTTAAGAAAAAGAATGAAGGCAAATAATGGCCAAGGAAATCTGCGGTAATAAATAGCCTTTGATTTTAAATGGTCCTACCGTCACTCTGGGTGAATAAAACTTTCTATTCCACAAAGTATTTTATGGGGAAACGGTATACCTACTGCAAATTGAATAGTGGTACAGAAACACACTACCGTACCATTGGCTCTTATACCCTCTATTATTCTTTAAATAACTCACTCATGTAGATCAACACATTTTCCAGATGATTCTGCTTCTTTTAATAAATTAATATTTATTTTAATCGAATCCTCGATTATTGGCATTATCTTAAAAATAATTATTTTTAATTAAAAATTAGTCTTATTTTACTCTTTTTAAATTAGAAATCGAAAATGCTGGATTAGCAATTGAACGAAGTCGTTTCCAACGCTTTCCTTTAGCGAAAAATAGATGAATAAATTTATTTGGATCTACATCACCAACAATAGGGCAAAGCTTTAAAAAAACTATTTTTATTTTCAATAAATTTTTTGTTTATAATTCCCAGAAGGCGTCCCAGGACGAGCTAAATCTTATTATAATGGATGCCCTTTACTCGAAAATTTCATATCATGTTAAACTCACAGAATGAATGTTTGTCTTAAGGCCAGACTTGGTAATGGACATGGATTTTGGGGACCGTATCCGGATATTACGGCGAATGTAGGAGGATATCCGCAGGCATCTTGATATTTTCTGTATCCATATCCTTATCCATTACCAAGTCTGATTAAGGCAGTAGTTTTATTTCATAAATTCTGTTGTTGAAAAAGTGAAAAATGAGAAGGTCAGTAATGTTTAAGTCATTCATGTTCAGTTAGGGCTTTATTGACACAAAAAAATCCGGGCCCTAAAAAAATCCAGGTTCCAATTGGATTAGAGAGAATAAACCCAAATTTATATGATTTTTTAAATTAAAAATTTTTAAAAATTTACAAATCTTCCATGAAAATATTCAAATTTTTCAACAATCAATTCTTTAACCATTTTTGGTTCACTAACAACTAAAACATTATTCCATCCATGTTTAATTCCATAAATTCTTCCATATTTTTTACTCCAATTAAATAATTGCAATGAAAGAGGATTCTTTCCAAAAATTAGATCTATATTCCCTTTTATTAGAAGAGGTTCTGGTCCTGGAATTCCTCTATTTTTCCAATAATTCTTTTTACTTTTTGCAGTCCAAAATAATAATAGAGAAGATATTGTAATTAATAATAATATCAATAAAAACATTCTTTCTTATTAAAAATAAAATATTTAAGTAAAATTAGGAGAGAGAAATATAAATTTATCCTGAGTAGATACAATTAATAATAATTTAGTAGAGTTGGCAGGGATCGGGTCCCGGTCGGTATCGGGCGGGATATCACGGTTTTTAATGACCCCGAGTCGGGATCGCGATCTCTATTCCAAATCCTGATCCTGATTTCGGCCAACCCCGATCCCGCAGCAGAAAATATAATTTGGATAAGAATTATATAATTTATTATTATAATTATGCATAATATATTATAAATTTGTCATAATGAAACATGAACAACTTAACTGTCAAGGATCCTTCAGACAAAAGAAACAAAATTTCCGATTTCTGGAAATCGGGAAGGCAGAAAGCATTCTTTTCATTTCCTCTTTTTTAAATAAATGTTTTTCGATAGTCCCGATATATTTAATTTTTTTTCTTAAACGACTAAAATTTTTTGAAAGTATTTTCTGCTTTTTAGGATCACTAGCAATTTCTATTTGATTTTTGACAATGATTAGTTTTAATATAATTTCTTCAATTTTTATGTCTGAATTTTTAATTATAGAATAAATAAATTTAATTTTATAATAAGTGGGTGTAAAAGTTTAGCCACGAGAGGCATCGATCCTGCAACCCTTGGACAGTTATTGCTAGGAGCTTTTGCTCATAACGTACAGGTGCTCTACCTCAGTGCTGCTTTAATTTTCTCATTTAATACCTAGAAGCTAAGCACCTAGAAACTAAACCCCCTCGTAGGAAGCGGTATAATTTCTAATATTTGTCAGTTCGACACATGGCTGAGTGTCCCTTCTTACATGTAACTTACATGATGTAAGCAATAGGATAAGCTATAAACTAATCTAAAAATTACAAATTAATCAAGTAAAGCATCTGAAATTAATAGCTATATGCTTTACAATCATATAACCTTCATTAACGTCTTGCAATTCTTTTTGTTTTGAAGGCAATGGATATGAATGTGCCTGCAAATCTATTTCAAAAAATTCAAGAATTTTTTTATAAATTTTACCATTAACATCCTCATTATAACTCGTCTCTAATAATATTTCCTTATCTTCATCTATTATTTGTTTTCCTCTAGATGAAGAAGAGCTTCCATACAAAATCTTATTTTTATTTGTATTATTTTCATTTTTTATATTTTTTAATTTATTAGTTCCATATATTAAATTAATAAAATTTAAATAAATTAATAAAATAATTATTTTCATTGAAATTAAAATTTTTCTAAATTTGTAATTTGATAAAATTTATATGTTAATTATTTGAATTTGTAAAAAATTTATGTAAAATAAAAGTTAATTTAAATCTTTTAATGATAAATAATGACAATAAAAATATTATTTTCTTTAAGTTCCTTGGATTTTTAGCTATAAAGTCATAATCTCATTCACTGCATTACATAACGTGATTGAGTTTCAAACGATCAATCATGAGGGACCCCGCGGAAATAATTCGGGAATCCATTATCTTTGTCGCCTAAAACCCTGGCAAAAATATTAATTTTATATTTAAAATTTTTTTTCAAAAAAATTAATTCCGAAAATCGGAATCTTATAATAATTATTATTTTAACTTACATATTTAAAGGTCAATTAATGAAAAATTAAAGTACTTATTTAATTTTAAATTAGGTATTTATATACAAGTCTTGTCAAAATATAAATTTCGTAATTTTTTTTATTTTCTCCGAAAAATAAAGAAAAATATTGTCTGGAAAAATATTTGTTATTGTTTACATAAATATGAGACAGATTTTTAAAAAATTTATAGGAAATTGTCTACTCGATTTTATTTTTCAATAAAGAAATGAAGATTTAAAATTTTAAATAAAAATTAAATTTTGTGGAAATTCATAATTTATAGCGATGTCCAAGACTTTTTTCTTGAGTCATTCAAGATTTTTCTTGCATTTTTTCTTCTTGTTACTACTGCTACTTGCATAGGTTAACTTATTCCTAGAAATTTTTTTGGAAATATAATTTTTTGGACATGTAGTAAGAATTAAGAAAATTTTGTTACCAAATTTGCTATGTAATAATCAGTAACAATCTAATGGCTGAAATAACTAAAAAGGATAATGTAAAAAGATAAATCGGGGCTGGGCTTATGGGGTTAAACTACCCAATTAACAGGTCCTAAAAATCCGTTCGTTTATACAACAATTAAGCAACAAAAAATACTGCCTCCTAATAAGCATGCCAGAAAACATGCCTTAGAAACATAGCGAGCGTCGACTCAACTCGAAACCGACAATCTTATTAATAGGAGAGATAATTTTATTACTTAATTTTATTTTTGTTTTTGCACTTTCTTTAATCTTTTTACTACATATTATTCGGCATTTATAAAAAGACAAAAATATTTATTTGCACTTTATCACAACATCTAAATAGCAAGTGATTTTGAGAGTCTTGCCTCCACTCATTATTAAAACACAAAAAATGTAGTCTAATGTCAATTCCTCTCTCTAACTCTTAGTAAATAAATAGCTATCATTGCGCAATAATTTTTATTTATTAATTAAAGTGCCTGGGCATTTTTTTATTCATGGGCAAAATATTTAAAAAAATTATTTAAATATTAAAATTTAATTGTCAATTATTCTATGTTTATGCAAAAATTTCAATTTATATTTGTTGTTTTCAGAATGAATCTTATATAATCGAAAGCCCTCGATAAGATCTATCTTCTTTCCAACTAGATGGATCAAGTCTGATCTCCCGTTAAAAAGATACAAGTAAATAAGTGAAAACAATTTTTTTCATCTATCGAGTTGTAACTTTTAAATGGGAGATTTTTTATTAACTTTTAAATGCGAGATTAGATTAAAAGTTACAAAGTTAAAGTTGATCCTTCAATTTGGGATCCTTCCAGTTTATATTCATTTAAATATTCGATCAAATTTAAAAAAAAAGAAAATTAAAATGCTTGGATATAAATGCATAGTGCCTGAAACTTTTATATGTACTTTCAGCAAGTTGTTTTAGATTAAGTGAAATAACTTGCATATACATCATCAAAAATTATTTTATAGTTAATCATGTTACTGTCTGTCCTCTTTGAATTGAGTAAAGCAGCTGGGCTATAGCTATTTCTCTCCTTTAGCTAGTGCAAAAGGTTATTCGGCGGCTGGGAGCGAACCAGCATCTTCAGTAGACCGGACTGATGTGTTAGCCATTACACCACGCCGCCTACTGCTCAGCCTTAGGAAATTAATAGCTATATGCTTTACAATTGCTCTCACTCGAATAATTAGAGAATTTTAAAAAAGAGAAAATTATGAAGAGCCATTCACTTACTCCTTCAAGCTAGTGTTTGAACGAATAATAATTATCCAAGATAAATATAAATTTTTTTGCTTTTCTGTTTTATTCTTTTTGTTGCCAATATTGTAAGAAATTCTGGAATATCAAAGAAAATACTATATTTTAAATATTCTAAATTATTTTTAAGAAGAATTTAAATGCACCTCTACTATTTCCCTCTCTTATTTTTTATTTTCTTTATTATTTTAAATAGTATTGAGGCTCCGAACTCAAAATCAAAAAAAGCAAAAACTTCTCAAGATGAGAATTCTCATGATCAGAGTAAGCATTAAATCAACAAATCTAAATTAAATAAAAATTTGCCGTATTACCTCTAATTGAATGCCCTAGCATTTTATTTCTCAAGGCTTTATATTATATTGGGAATTCTATTGGAGTAGGGGCATTCAAATTTTCAATCACCTTCCAAAGAGGCAGGTTATTTAACGGGACATTCTAGTTCTCTATCATCTTCCAAAAGGCATTCTATTCGGCATTTTATTGGAGGTTTACACAGATCCGGATTAGAGTAAATCCGGAAGTTAATACTAAATTTTATAGACAAAAAATACGACTTTAATCAACTCAATTGGTTTATTGACAAAAGTTATAGACTTATTTCTGTTGTATTGAACAACAAAATAGATAAAGACATTGAATACTCGATCAGATTTTCTATTTTCGAGTTTCAAGAAAAATATGATTATTTTATGAAAATTATTAAATCAAAAAATGGAATGATTTTACCAATATATATGAACAGAAATTTTTATGCTCCAGAATATTTAAAGAATATTGCAAAAATTATGGCGAGATTTGAAACAAATAAACCATTTAATTTAGAAAATTTCATTAAAACAATAAATTTTCACAAGGAGGGAATAAAGGAAAATGGAGTTATTTCAATAAAAAAATTATCCCCGTTTATTGTACTGGATAAAGTAAGCATTTATTTAGTAATTTAATTTTTGCCTTGCACTTAATAAAATTTTTCAATCAGACCGGGTACCTAGCAGACCGATTCTCGAAAGTTAGGAATTCTCGAGCTTTTTGTGCCGTATATGCCCATACATAAAATAGTAATTAAAAAAATTGGAATTTGTTTTTAATATTGCACAATCCCTGATACATAATAACTATAGTAGCAATAATTAGTATGGTGAACTATAGCTTTATGCCTAAGCATTTCAAAAACTTCAGGTGTCGGTATCAAGTTCTATTTTCATTGCAACTAGTTTATTGAACTAGAACCTTTAAGCCTTAATATCCCTAATATAATTTAATTAATAAATTAATTTTCAGAAAATGCAACATCTTACTCAGACATTAAGAAACGCAATTTCCAACACATGTGGAATTTATCTGATTAACCAAATTGATTATACATTATGTATATTCTCTCACCTTTACATTTTTACCTCAATGATTCAAAAATATTTGTTAAATCTTGAACCTTATACGGTTCATATAAATGTAAATTTGACAATAGATACTCTTAAAAAGTGGTTTGATATGGGCCCAGGTATGTTTAAAGTTTAAATTTTTTAGTAATAATGATAATATTCATTTCTTCCTGAAGTCCCCTCATTGTGTCTTTAACATCTAGTTAATCAATATAATTTGAGTCCTATGAAAACTAAGAACCTTTGAAACACATAGCAATTAGGGGTGTATCTAGGTTTTAAGGGTGTAAGACTTAAAGTTGCCTCCAAAATGATAAATGTAAATTAAATAAAATTAATTTATCGAACTATAGTTTTTAGTAAAATAAAGCCTCAAAGATTAAAACCAAAAATATAAAAATGTAAGTAGTATATACTCCATTTTTAAAACACTTTTCGATAAATTTTTCAAAAGTGTTTTAAAAAAGTGTTTTCTTTTTAAATTTTTTGTTATTTCCAAATTTAGACACAACGGTTATAACCAGTAAATATTGTTCCAGTTCCTGGAACAACGTTTCCTTAATTTATACAAATCCTATTTTACTCCCTTTAATTATTCATCCAAACCTCCGGCCTCTACGTTTGGTTGTTTTTCGATAAATTGACTTCAGCCTAATTCGAATTATCAAAATATTTTGAGATAAAATTCAAAATCAAGCAAACTTTATATTCTCGAGTTAACAATTTAAATTAACTAAACAATTACATATTTATTAATTTATCTATTTTTTAAAATTCAGTTAACAATTTAAATTACTATAATTTAATAAAATTTGAATAATTACTTTTTTTGCAAAAATATTTTTAAATTAATATAAAAAAAGTTTTTTTATTAATTTTTATTTTTAGCAAAAGAGTAAAGCATCAAACATTAAATGCAAAAACAAAATAAAAAAATAAACTAAAAATGATTATTTTCCATAAAAAGTTTTTTTTGCAAATTTCTCAATATTTTATTTATTTAAAAATAAATTGAGAAAGAATTACGCAATTGAATCTATTTTGGTAATATTTTGGAAAAGCTTTGTTTGCATAGAAAATTTAAATGGGCAAAAATTTGAATTAAATTCTAAACAGAATTTGATGTGTTTTGGATATTCACGTGAATTTATTGATAAATAAAATTTTCAAATGAAAATTTTTGTATAAAAATGGCATCTTTTATTTCAAATTATTTTTAATATTTATTTAATATTTTTTTATTTAAATTTTTTATTACCCCTTTTTATTTCATATGTACCTAATACATTGCGATAAATATTTGCAGGTATACAAGGGATGTTGCTGACTCGTTTACCGAAATTGAGATTTATTTTTTATTCGGTTTGATCCCTGGATTAACCTTCATATATTAATCTATAGGAAATTATCTTTAAATCACAGAATTATTTTAAATTAAAAATATAATTCTGACATTAAACATTGTATAATCAAAGAATTTTTTGTTAAGGAAACATTTTAAAACTCGAAATTATTGAATAAAAAAAAGCTTTTTTTCGTTGTTTGGTCGGATTAACGAAAAATTATCTTTAAACTAGTAGAACCATTTAATGGAGATCTGTCCTACCCACCACGATCTTACAACCGAACCGAAATTACCGGTTAGCGAACTATTGGTTCGTTTAGTGCCGCAGGCGAAAATTTAGGATTTTGGAGAACCAATTATTAAATATTACAATTATTTTTGGAGAAGTATGCCAATAATTCACGAAATTCTCAAATTTTTCAAAAAACTTGATTGAAAAATATTAAACCACAATCTCTATTTAATTGTTTTTTAATTATTTTAATTTTTAAGAAAAACATTAAAAATAGTTTAATATTCAAAATATTTAAAAATGGCGATTATAATTTTGTTTATCATTTCTTCAATTTTTGTCGCTGAGTTTAATTGTAATAACGATGGTTGTATAATTTCAAAAAATGGAGGTAGATTTACCAATAATAAAATATACTTTTTGGATTTCTTGTTCTATAAATGTTTTGAAAAAACAATCAAAATTAACGTTTCTAAAAAAGTCGAATGCTCAGCAATTTATAAAATAAAATTTATTTTTGTTAGGATGTATGTCAACGAGTGGAACAGACTGCTGTTCGTTGGGTCATAAACAATGTTGTAGTAGTAGCATAACTATTCCAAAATGTATTGGTAAAGGGGGTAAGTAAATTAAACAATATTAATATATTTTAAATATTTTAATTTTTACAATTTAAAAATTAACAAAATAATTTCTATTTAGCTAAGGAAAATGCAACTTTGTGAATTAATTTAAATGATCGTTAATTTTCAGTAAAACCAACTAAAGGACAAAAATGTTGCAAAGGAAAAACTAATATTAAAGTGAAATGCACCTAACTTTGTCTAAAGAGATGTGAAAATATCTAAATAATTGGGAGAATATTTGAACGAAAATAAATTGGAATTTTAACAATTTATTTTAATAATCAAAAACTGAATATTTATTTATTTTACTAAATTTTATGGTCTTGAAATTTTAACCAAAACCTAATTATTTCTTTGATAAAGCAATTTTCTTTTTAATCGCATAAATAAAATGAAAGGAAATTTAAATGACGATTTATTTGTAAGACGTTTAAACTAGAGTATGCCGAGACAGATATTTCGCCGATTTTACGGCCACGACTTAGATTTAGCTGAAGTCGACCTCTACTCAAACCGAGGTCCTCGCTTATAAAACTAGCAGAGGACCCAGACTCATAGGAATTGACTTTATGTGGAGACCTAGGCCAACTTTGCTCATCCAACTCGATCACGGCTTTGACTTTTAGCCTTGATTTCTTCAAAAATCTCGACTCGCGCTACTCTAGTTTTCTAATGATCGCGGTTCTGAAAATAGGAAAAAATTCATATTCGGTTTTGTTTCGAGCCGGCTGAACTATATGACGTTCACTTTTAAAAGATCCTAAACCTCCGCCTAGTAAACGTTTTAAAGCTTGATCTTTCTCCTCGTTACAATTCAATAATTAAATCGACAAATTTCCGATATAATGAAAATAAAAATAAAGACATAAAATAGAAATTTTTAGATTCACGAAGACTGGAAATTTGGTTTTTATTTGTTCGATCCCTGATATTTACTAAAAATCCAAACTACAAAATAAATCTTGAATAAATTTTATTGTATTTTTTGATTTTATTAAGCAAATGCAAAAAAACATTTTTGTTTTCGAACTAAAAATTTTGATAAAAAAAACTCATTTTTTGCTTTTTAGTAAAATCATATGCGAATTAACGTGGAAATAGTTTCAAAATTAATTATTAATTTTTTATAAAAAAAAAATAAAATATTTATCTAAAATTTTTTTTCTAGCTGAATTAAATCTTTTTTGTAATAATCCAACGTTGCCAAAAAATATTTTTGTTGACTTTACCAAAAATAAAAAAAATATTTTTATTTTCTGCCAAAAAATGAATTGTTGGAGTGGCAAAAATATTTGATTAATTATTGAATATTATTTAAAAATTTATAATCATGTGAATAAATAATTAAAAATTAAATAATTTTATTTTTTAAAAATTAATCTTTAATTCTTTAAATAATTCTTTTTTTAATTCTTTATTTTTAAAACTATTAGATTTCTCTTCGAAATAGAAATGTATAATATTATAAATTTTAAGAATTTAAATGTTAAATTTAATTTTAAACCAAAAAGTTCATTTTAATTTATGTACTTCCAAATAAGTGCATTTTTATTTTGGAAATACGATGTCGATTTTAAAGTACAGTACTTCTAAAATAAGAACTGATCAAGCCCTATTTTTAAGTATTCATTTAATGTTTTATTAAGAAAATTTAAAAAATATACTGAATTTGAATAAAAACTCAAATATGCTTTAAAAAGCATATGAATATTCACGTGAAAATAGATACAAAATAAGTTAGAGAACTTGAATCTATTTCTTTTTCTTTAATAAAATATAAAAACCATGTGAATATTCACGTGGAAATTGGCTTATTCAAAATTAGGTGGTGAATTAATACTTAAATTTTATTTAAAAATAAAATAATTTAGAGAAAAAATTTTTTATAGCTAAATTAAACTTCATTTGTACCTATCCAACGTTGCTAAAAAATTTTTGGTTCACCAAACCTCTGCCAAAATATTATTTTATTTTATAAAATATTATTTTAAAAAATTTTAAAATCATGTGAATAAATAATTTAAATTAAATAATTTTATTTTTTTAGAATTAATCTTTAATTCTTTAAGTATTATATAAAAGATTTTAATCAAGTTAATAATTTGTAATTTAAATTAAATTTAAAAAACAATCTTATAATTGCTTAATTAAATTTATTAAAATAAATATTTTCTTTAGAAAATTTTTAGAGAAAAAACGGTATACAAAAAATTTTGAATAATTTATAATGCTTAAAAATATTTTATTAATTATTACAATTTTATTTTCTTTCATTATTTTCGTTACTTGTTGCGTACAGAAAAAAGTAAACGATAGTAAGTTTAATAATTATTTAATAAAATTATTTAAATAACTAATTTAATTATACCGTATTTCCTCAAATAGTATGGTCGGCCTTACTATTTGTCAACCCCTCTTCTTATTCAAAATTAATTGGGGAATTAATAAATATTCTAATTAAAATATTTTGATTAAACTCATTTTAAAAATAAGATTGTGTACAAAATCAGGATTGTTGTAATTCAAAACTTCAATGTTGTCCATTTGGAGCAACATCTTGCAGTGCTGCTACATGTTGTATTAGAAATGGACGTAAGCATATAATTACCGTAAATGCTGAAATAATGTCCCTCACTCAAATAATTACCCCCACTCTATTAATTACCTCCTACGGCCAGAGATCGAAAAAATAATTTTCCCTTTTAAAAATAGTTATAATTAGCCTTTCTAAGAAAGCTTAAATAATTACCCTCTCCTTTTAATCAACCCCAATTATTTTCCCAAATAATTATTCAGGTATTTATTTTAGAGTTATGGGCAATTGTTTTAGCAAATCCGGTAATAAGCATATAATAATCCAGAATTATTTACGTTTTTCCTATTCTTCTGTTTTGATTTATGAAAAAATAACGTTTTATAAAATCAAATTATTCTTTAGAACAAGCAGCAGATAAAAGTCATTGTTGTTCAAACTACATGAATAATGGGCTTTGCGGAATGAAGTCCGGAAAGTAACAAGATTAGAAAAAATGGACCTTAATAGTATATGAAGACATGACAACAAAAATATAAAATATTTTGGGAGGTCAAATTTATTCAAATTGAATGGGAAAAATAACTAAAAAGAATTCCCGTTTCTAATAATCGACCTAGGAATTCTTGATGCTAATATATCTAAATCTAATTATAATCTAAATTTAAATAACTAGCATAAACTTATGAAATAAAAATATTTTTTATTGAATCATAAATGAAATATTATTTAAATATCTCCTCTAGTTTAAAATTTTGATACAATGTTGTGTTTTCCTCAGAATAAAAGGATTTGATAAAGAAATATCCCACGCAGGTACAGTAGATGAAATTTAGGCAAATTTTCGTACTGTATTTTGTAACGTCACTCAAAAAATTTTCTGATCTGCAGACATATTTCTTGAAAAAATTTACACTTGAAATACAAAACGACATGTTATTTAATAAGAGGGAGATAATTAGAATATTAGATAATTTACATTAAAATTTAATCGAATAAAAATATTAAAAAGTTCACAATTAAAATATACAAATTAAATTAAAAATTATATTCATAAAATTTTTAAACTATATTTTCCTTTCAAATTAATTACTTTTCATTTTTTACTCCGTTTTGAATTTATTTAGTTAATTCATTAATAAGATATATAGATTTAGCTTCAAGCTTTTCCAAATATTCAGTATCATGTTTAATATATTGAAAGTAATTATTAATTCTTTCATTTTTAGCATTATCAATTAATTCATTAATTGCAGAACTGCTATTTTTATAAATATATTTTAAAAATTCTTGTGAATTGTTTATTGCTATAGAGCAATCTTGTAGATGTTTGTGTGCATCATTGATAATGTTGTTAAATGATTTTTCTGAAATTTATTTTTAAATATCAAATCCCATCTATATAACATTAACGAACAAATTAGGTAATAAAAACTATAATTCTAGATGTCCTTATTATTATAGCTAGATATAAGAACGAGACAAATCTAAAAATTTTAATCTTCTACAAATCTTATAAGAACAAATCTGCTCGGTTATATATAGGATCTTTCAAGATAGTGATTTTCCCAGTCGTGTCTCAGTCATAGTTATTTAAAGGTTATCCAATATTTAAGAGCCACTCAGGTCTCTGTCATAGCTAATTTAAACGTTATCCATTATGTAAGATCTCTATATCATAAATATTATATCCCATCGCACTTAAGATAATTTATACCTTTATTATTATTAGTGCTAATAGGTTCTTGTTCAATCTGTTCATGAATAACCTTACTTTGTTGGCCTTTGCTCGTTTTTTCTATTTCAGTTGCTTAAAATAGTAATTATTATACAAAATAAATCAAAATTAAAATATTTTTAAATTGGAAGTTTTATACCAGAAAATATGATATTTAAGTACCCATCCACCGTTCGAAACTTAATAAGATTTTTTAATTAAGACGAGAGTAACTTTAAAACTAAGAAATTGGAACAATTTTCTATCCGTGTTAATCTTATAACTGTAACCAATTTTATTTTTTAATTATCCTACATACATTGATTGGTATTATTTAAAATTTTATTATTTTCTGAGTTTTCCTTGGATAAGCTTCGACTATTTTCCTCTTTTTTATTATTTGATTTTCTATATTTTTCCAATTCAATTTCTCTTACGTTTATCGTTTTTGGATTATTTCTATGAAGTTTGCATAATGAAGAAATTTTTGAATGAAGAAATTTTTGAATTGTAATAAGATAGAGGTTTTCTATTTGATTTTCATATATTGCTTCTTCACATTCTATTGCTATTGAAGGCTAAATAATTGAAATTGAAACTAGTATCTTTTTTTAGATTTTAATTGGGATTCTGGTGTCTGGATCCGGTAAACAAATCCGCTCCTGAACTAATAATGAGATCATAAAAGCCCCTGCTTCCGGACCCTTCTATTTAATCAACCTACAATATTATAATCATTTTTCTCTATATTAAGCAAATATTTATCATCCTGACAAACACGACGATGATAATACAATGTTGAATGATAATCTGAGTGTTCCATTAAATCATAAACAACACTAGAAGTCACACAAAGAAGTTTCATTTTTAGATTTGGGTGAATTTTGTTCGCAATAAATTTAAGCACTCTTGTAGGCCTCGCAAAATCAGCAAAGTCTCCACAATGAGTAGAATTAAATACTTTATATTTTTTTGATGAATTTAACGGAATTAGTATTGCTTTGTCTATTCCTCCATCAATTTGAATTGGGCCGGTTAAAATCTTTAAAAATTTCTTTATTAATGGGTAGAACCCCGACCCAAACACCAAAGGCTCTACCACGTCAAAACCCAAAACCCGACACTCCCGCCCGCGAAAGCTCGGGGGGTTTTTTTACTTTAAAATTAAGTCCCAATTAGTTAAGAGAGCTCTTACTTGTTTATTAAACAAAACTTCCAACGTATAAATATTTCTTTGAAAAGCTATAGGTGTTTTGTCATCTGTAGATAATTCATGTTTGTCAAATTTACAATAATCATATTTTTCTGTAATTTTTGAATGATGAATGGAACTGAATGTATTTTTCACATAAAGTTTCAATTCAAAACGATGTTTATCCAATTTATCAAGTTTATTAAATAAATCTCGAGGCAAACTTTTCTCATGTTCTCTCCACTCAATTTTAATATAAAGATTGCTTGAAATTATTTTATAAAATCCAAAAAAGAGTATAATTTTAATTAAAGAAAATAATTTGTATATTTGCATATCTGAATATGTAATTTAGTTTCAATAATTTAGTTTCACCGGAAGTTCCGGTTCTGGTTCCGGCGTTTTCTTGGTTCAGGTTCCTGTTCCGGGAAATTGGATCCGGTTCCGGTTTACAAATCGGTTACGGAAAACACTAATCTCTAATAAAATTTATATTTATATAGGAATAACTCTCAACTAGCTCATCCACTCAGTTTTAAAAACCAGTTCGGGGTTGACCTTCCATATCAAACTAAAACTAGCAGAGATCTCTTTAAAATATATTAGTTATTGAAATTTTTAGAAATCTATCTGCAGTATCTCGAAATACACAAGTCCGGATTTTAAAAATCTATCTTAGAATAAGATATATCTAACTATGAAATACAATAAAATTTAAGATTTTATATGAGCTCAGATATATTATATATTCCCTGTGGGAAACGGATCAAGCAGATTTCACAAACAAACATATACATAATGTAAAGCATATAGCTATTAATTTCCTAAGGCTGAGCAGTAGGCGGCGTGGTGTAATGGATAACACATCAGTCCGGTCTACTGAAGATGCTGGTTCGCTCCCAGCCGCCGAATAACCTTTTGCACTAGCTAAAGGAGAGAAATAGCTATAGCCCAGCTGCTTTACTGGTAGCACCGGATGGTTCAGCGAACGCTGAACGTACGACGATCCATCCCATAGGCCCTGGGTTAGAGAAAGGAAATTCCGCCAGAGAAGGCGATGATTTAGTTTACCCCGCAGGTGAGAGAAAAAGCGGGAAGAGGGCAGATAAGAAGACTAGGGACAGTCTTCCCTGGGGATGGAGGTGTAAAGCATATAGCTATTAATTTCCTAAGGCTGAGCAGTAGGCGGCGTGGTGTAATGGATAACACATCAGTCCGGTCTACTGAAGATGCTGGTTCGCTCCCAGCCGCCGAATAACCTTTTGCTCTAGCAAAATGAGAGAAATAGCTATAGCCCAGCTGCTTTACTATAATTAAACACATAATAACACATTATTGCGAATATTTAAAGCCAAAAAGATGTAATTTTATATTTTCCCACAAAATGTATTCTATAAGTTTAGAGAATTAAAGTGCATGAGAAATGCACTTTTAAACATTAGGTGTTGCGTCAGGGATTTGTTAATGTAGACGACTGACAACACACAAGAGTTTATCCTCGTTGAAATTCATGCAATGAAGGTTGAGGAAGAAGGAAGAGCGATAAAAGAAAGTAGAATAAGAAGCGTAGGCAAGGCGCTTGTGCAAAACCCGGCGTTTCGCGCCGTGTTTTGCGGCACTCGCCTCGCGGATATAAACCTAACCCTATTTCGATTTTCAGCCTTATCTGCCGACCTACCTAGTTTTAGCTTTGCGTTTTGTCTGTTTTGTATTGAGTTTTTGCGTGCAACACAAATATTTTTGTGTTCAGTCCGGTTTTTATGTTATTAAACGGAGCATTTCAGCTGATTGTGAGTCCAGGCCCTATAACTCAACAAGAGAAAATGTTCCCGGGCTCAGTTGAGTTGTATCCGTTATTAAATCTTTTGTTCTCCAAATTAATTTATTAATAAATTTTAATAATCATCTAAATAATTTCTTATTAAAAAATTTTTAAAATTCTACCTATTTCCATTAATTTTCTAATTAAATTATTTTATTAAAAATTTTCTCCTAATAATGTTCAGTAAAAAATGTTGGATTTTTTTAAGAAAATAAAGAGAGAATCAGGAAGCGCCCAATTCATAATTACACTCTACAATAGCCTTGAGGGCAGAACTGCGCGACAGCCACTCCCAAGCATAAAACTTAATTAGAAAACACCGCCAAAGCATATAACTCAAAAATTCGGAAAGGTTGGAACAGGCTTTTTATTTATCCAAATTATTTTTGTTGAGAGTTTTTCTTATTTGTTATTGTTAGTTATTTCTTATGAAGATTATTTGTTATGTTTTTTAATTAAATTTTTAATGTATTCCTTAGTCAATTAGTTCATTTGTTCTGATCAGACCTGGGAAAAACTCCAAATTTTTTAAGACCAAATAAAACCAATGAAAATTAAAACCAGTAATATAATTCCATTGGAATACTTCCAGAGAATACTTTCCAGAAAGAAACGAAATAAGGCATGGCACTAACGAGACAAGGAACCGAAACGTTTCATCCAGGTCTGAGTCTGATAGCCTTTAGGGCATCAATTTTTAGTAATAAAAGATAAAAATTTACCTCAGTATTTTAAGCATTTTCATTTAAATTCTCTCTCAACATTATCACAAAATAATTTTAAAACAATGAGCAGTTTGCCAAAAGGAACTGTAAATATTGCACTGGACTTGCATTTGTGTCATTCGGAACTTTAATGCTTGGTGTTCCATTAATGTAATCTTTCTTAAAATTAATAAAAATATAAATAAAGGAAATGAATTTTGCATGTTATCGTTAGTGATCAGAACGAGAGAGATCTAAAACAAAAACAAGGAGAAAAAATCTCCGGTTCGAGATATCACTCTGTGATATCTCGGGTTCGAGATATCACATTCCTATTCCGAACATAGTTATCGTACTTCATAGTTACCTCATAGTTAAATTGGGAAGGTAACCATTGCTGGGTATTGGGCATCATTTTGCTCCGGCTCCTTCTTCATAACTCTTTAGATCTTGGTTCCGTTTTTGAAAAAGATCCAGGGCTAGCTCCTGGTGCCATGCCCAGCATGAAAGTGATCTTTTTGTTTTTTAATTTTTCCGAATTTACTCTTAAAAGAGGCGTTAAAGAAGGGTGTCTATAAAAAATTTAATTACAAACAATATCCAAATTTTTACGCAATAATTACCGAAATTTTAAATATACTAAACATTTAGTACTTTATAACAATTTAGGCTCATGGATTTGGCCAATTTTGAGAAAGAAATGTCGCAAAAAAGGCAAATCGTAGAAGACATGGTCTTAAACATTTTTCCTTTTTGCCTACATCAAATAATTTTTAAATAAATAGGGCTCGCAAATGTGGAGTACTATAATGGAGCAGAATGTTTTAACTCGAAAAGAACGAGCTGCAGAAATTACAGCCCGTCAACGAAGGCAATGTAAATTAATTTCTTGGTTTTTAATTAAAATGACGGAAGTTAAGATGAGAATGCTAATGTCAAATCTAGTCCTCCAAAGAATCAGTGTCCTAGTGGACCTAAAGGTGTCCGAGGCGAGCCAGGTGAAGCAGGTGAGATAGTATATAATTTTTAATTTAATAAATACTGTCATGAGTAATTTTGAAAAAACAATAAATATTTAATATCTCGTATCTCGTTTTATCTCGTTCTCGTATTTTTTTGAGAATCTCGTATCTCGTTAGTCTCGTGTCTCGTATTTTATGGCACTAGCCGCACCCCTGAACTGTATCTTTATATGATCAGTGTACCACTAATTTCTTGATATACATACATTATTGATTTTAAATTTCAAGGAATGGATGGAGAGCCTGGTGCGGCAGGTGCTCAAGGGAACAGTCAAATAGCTTCTGATCCTGGAAATGCATATGCAGAGGCTGTAACTCCTGGCTGTGGGAAATGTCCAGCTGGTCCAACAGGTTTGCCTGGATATAAGGGTAAAAGAGGGCCGAGAGGAGATAAAGGAGCTAAAGGATCTCCTGGTGCCCCCGGACGAGATGGACAACCTGGTGATGAGGGGCCGGAAGGAGAAATCGGTCTTCCTGGTGATATTGGCGATGCAGGTGTGAAAGGCACACCTGGAGAGGATGGTAATAGATTTATAATCAGTTTCTTTATTTGAGGAATATTTAAGGCGTTGGATATGCAAAAGGAGATCCTGGACCAAAGGGAGGTGGTGGCCCGCCTGGTGAGGCTGGAGATGAGGGCCCAATGGGTGATAGGGGTGATGATGCCGCTCCTGGTTTGTAATTCTATAATAATCGATAAATAAATTTTAAATTTAAGGTCCCCAAGGACCGATTGGTCCTCCAGGTGCTCGCGGTGACAAAGGAAAGGATGGTATAAATGGAAGTCCTGGTACCCAAGGATTGCCTGGTAAATGTAAATATTAACAGTCAAATTATAATTAAAATAGGTGCCGATGCTGAATATTGTCCTTGTCCGGAACGTTCAAAAGGGGTCGATGTAGGGCCCGCTCCTCCAGCAGCTCCATCCCCATCACCACCGTATCAACCGCCTGAAACTCACCCAGCTAATAATTACGGTGCTGCTGTGCCTAATAAAAGTGCTCCTGAGGCACCAAAAAAGCCAGAAGGTGGAGCTTATGAAGCAAAATCTGAGGGAGGTAGTGGTTATGGAGGAGGAACAGTAAAGGGTGATAATAATACGGAATTTTTATAAAAATAATTTAAAATATTCAGCAGCATCTGAAATCAATTCAGATAGTCTTGGAGAACAATCAACTTCAAGTCGACGTTTATCTGCATATAATAAACTTGTCCATGCAGCACTTAGAAGACGCCATCTTCGTTAATTATTAATCAAAGGATTTAAACAAATACAAAAATATTTTAGTACATACATAATAATATGTAATGTTAGAAAGTCTTTTCAAAATTTGCATCCTTCAGATGCAAGATATTGAGCAATTTCCGGAGCTAGACCCTACCGCTTAGCGATAACTAGCCCTAGCAAAATTTTAATATAAAGTCTGTAGAGAGTAATGGCAGCGGAGTTCCGGTCCGATATCTAAAGCTCGTCTAAAAATCTCAACCATAATGATTACTGTAACAAAAATTGCCCAATGTTACCTTTCTTCACGTGAAAAGTCTATTTATAACTTGTATATTTTTGTATTCAATATTGCACTTATATTAAAAAGGAACCGCCAAAGTGCTTTGGCTATTAATAAACATATAGACATGTCGGATTTATATTTTTAAAATGCTTAACGTCTAATAATTATCCTTTACTAATAAGAGTTTAACCTTTAAATAATTCCCTAATAATATGAGAGGTATTATTAATTAACCTTTAATAAACCTCTCTCAAATAAAAATGCTTTTAAATCGAGACACTTCCGACGATAAGAGTTGTCGGATCTTGTCTGCAAGTGAAACTTTGACCAGACAACATCCGTCAGACACCATTTAAAACCTAAGTGGGGTTTAAATATGATGGGAAAAAGAGTAACATTAAGTTGGGATATCGCGGTGTGGTCTTGATAAAAACTTTAAACACTTTTCAAATCATAATTCCTCGAATACTGCTTTATTTAAAATCAGATTAGATTATTTTTATTTTTAGTGAATTTTCTTGATGAATCCTAGTCGATTAATACCTATATTTTTAACATTAATTTTATTACCTCTAACACATGCGTCTGATCCTTGTGAAGAACCATGTGTTGATAATAATCATCTCAAGGAGGAATGTAGGGGAGGTAAGTCAAATATTGTTGAATTTTCAGATGATTTAAAAATTTATAATTTAAACTGAGATAATAATGCCTAAAAAATAAAAATCTCATACATATTCTGTTCTCTAGTAATTAGAAAAAAGGATAAATAAAAATTGGACTTATAAATAAAAGAGATACACCGTAAATCCTTGAATAGTTACCCTGATTAATTAGTTTTTCTAGATCTAACTTAGGTAATAATTCGAGTTTCGAAATTTTAATGTGATTTAGAGATTTGGGAAGGGTAATTATTGTTACAAATCTCGCTGATTGGGATAATTAAACGAAATGGTTAATTATTTGTGAGAGGGTAATTATTCGAGTTTTGAACTTTGAAATAGCAGTAGGACATTTTGGGAAGTAATTTATTAGAGATGTCCAAAATCATGGTCTTGAGTCTTTACTCTTGAGTTTTTTGTGGGTTTTATCGGTCTTCGTCTTGATTTTTAGTCTAGGAAAAATTCCGATCTTGAACATCTCTAGTAATTATAGTTTCAGCTTTTCTTGATGGGGGAACTAAAGTAGGTGTTCGAGCATAGAAGGTAGTTGTATCTCATTTGCAAGTATTTTTAGTTTATACTGATTATAAACAATCTGCGCAACACTTTTACAAAATTTTCTATGGATTAAACGAGGAAGAATCCAAACGGAATCAGCTAGCCATAGACGTTATTCTCTGGCAAGATTATATGGTGGACGCTATAAATTCAAATAAAGAATGGATTGCAAATAGTACTACAAGAAAGATGAGACTTTGGACTATAGAAATTTGGAAACTGGCCCAAGATCAATTAGATATACCTTACTGTTATTCATTTGATAAGAACAAAAGTTTAGCTGCATTAACGAGAGTTCATTCGAATTTTCCGGTCTTTTTTCTGCGCATGATTCAGACAATGGAATTGAAAAAACGATCAAAGAAATATAAATCTTTAGATAAAAGTTCATATATGATGAATTTACAGGTATCTTCATTTCAAGGCCCCAGGTCTTTCAATCTCAGAAAGAGATATGGGACCTAACATTGTCTAAAAGTTACTAAAAAACAAACAATTTTAAGTGGCTCTATAATTATGTGAATGATTGAAAAGGGGATTAGCCTAAGACTCGAAAATATTGACTTGAAAAAATAAATTTTTTTAAACATAATTTTAGCGATATTTTTTTTAAATCGAAATGAAGCGATGTGTTATCATTAGAGCTGTGAATTTTATGCATTAAAAAATGCAAAATATGCACTATAATATGCATAAAAAATTTCAGAAATATGCACGAAAATATGCAAAAAACCCAAAATATCCACGCAAATATTCAAGAAAAATACAATTTATACCTAGAAATTTCATATTTTTTTCGTCAAAAACATTCAAACACCTATTTTCATTAAGATTACTCCCAGTTTATATGAATTGTTACCCAAATTGAGTATTTTTACTCTGTTGGACATTTTGTGATGAGGCGTTTTGGCAGTGTGACATTTTGGGGTGGGACATTTTTGAGTCGCGGCCAGTAAACAAAAAAAATTTTTTACAAAATTTTTAATTTTTTCAAATTTTTTCTAAAATTTTTACTAAATTTTCACTTTTTGCCAGGATTTTTGGCAATTTTCGCGATATTTTCCCGAAAACCCTCAAAATATGCAGTAAAATATGCATTTATGCACCAAAGTCTGAAATATGCAAAAATATGCATTATATGCAAATAGAAACCCCCTCTAAAGTTTTCAAAACATGCGGAGACAGTGTTTTTTGTGCTTTATACATGATGCCAAGTTCGCAAAAAAAATATGCATTTGCATAAAAATCACAGCTCTAGTTATCATATTAAGTCAAGAAAAATAGGGTGACGCTTTTATAAGCTATATATTATGAGACTGGAGTAAGACCATGTCCCGAACAAAAATCCCTCTTAACGAGCCTTTCTAGATATCGCGTACAATTTCGTACGGCACTCCCACTCATGTCTCTAGTTCTGATAGAATTATTAAATTTTTATTTTTAGTACGAGTGGAAAAACATAATGGATGATCTAGCATCGAAAATATTCGATTTAGATAACTATGACGAATTTATAAATGCATTTAAAAAAGATAGATATAATTGTTTTATAAAATTGTTTATGAGCGGTAAATTAGATGTTAATTTCCGTATAAGATTTATTAAAGGTATTTTTTAACAATAGTATTTATTCTAATTTAATAACGATATTATTAGAATGGTACAGTTTATCGACCCCTGAAGACCTACACCCTCAAGACCTTTTCCCCTGAAGAACTACTCGCTTTAGTTTAATTTATAGGATCAGGCACAAGATAAGAAATAATATAGGTAATACAAGTCGAGTACAAACCACGTGTCGGGTCCGGGATTTTCCAACGGTAGCCTGGGACCGCTTATTTGGATAAAATCAGGTAGTAAAATCCCATTAATTGCTCCTTCGTTCACTCCCAAAAGCCAAGATATCTCAATTTCTTTGAAATTCAACTAAGAGAACGATGAGAGCTTTTCTAATAAGGCAATAGTAAAGCTGTTTGAAAAAAAATTCGGAATATTTTTTAGTTTTATAATTATTTCTTAAGATCTTCAAACTCAAAACAATAATCTATTAAAAACCTTTATCGATGTTTTTGGAAAACATACATTAGATAAATTTAATGTTTACATTAATGTATCTAGACTACATAAGAATAAAGAAGATGAAAATCTAAATATTTCTAAAGAGATAAAAAATGAGAGAACGAAAGGTGAAAATTTAAAAGTTAAATTCTTATTTAGATAAGGGTTGGGCGAAATTTTATTGGTAACATGGAGTGTCTGAGAATAGTTTTTAAGCTATCATAAGAGTAAGAGTTTAACAAAAGTTTGACACCAGGCAGGATCCGAACTGCAAAAACGAAGACACTCGTTCAATATTTTACACCTGAGCAGATGCTGTACCACTAAGCTACTAACGGGGCGACGACTAATGTTAGTAGGCTAAGAAATTTTAAGAAATTTTATTTAAGAAATTTTTATTATTTCTAGGTAATCATACTTATATAAGTTCACGAATATAAGCCAAAAATCCACGAGAATATGCCATAGATCTATAGGATTAACAAAGATAACTTTTTGAAAAATCCATTGGACCTAGTAAAGTTTTACTTCAACTATATTCAAAAAATTTCATTTAATTTTTCAGATGTAATGATTGAAGTTGAAGATATCATGAAAGAAATAAACGCTACAGGAAATATAAATATTAATGATAAAACAAATAATAAAGCTAGTGTTAGTAAAAATAATGGGCTTTCAAAGAAACAGCGAAAGAAGCGAAATAAGAAAGCTAAGAAAATAAAGCAAAATAATATTGAGGAGGATAACAAAAATCAAGAAATAGTTGAAGAGATAAATGATGAGGATTTGGATTTAGATGGAAAATTAGTTGAAAAGAATAGTAATGAATTGAACAAGGATAATTATATCGATGAAGATATTGAAGAAGAGAATTGGAAAATAAATAAAAAGGATGAAAAGAAAATGAGAAAGGAAGAGATTAAGAAAATTAGAAAGGAAGAAAATTTGAGGAAAGACGATATTAAATCCTTAGTAGCTTTGAATAATAGTAGCAAAATGAATTTAAAATATTATTTAAATAACAAAGATATGACAATAAAAAATATTTTGGATAAGGAAAGAATTAAAGATTTGGATGAAGAAAACAATGAAGATACTAAATTAAAAGTGGAAAGAAATCAAGATTTCGTAAGAGAAATGATTCAAGATATGAAGGAAGAAAGAAATGAAAATTTGGGAGATGAAAAGAATGAAATATTGGAGGAAGAAAAAGTTGAATATTTGGAAGTAAAGAATGTAGGTTTGGAAGATAAAAGAGAATTAAATGAAGCTATCAAACATTTAATAAGACCGGATGATCAAAATTTATTATCTAAAAATCAGAATAAAGAAAAAATTGAGTTAGCTCAAACAAATGTTAATGAAGTGAAGATAACCGAAAATGAGAATCATGAAGACGAAGAACAGAAAGCTGATATAAATCATAAAAAGAAAGAAAATATTTTGCAAAAAAGTGAAAGGGAAGATAATGAACTTTTACCAGTTAATGAAGTTATTACAAAAGAAAATCCCAAAGACTTCAAATCAATTTCAAAATTTACTCCTTTTCACCCAAAAATGTTTTTAGAGGAAAAAGTATTATTAGAAGCTTATGAAAAATTCATTGGAGGTAAATTAGATCCAAAGAAAATAATTCCAGCATTGGAAATTGGAGTGATTATTGATGAAATTAAACAACGTTTTGATTACATGGGGTCACTTTAGTACGTGGGTGCAGGCTTTAAATTACAAATGTTATATCATTTGAAAGAGCTAGTCGAGCTGAGTCGAATGCCACCAAAATTAGCTCTAGGAAAAATTTTTGAACCGAGATACAGGCGATTGAAAATCGAAAAACCATAGGGGGGACCAAGCACTTTTTTGGGGTGAAAAATTCGAAAATGCAAATTATACCTCATTCGAAAGAGCTCGTCGAGCTGAGTCGAATAAAACCAAAATCAACGGAATCCGACTTGAATGAACCGAGATATAGACTCCTAAAAATCGAAGGTCCAAAAGGGCGATTTTTGGAATAAAAAATTTTTTATACAAATAATACCTCATTCGAAAGAGCTCGACGAGCTGAGTCGAATGACACCAAAATCACCGTGATTGGACAAGATTAGACAAAGTTATGACACAAAAAACAAAAAACCTAAACCTATGGGTCGTCGGCGAGGCGCTTGTGCAAAACCCCGCGCTTCGCGCGGGGTTTTGCGGCACGCGCCTCGCGGGGAGTCTACGGGCGATGGGTCTGGGTTCGTAACATAAACCTATTCCTATCTCCCTTGCTCTGGACGTATTTGGGGCCTCCGTAGCAGCAAAAATCTCCACAGATGCCATAGGTAAGGAGCTAAAATAAAAGATCATAACTTTGTCCAATCAAGTCGGATTTCGTTGATTTTGGTGTTATTCGACTCAGCTCGAGGAGCTCTTTCGAATGAGGTATCATTTGCATTTTCGAATTTTTCATCCCAAAAAAGTGCTTGGTCCCCCCTATGGTTTTTCGATTTTCAATCGCCTGTATCTCGGTTCAAAAATTTTTCCTAGAGCTAATTTTGATGGCATTCGACTCAGCTCGACTAGCTCTTTCAAATGATATAACATTTGTAATTTAAAGCCTGCACCCACGTACTAAAGTACAGCCGATTACATCAAAAGATTCAAACAATATAAAATCGATAATGAAGTAAATTGTGAAAAAAATAAAAATTCAACTAGTATTTTCTTCGGGAGTTTAGAAGGTAAGGAGGAAGGACTTTCGGTGGAAATAAGGATTTTTGGCTTATTGAAAATCCCATCTAAAATCCCAAATCTAAATGCTGCACGATTATGCAGCCTTTTCAACATCACTTTCCTGGAAAAAAGTAGAAATGAATGTTTGCCTCCTAAATTTCTGTGCTAGGTACCCCAGAGACACAAGAATTGTAAAAATGGTTTTCTTACCCTAATAATCATCTACACGTATAATTTGTTTAAATATATTTTAGCACAAATTTATGAACAAAATAGTCAAAAATGTCAAAATAAATATTCATTAGAAGATAATTTTAATAAATTATTGGATAATAATGATAACATTATCGATGATTTTGAAAAATTTGAAGTTTTAAAGAATAAATTGCATTTGAAATTGAAAGAATTGGTTTCAGTAACGGATAACTGGAGTTCGATAAATTTAAAAAATGAGATAAAAATTGATTATAATATTGAAATTGATGTAGTTGGAAGCAAATTACACAAGAAAAGGTATCTAACAATTTTCAATAAAAGTCGGAATTCAATTTTAATACGTATGGGTAAGGGATGGTCCATGCCGTAATTTATCGGAAGACGGAAGTAAACGAAAGAGCAAAAAGACTGAAATCGGCAAAAAAGCGGAAATTTTCGCCGTGTAGGACTTAACGGGTTGTGTCCAGAACCCTTTTCTTAAATCAATTTCTCCGAACACACAAATAAACTCTTTTAATTTACTTTCAATAAACAAAATAAATTAACAACAGAACAAACATTGAATGGGGAGGGGTTTACAATATATGGGAAGGGGGAATATTTTATGAGGTCAAAATAAGTGTGAGAGAAACGAGAGAATTTATAATACTATTTCTTTTTCGGCATGACAGCCGATTCCATCCCTGATATGGTATTCCCATACATCCTCGGAGCTGAAAGTACTATATAAATGGATGTACCTAGTAATTACCATGGGTATTTTTGTTTCAACCTCTCTGGGAGGGGTAATTAATAGAGGTTATTTTATAAAGGCTAATTATAACTATTAGTAAGGGAGTAATTATGTTTCATTCATTTATTAGGTGTAATTAATCGAGGTAATGGGAGGGTTTTTTCTAATTTAATATTAAAGGCTTGCTTTAATGATAACAAAACGTCGATGGGATCAAATGAGACAAAAACAACAAAAAAGAATTTTATTTTCATTGCTTTCAAAAGATTTTGTTGAATCTAGATTTATCCAACTATATAAAATAAAAGAAAAGCAGCTTGAAATGATAGGTGTGTAAATAAATAAATGTAGAAAAATATTATAATAATTGCTTATATTTTAGAATCAAATAAGCAAATGGGTAAAATAAAAGAATTGCCAATATTTGAAGAATTGCCATATTTTTATGTTCAAAAGTTGCATGCTGCTAATGCTGTACGTTATTAATTCCTCCTAATTTAATAATTCCTCCTAACATTTATTATATGCATGAGACGTTTCAAACTAATAATTATGACCTCGAATTCCCTATGTAATTCCCTCACTCCGACAATCATACATAGTATATTTCCTACGGCAGCACTTGATTAGCGAATGACTGAGACAACTAAACGCCCTGGCCATTCAGAAGAAAAATATTCGAACAGTCATTCACCCCAACACTAGCAGCGATCCATCATATTACACAAAATGAGCAAATAAATGTATTCCTAGCCTATTTCCTCCCTGCTAAACAGGGAAGAACATACATAGAGGCCTTACAGAAATATTTAGGAAGCATGCTTGTTTTCACTAAATTTTTTCAATTTTTTAAAGCTAATGAATCAAATAAATTCTTCAACTTATGTTAATAATACTATTAATTCTGATATTAATTATGTTGTTTCAACCATAAAAAGATGGGCTAGCTTCTCTAAATGTTATTATATTGAATTTTTGTTGACCGGTTCACAATTATTAAAAACAAATATTTCTGATTCTGATGTTGATGCAATTATTGTTTTAAGCAAAAAAGAAAAAGATGGATGTAAAATTAATAAATTGAGTCGATTTTATGGAAATCCAAACAATGATTTGTGTAAATATTCTTATGGCAATCTAGAATGCAACGATTATTCCTTATATTGTTATTTATGCAAGGTAATATTCCTTTAACATCTATTTCGTTTTAAAATTATAACAGGTTTTAACTCCCTTAATTCCAAGATATATTTTAAATTTTCATTTAAATAGCTTCGAAGGCATCTTCTTCTTAGGATCAAAAATTATGTAAATAAAACAAAAAATAATCTTTTATAAAGTCCGTATTTTCTCTAATTGACCGACCCCTACAATAGAGCGGCCCATTGAGGATTGAAAAATAGATCGCCCGTCTCCAGAGTCGGGGGAGTCGGGGGCAACGCTAATTTTGAGCGATGATTCTTTGGAATTTTGATTTTATTTAAAGAATAAAGAAATTTTCTTCTGCCAAATATTTTGTGTATGGAAAATAGAGCGGCCGCCTCCAGTTGAACGGCCGTCTCTATTAGAGTGGCCATTTGAAAGGGGATTGAAAAATAGAGCGGCTGGCCGCTCTATTAGTCGAAAATAGACTCTCCCTGTCCGTCTCATACAATAAATTTAGAACTACAATATTCAAAATCTTCGCAAAAATATCCACACCCGTAACTAGAGGTCGGCGCGGGACGGGATCACGACGAGATTTTCCGGGATCCCGATCCCGAAATCCCGGATTTTTTTGATTTTCGGGAGCATTCGGGATCCGGGATTTTTTCGGGATTACTCCCTCGGGATCCCGCCCGGCATCGGTTAAAAAATAAAATCCCGACTCGGGATCCCGAAAATTTTTTTATATTTTCGGGATTTTTATAATTTTCAAAATTTTCGCCTGCGGCGCTGAAAAAAAAAGAAATCTGGTTCTTATCCTCTCAAAATTCTCAAAATTTTCGACTGCGCCACTGAAAAAGAAAGAAATCTGGCTTAAGGAACTCCAAAATTCTCAAAAATTTCGCCTGCGGCGCAAAGAAGTAAGATTTTTGGCTTAAGGATCATCCAAAATTTTAAAAATTTTCGCCTGCGGCGCTGAAAACGGCTACGTTTTGAGTTATTATTGAAATAAAGTGGAGGAATATTAATACATAGTGGGATTTTATCAAGGGACCTAGTGATTAATCCACCGATATCCCTCTTAATCCATTATAGAGGGAATTAAAGGAGTAGGACAATCCAATTATAAAAAATTATTGATATTTTTGTCAAGTAACTTACTTGACAAGGTTTGAAGGAATTTAAAATTAAAAAAAATAAAATATTTATTTTCTAAAAGGATAATTTAAAATTATTTTAAAATTAAATGTTTGTAAAGGAAAAAACCGATTAGAGGGATTTGCCTATTGTTTATATAGGGGATTTGGGCAACAATAGGCAGAGAACTGATCAACAATAAACATAGAAGTGATAGGAGAAATAGTATTAAAGAGGGGGATAAAAGACAATAAATTATAAAAATATCTGTCATCGACAGATTAAAATAGGCTAAAAATATAATAAAAGAATTAAAATTAATTAAATTATTTATAATTAATAATTCGTGTATTTTTACACGACAATTTTTACAAATTTAATTTTATTTACATATAAATTGCTGTATTTTGATGCACTTTATTTATAAAAATTTTAAATTTTTTATTTTGAAAAAAATCCCGAATCCCGGTCGGGATCCCGGGTAATTATTTTCGGGATTTTTGAAATTCGGGATTTTTTCGGGATTACTCCCTCGGGATCCCGTCCCGGCATTGGTTAGGAAAAAAAATCCCGACTCGGGATCCCGGAAGTGCGATTTTGCCGACCTCTACCCGTAACAGAATAATAGAATTCTCAATAAATAAAACTCAATTTGACATTTCATTTGTAATAATTGAACAAAAAATGAATCAAAATTTGTTTCCAATAATTAATTTAAATAAAAAACAAGTGGAGGAAATAATTGAAGAGTTTGCCCAAAAAGTAGAGATATTAAATTTAAACAAAGGATTACCAGAAAATCAAGAGAAAATTAAAGAAATTAAAAGTCAAATTTATTCTTTGGCTTCATATAACTCAAATAAAATAATGCTACAGAATATTAATATAAATGATAATATGAATAGATTTCGATGTGTTACAAAGATAGTGAAGAGATGGGCGAAAAGTAAATTTCATTGTTTAATTATTAATTTTTAAATGTTGGTTAGTATATGGCTGGCTAAGGGTAGGCGGGGGTAATCGTAACCAAAAAAATTTGATATCAGTAATCATCGGTTGATACAGGTTACGGTTTCAGATATCCGAAATTTTCTGTTCATTTCACAAAAAAGAAATCTTATGAGAATATAGGATTATATCTATCACAGTGGCGTTGTCTTCCCGAAAAATTTTCTGAGACACTCCGTTACTAGAATATTTTTACTAATTTAATAACAATTTCGAATCCGGTTTCGGATATCCGAAATTTTCGATTCAAATATCCGAAAATTTTTCAGAAAGCTTCAAACTTAGGTGAGATCTTGGTGTCCTGAAACTTAGGACTGAAAAGAAAAGCTCCAAGATTTTTCCAAAGACTAAGTAAAATAAATAGAATATCGTGTCCAAGTAAAATAAAGAATATTGGTAGTAAATTTAAAAGTTTAGCTCAAATTTAAATGTTTTGGCTTTCTAACATAATTATGACCAATTAAATCTTAACTAGAAAAAGTAACTTAATATTCAGATCATTTCATATATAATGGCCAATTTGGTTTCTTCAATGGAGCAACTTTGAATGTGCTTGTTATTAAACTTGTATTGCTTTATTTTGATTCATCCATAATTTATCTATTAGAAAAATTTTTTCAAACATATAGCGAATGGTTTTTAAATTAATTTTAACTCAATTTAAAATTAATTTTAGGGATTGGAATTACCATGTTAAACTAGACGAATTAACCCAAAATTCAATAAGTTGGTCAGTTGAAGACGAAATTAAGGCTAAAAATGATTTTTTGTTGAAATATGTTGCAAGATCAGCAGAGGAAAAGATTTATTTACAAAGACATTTCGATATTTTGATGGTAGTGTTAATGCCTGGTTATCCAGAACAAAATTGTGCTTTTAATGTAAATTATTCGTCCAAACAAATTATTCAAAAAGAGTTTAATGAAGGTATTAAATGATATGTTTTTAGTATCTATTACATTGATAATTTGATAACTTGATTATACCATTAGTGTATATGACCCGGATGGCGTCACGCAATCTCAAAATTGGAAGAAAAAACGAAACTATAAGGAAATCTTTGGATATCTTCCTGGGATACCTTACTGGTAAATCTCTGAATAGCTTAATCCGATGAAACGAAATTTTCGTATACTCGAATCCGAAACGAAATTTTCTTTAAGTGAAAAAATTTCGACGAAAAGAGATACGAAGATAGAGAAATTTTCGAAGACTTTAAGACAGCCCTTATGACTTTGAAGTCTGTCTTACGACGAGGACTTATAACATTTATACAAAGTATCTTATAGTGAATATACACCTTGAAATATTGCAGATTTTCCCAAAATTTTCTACCATCTTTACAAAATTTTCTAAAATTTTATTTTTTAGCAAATAATATGATTATAAATGCAAAAAATATGAATGGGGGATATGAGGAATTTAATAATTTTTGGAAAAATTGGTTGGATGGTAATAAATTCTTAAAAAAGGTTTTTAATCATTAATAGACAAAAGAATTAATAAATAAATTTCAGTATAATCATTTTTTGTTGATTTTGTGTTTTGTAAGTAAAAATGACCTTAAAGAAGCTGAAAATTATTGCCGTTTTGTGGAGAGTCGTATACGCTTAGAATTAATTTTTTCAATAGAGCTGAATCAAAGGGAAATAAAATATACTCATTCTACTGATAGAGAAAAATGTTTGCCAAATGAAATTAAGAGAAAATTTAGGTAATTTTATATTTTGGAACAAACATTAGAATCCAGGAATTTTAAAGTAGATAGTTTTGAGAAAAACTTTGAGAGACTTAGTTGCGTGGTATCTTGTTAGGTTCCGATCGTTCCTTTGGGTTTTCTGATTAGTGTTCGGCAAATGGTTTTTTTCGGTACCGGTACCGGGAGTACCGAAAAATCCCGATACCGAAAAGTACCGAAAATTTGGTACTCTTTTGTTATCTAACCACCCCCCCCCCCCCATGGCCCTCTATTCCCTTAAAATATTCTGGTAATACAGTGGAGTGTATTGTAAAAAGAAGTACTGGTATGTACATTTCAAAACATGGTAACTCACGCCATAGATTCAATATGACCCATGTGCATTTTTTGAGAATAAAAATGAAAGGGGAAGAAAAATAAAATGGGGGGAGATAACACAAGAGTACTGAAAATTTTAAAATTAGTTCGTGACGTCAGACTTTCTCTATTCTAACATAACCAATTAAATTCAAATATCATAAAATAATTTCAGTGGATATTATATCCAACATTGGTGGGTTGGAATTGAAACATATAATGAAATAGAACATTTGGAATTGGACAAAAACTATGAAAAATCTAATATTTTAACAAAATTCTTTGATAAAATTAAAGAAAGAACACCTGTTATTTTGTCAAGAACTGGGGGAAGTTTGGAGTTATTTTATTATAATTTAGAAGCTATTAACAAAATAATGAATGAATGTTGAAAAATAGATGAAATTTCATTTTTAAATTGAATAAAATAATTTTTCTACTATCATATAATTTCACCACATTTTATTCAGAAGAAATTCAATTAATAAACCAAATAATATTTTTAGTTTTTATTTGAATTAAAACCTCTATTGATAAAATTAAACGAGTTTCCCGAAAATATTTATTTATTTTAAAACAATGATAAAAAATGAAGGGTAAAGCAAATGAATGGAATGAAGTGGAAAGCTCTAAGCAAGACAAAAAAGGAACTGAACTGAGAAAAAAGGTGGCTGGCACAAAGTAAAATGAGGGATATGACATAATATTTTTTTATTGTTTCATCTGTTCATTACAACTAACTTCTCTCTTTTGTTGGCCCACCAACAAGTCAAAATACAAATAAGTTATTTAAAATGTTGCTCTAGCGTGGTTTTGCACAAGCGCAGGGCCAACGTTGAGGATTTAGGTTTTAGCAAGATACGTGTTTCAGCCTATTTGGCAAGTTTAGATAATTCGGCTATGCCCAGTTCTTGAACCAGACTGGATTAAATTCACAATGTACCCATAACTCTCAAATAATTTATAAAATAATAGTAAAATTTATTTTAATAGATTTTATGGAATAAATCAATTAAAAAAGAAAAATATTTAGTAAAAATGTTTAATTGTTTTAGCTTATATCATCATTCCATCGAATTTTTTTCTAAATCCTTTCCTGCTTTATTAATAAAAGAATCTTCTGAGTGCTATTCAAAACTAGAGTAAAATTTAATTTAGTATCGATACATACTCTGTTAATTATTCTAATAATTACCCCCTATTCTCCGAAACCCATTTTAAAAATATTTATAACTCATTATTAGGGATCGGATTTTTAGGTTATAACCTATTTTTTCTGCGAAATAGTCCTGATGAATTGAGCTCAAATCCGTTGTTATTTCTTAAAAATCTTTTGTTTACGGGGAGTTATTATGACCTATTTGAACCTATTTTGGCGTTTTGCAACCTAAAATAGGTTGTAACCTATTTTGGATGTTTTTGTGATTTTTTCACTTTTTTGTCACCTATTTTGGGCTTTTTTCATAAAATTTCGATTTTTACTAAAAATTTTCAAAAATTTTTGAAAAAAATTTAAATTTTTCAAAAATTTTGTAAATTTTTTTATCGGCTCAAAAATTTTTCTTCGATTTTTTGAAAAATATTTTCCTCAAAAATCAAAAATTTTTCAAAACTGGAATTTTTTAAACATTTTTGCTTTGGCACTGAAATTTATGAAGTAAAATCGAAATTATTCGGCATTTTTGCCTTTCTTGCCCAACTTGTCGACCTTTTTTTGCAACCTATTGCTATATTTTTACGACCTATTTGCCTATTTTTGTCACCTATTTCGGCATTTTATACAACCTATTTAGGTGCCTATTTTAAGGTTTTTACGACCTAAAAATCCGATCCCTACTCATTATCATTTTCACAGTGGTTGTTCGCTTTCATTTATCTACTAGCATTTTTTAGCATTATTCTCGTTTATATTTTAGGTTACCAGCTTTGAGATCCGATATCTTGAATCTCAATAGATCTGATATCTCGGTTCTCTTTAATAAACAATTCAGCTCTTATTTTAATAAACTTACTCTTTTTCAATGTTTCCATTTTCCCAATCATTTCTAATTTCATCGCTCTAGATGTTTTAGTTTCATTATCAGCCACAACATCAAAGTCGTTAGAGAAGAGGTGTTTTAAAAAGTGAATGCATTGATCCAAAACAGTAATATGCTTATTCATTGTTCCAATCAAACTCTGTTCTGGTTCTAAAACATTCAAAACATTCAAAATTTCTTTCATCAATTTTTCTTCGCTTGTTCCTTCAAATGTCATATTTTTCAAAATTTCCTCCTTTTCCTCATCTGACAATTTGTTGCCAGCCATTCTGTATTTTTCTAGCCTAACCTCTTCATTATACAAATCAAGTGCTTTTTGAAGGAATTCCGTATGATTTTCTTTAAGGGCATCATACTCGGCAAGCTCCAAGATAGTTTTGATCCCGTTCTCAAGAATATACTTTTTGAATCCAGGATTCAGTTTGAATTTTGAGACTGTTGGCTGATCACCTTGGATCATATTCACAAATTCATGAAAGAATTTTGAATATATTTTCATTGGGGATTTAGTAGTGATTGCTTTACTCAGTGCATTCATTATGTATTCTTCTTCGCCTACATTAGTGTAACGTTCATCTTTTGTCTCTTCGAGCTTATAATGCTCGTTAGCATTCGCATGTTGCGCATTTTGCTCCAGCACTTTTTTATCAAGCGTTGCTGGATGAATAAATTGTTTCTTGTTTTGTGAGACAATTACAGACTGGGGATTATTGTAATGTTCCATAGCCAAATGTACTGGTCCATTGTTAGAGCTTGCCGATGAATTTACTTTTAAAACTGATCCATTTCGGGGTTGCCCGACTCTAGCAGCGTTGTGATTAATCGGAAACTTTGCTAAATTAATAAATTAAAAATTTATTGAAAAGATATTCAGATGGGTAGCATTTAAAACTTTTTCGAGGCGGCGGTTTAAGATCTATTAAAAGAGAAGGTAGACGTGGTGAGTGTGAGCGTAATAGCCTTGATGCCACCAACGGCTAAACTTTCACCCTAACCACACTAGAATTTGTAAGTTTTGTTTAAAAAGGGTCACCTTGTAAAGGAGCCCCAACAGGTACTCCATTCGAAGCATGTAGAATAAAAATGGGGAAGACTAACAACACAAATTTACAGATGCTCAACATTTTCATCGAATTAAATGTCCTCATGATTTTTCTTTTAATTCAGTGAAATATTAAAATAATTTAAGTTGAAAATTATTAAATTTAAAGCTGGATTTCCTTGAAAAGGAGAATTTCAATTATGATTTTTCTTCGAAATTAACCTCGTATTTATTCCTCTTTTTTGGATAGGAGTAGCTAGCGCCGCATCTGGGCGGTTTTTTAATTTCAAAATTATTTTTCCCTAATTCCCTTTGTATTTTCTCTTATTATTCCCTTTCACGCTACATTCACACTACATTTATTAAGAAATTACAAGACTGTCAATAACGGAAGCTTTGAAGTTTTATGAAAAAGGGCATTTAAAGGTGGGGTTTGCCTATGTATTGCATCATATATTGCATCTTATTTTGAAATATCAACTTCAAAATCCATGCATATTCACGTGAAAACATGAAAAGGGATTTAGAATTCATGTGATTTTTTGTGAAATAAACAGCATGTCCAATCATTTCAAAATAGGCAATAAATTCCGCACTAAATCACTCGCCGCTCTCTAAAATTAAAAAGTATTTCATATTGCCTGTTTTTATTTAAAAGGGCAGTCTCTTTGAAAGGGCATGCTTAAGGTTATAAATACGGGATCGGTTTCATTGAAATCACTTAATATTTTTACGAAAAGCACATCCAATCTAAAAACCCGTCATAATCCAGCTTCAACGAAAACAATAAGGTAACTCCCGCGAATATGATACGCCTACTCACCCTTATCTCACTATTTGTTTTCATGGAAATCAAGTTCACAAACAACGTTTTGACCAATTATTCTCCGCGAGCTGGTTGTTATTTAAGACTTATTTTAAATATATTTTGATGGTTCCATTTAAGCAATGACAAATATCAGCAGAGAAGGAATGGTTTTGAAGAAAAACTTAATGGGAAAGCTACTGTCACTTCCCACAAAAGTGGCACTTCCAGCAAGTTCTTCAAAAGATGTTTCAAAAAATAAGTCATGCAGATATATGTCTGTAAATAACTGCTTGCAGACACCGGAAGTGATTAGTAGAAAGGATAAAACGTTGGATAAAGTGGTGTCGAGTGACAAGACCTTGGATGAGATAAATGGAAAAAATGAAAATTTGCCTAAATTGGATCTTACGGAAAATAAAGAAGTGTTGAAGAAGGATACATTAGATTCGGAAAATTATAAAATTGATAGATTGCCAAATAACTATCACCCGCATTTTCCATATGATCTTATTGAAATAAGAACCAAGAAGAATGAAAAAAAATTAAAATGTAAAGCTAAATGCATTAGAATTAGAAATTGGAATGGGAGTTTCGTACGAGAATGGGATCAATATTTACAAAAAATTAATATCGAGATGAAATCCCAAACAAAAATTTTATATTTCAAAATTTGAGATTTTGAAAATATATTCATAACATTCTCATACGACATTCCCAGTATTGTCTCGATTAAGATTGGCGGATAGTTGGAAAACTTCGGCTCCGATATCCGAACCGAAATTTTCGGATATCCTGCCTTTTTCGCATCCGGAACTTAGTCTCGATAAACAAAATCTTTTGTCTTTTTGATACAAAAATATTCTCTAAATTTTATAAATTAATTTGAGAATTTTTTCTTAAAGTTTTGGCAAAAATTTTTGAACCAAAAGTCTTCTGATTTAAAAACCGCGTGTCTGATATTCAGGATGTTTATATCATTCGAATAAGCTCTTTTGTCTGATTCGATTGATTTAAGAACTAAACGATTATCATGTTGTTGAGCTGAGATATGGGCCTTTGAATGATAAATTTGGAACTTGATGTTAAATTTGACTTTTTTAGGTGAAATTTTCAAAAATCTAATTATAGACTATTTCGATGCCCCTCGTCGAGACGAGTCGATTGGTACTAAAATTAGGGAGATTGGATGATTTTAAACGAAGTTATGGTAAAGTAAACTTTGGCATAAAAATATATTTCTTGATGCGATTTATAGACTATTTCGGGCATATCTTTATTATCTGTAAACCAAATTTCTAATATTTGGTATCAAAAAGTTTGCTAGAGTGTTGGGAATCAAATAAAAAAAGAATTATCAATTTTCATTGAGTTTCAAGAAAGTTATTCAAAAAATAAAGTCGGCGCACCCCGTACATAATAATAAAAAATACATATATACATAAAAATGACTATTGTTTTAATGACAAGTGAGATTACAAAAATTAAATAACAATTGGACAAACAATTATTAATTAAAAAACAAAATTTTTAAGTTTAGATTGAATTGAGCACTATTTCTCCTAATATTTTCCTCAATTTTAGACGTACCACTCTTTGAATTCTCTTTTTGGTTGTTGAGCTGCTCTTGAAATTGCAATTGTTTCTCGTGGAGTACCATTCCCTTGAGCTAGTATTGTTGTGAATCTTGCACCTGATCTATCAGTAAATCCAACAGCCGAAGCGCTGTTTCCATTCCCTATTGTTTCACTTCCATTACGTAATAAACTTTGAGTCGAACCCTTTAAATTATCTCTTTAGTGTAAATAATTAAAATATTTAAAATTATAATATGATGGTCGGTATTCTATGTCGGGCTTTATATATAAAAAACATGGATCCCGTCATATAAAATTATTTCTGGGGTTTTTGGTCGGGGAGGAGTGAGGAGGTGTTTGATAGTCAAAAATTGTGACAGTTTCTTTGAAAAAGCTCAAAAAACTTAATTCAAAAAAGAGAACTACGACTTTGAGTTGGGTTTGAATTTGGTTTCGAATTTGGTTTAGAATTGGGGTCAACTTTTAATTGGTTTCGAGCTGATTTTTAAAGCTGGTTTCGACTTGGAAATTGAATCGATTTTGATCTGGTTTCAAATTTAAGGCGTTTAGCTAGACAAAAAACATAGGTCCCTCCATAAAAAATTATTAGAACTATTACCACAAGAGTTCCAACACGAGCACCAACACCATTATTATTATTTTCGAATTCTCTCATTTGATGGTGTTGAACTTGAGGAGAGAATTCATTAGGAGGAATTGGTGTATATCCAGATTTTAGGCCATTAGTAGATGATTGTCCAATTGCCCCTCCTTGAACTCCTCCAGCTGCCGCTGCTGCCATTTGAGCACAGATTTGATGAGGGCGTTTAAAAAAGACACAGAGTAATATGGCACCAAGCATAACAACAATACTAAGTGATCCGACTAAAAATACAGCTAATAGAAAGTTAAATATTTACGAATACCTCCAATCAAAAATTTTTTATCGTTGCCTAATTGATTGTTTGAAGTTGTAGGAACCATAGTCTGAAATTATTTAAATATCTTTTAATGGTAGATAACTGCAATTCCTACGTTTTTTCCTTCCTATTTCCGAAAAAACTTGATTTCCGGTTTCCGACTTTTGAGACAATTCCGATTTCCGGCTCTTCCGATTTTCAACACCTCAGACTGTTCCAACCCACTTCTGATGTTCCGACCCACTTCTAAGTATGGTCAAGAATACGTATATATCCGCGGATATCCGGTTTCAGAGGGTAAGGGCGAATACGCATATGAAATGCTGAAAAAGGACCGGATAAGATTGAGAGATATTTATGAGAGATATTGAGACCTCAATGACGGTCTCAGTTTCAGAATCTGCTTATAATCTTGCCGATATTTCACAGAAAAAGCTGATCAAGGTCAGCAGAGATTATCTTATTTAATTCATCCCCCTTTCCTTGGAATAAATTATTCCTTAACATACAGTAGGAGTATTTCCGTATTGAGAAGCGCCGTTCATTGGTGTCGTTGGTCTAACGGCATACAAAGTCGGATCATTAGGATCAACAGGAAAGCGGGGAGCTAAAGTTTTTCTAGTTGTTGTGCTAGTTGAAGGCTTTGGAGTTGGTGCTAAAAGATTTTAAAATTTGAAAAGGATAATTTAAAAAATTAAATTTTAAAAAGAATTTTACTGCAAAATTAAAGAAACTTAAATTTTTAAAAGTAGAATGAATTTTAGTTGGGAAGAGAGATAAATAATTTAGCAAATTCGTTTAATGAAGTGACTTTCTTTCCTAGAAATGTTAACTAATTAGTGCAGACAAGATTTAAGAAAAAAAAAGTAATAGAAATTTCGTCTAATTGATAGGTGATTTGTTAAATAATTTATAAGAAAATACGTTAAGTACCTATCAATTAGAGACTGGAATGTGGGTCTCGTACAAGTTATCTCAAGAAAACTCGATCTCGATTATCAAAATAACACTAATAGGCACCTAACATAACGATCCGGTTCCATTTAAAAGCTAAAGAATTAATAGAGTGTTGGTCTTGCAAAATATCCAGATATCCGCACTAAAACCAAATAACATAGCCGAAAAATCCTTTGTTCTTCAACACGATATTTAGGAAACGCACAGCTGTTCCCAGTAGGAGATTCTCTAATTTAAAAAACAGACCTAGAAACAGACCTAGATTTTACATTTTAAGAAAGAATTTCGAAAAGCTATGATTTTAATAGGAAGGATTTTTGGAATTTGTGAAAAGTTAAAGAATAAAATAAAATTTTAAATTAAAGAAAATTAGACAAAACAAAAAAAACAAATAATATTATTACTAAAAAAGCACACTGCAATCAAACAGTATAAATAATTAAATTTTTTGGAAGAATTAAGGTACAGTAAATTAACTGAAACGAAACCAAGTGTCTGGCTGACCTAATTCCCGAAATCGAGAATTTATTTTTGTGTTGGGTAGAACTAATCAAATAAAGGTTGCATGGGAGGGAGGGGAGGGGGAGATAGTCGAGAGTATGTCATAGAGAGTCTCTATTTTATCCTCATTTTTGTGCAACAAAACGGAAATTTTGTTTAGGAAAGAAAGTCAATTCTTTTAGGTGAATTTGTGTAAGTGAGAATTTAAATTGAGGGTAAATTGTGCTAATCTTTTAAAGTTTTTTAAAATTAATTTTTTTCAAAAATTCAGAGGGAAATAGTAAGAATTATTCATAGATATTTATTCACATTCCAATTCGGTCTCCATTTATTAAATACCTATTTTCTAATATTTATGCTAACATTTCCTTTTAAGCTTTATCTTTAGAAAAAAGCAACTTATATGGCCAATTCTACCGTTTTTTCTCGAATAATTATCCATACTACCACCATTAAGTACCCTCTCACTAGTGAACCTCGTCAAGGGATTTATCAAGATTTCTCGTTCAAATTTCACAACTCGAATGATTGCCCTCCCTTGATTAAGTATTCACTCTAGCGATAAGTTAAAAAAATAATTACGCAGGATAATTATCCAAGAAAATATGGTAAGTCAATTTAGTTAGAACGGAACTTTGTACTTTTATTATAAATTTTATATTAATTTTGCAGTAATATAAATTTATATTTGATTACCAAAAGTAAAATGCAATCCAGGCTTAATACCCGGATCAACCGTAAAACGTTGTAAAGGCATTTCTGTTGTTTTTTGAGTGATTTTAGTAGAGGCATTTGAAGGCGTGGAAGGGGAACTTGCTAAAGTTTTAGTTGTTTTTGTTTGTTTTGTTTTTTCTTTCATTTTATCTTCTTGTTGGATAATTTTAGGCCTTAATTTTTGCCATTTTTTGAGTCCATCAGAGCCAAGTCTTCTACCATCTGGCCAAGTTCTTGTCCTCATAGGCCACCCCCCTTTAGGGATATAATTTTGTCTTGAGTTTGATTCTTCATTTTCTTCTTCTTCCCTTTTTTGACTTTCTTCATCCCCGTCTTCAATTTCTCTTCCTTTTCCTTCCTTTGGTTTCAACTTAATTCTGTGTCTATTATGATACCCCAATGTTTTTAATAATTTTTCTTCTCGATCATTTAATATTTCTGAGGATGAGGGGCCATAATACTCATTTGATTTTGATGTGCTTTGAACGTTATAATTGTCAGAATTCATTAAATTTAATTCGGAAGGAAGCAATTTTGAAGAATCAGGCTGGATCGGAGAAGCCAATGGAATTGAAGCTAATATTGGGAAATATTTTTTGAATAATAAATTTATTTTTATTGATATTTATTAGTTTAATTTTGTTTAAATTTTAATTATATATTTTAAATTTAAGCCTTAAATTTAAATAACGCTTAGATCCAGTCTAGAATATTAATCCGATAGTATAAATTCTTGTTTGATTTCCGGTTTTAGCAGGTTTTAGACCTCAGGTTCTCGGTTCTAATTCGGTAAACCATTTGTTTCCTATCTTATTAATCTTCGGGAAAGGGCTACTAACTATGGTTCGAATTTATATTGACTATTAATCGAAAAATATGGGCAAAAATTATTGAAGCATTTAAAGAACCTACGAGGCTAAACATTGGGTTTTGAATATGGTAATCCTTATAGATCCGATCCTTACTAATACACGAACCTCTAACGGAAATTTTATTTAAATAACTTTTAAAAATTAATTCCTGAAAAAGGAAATTTCAAAAAGAAATATTTAAATAAAATTTTTTAACCATGTAAGTACATTTATAGCTTAAAGTATCCATTTTATTTTAAAATCCTTTTTAGAAATAATTACTCGAGCATTTAAAGTATTTTCCAGTCAACATAAATAATTAAACGGAAAAAAATTTGTTTGTTTTTGCGAATATCCTATATAAAATTTAATTGGAAGTTTTTTTAATTCTTAAAAATATTTTTTTATTATTCAAAATGTTAAAAAAAATTTTTAAATAATTTTATTAATTTTTTATTAACTTTATTTTAATTTTTAGGGGTTTTTCATTTAATTAATTTAACTAATATAAGTGCAGCTTGACTTTTAATTATTGTGGGTAAGAGAAATTTAACAACAATAAAAGTTGAATAGGAAGAGAATAAATCAAATTAAAAAATGTAAAAAAATGTAAAAATATTCTTTCCCGATCCGAGAAATTTTCAAAAATCAGATCCTAAACCCACGGATCCTGGCAACAAAAAAATAAATACCGGATTTCGGAAATTTGGATTCCCGGCCTAAAAAACGTCGGGAATTCCACGTTTGGGAATCTTGATGGCAAGATCACTGAAATGATTTTTTATCTATACCCCAAATATAAATCTTGCCCAGGGAGATGTATGAGGTCAAAATCAGGACTAATCGAACTAGAAAAAAATCAGGTCAAATATAAACGAAATAAACAAAGTAAGAAAGGGCGAAACAAAAAGAAATTTCGATCCGCCCTGTTCACTTTAAAAAATAAAATAAAAATTTTTAATTACAATTTTTATTAAAAATAAGCAAATTAATATGTAAAAAAGAGGGAAAAAAGTTTAGAAAAGTAAGAATTATTATTATTATTTGTGTGCTCAAGTGCGTGCTGGAGTGCATTTTTTATATTTATTTTCCCCTGAGTCAACATTAAAATTTTTGTTTATTTTTTATTTGTTAAGGCCAATGGCCGTGCCAGATTTGTGCAACTGACCAAAATGTGCATAAAATATATTTAAAGACATTTCTAGGAAAGAAAAGTTTTTAAGGGGTAAAAAAGCAGAAAAGCGGTAAAATTGCGTGAGTTTAAAATAAAGCAAAAAAAGCTTTTTAATTACAAAATTAGTAAAGCTAATACGTGACTTGAGGGTTTTTAATTACTTGAAAAATATAATTGAATAATAAATTAGAATAATAATTAACAAAATTTTTTTGATTTTCTCCGTGTTATTGAGGTCCGATTGAATTGAAAGTTTATCTAAACTCCGAAATTTAAACTTTAAAAAGATTAGAAAAATAATTCTGTTTCTAAAAAAATTTGTATAAATTCACTAAAAATTTACTCAAATATTTTAAGAATTTATTTAAGAGTAGGTTTCAAACCAAGTCGGTTTGGTTACCAAAAGTTTCGGTTCAGATTGCTGGTCTGGTTACGGCTAACCGAAAAATTTGCTAAGACCGGCACTTGTATTTAAAACCTAAATATCTGTCCCTATGTTGAACTAACATTTAATTCATCGTGTATAGGGGTTAGGTTATTATCAGTTTTTATCCGAAAAAAGTTCAGGTCTGTGGCATAAATTAAAAATTATTCAATCTAGCTTAAGATAAAAAGATGCAACAAGTCAAGTATTAACAAAAATAAGTTTAAAAATGTTAAAACAAGCAAAATTTTATTTTTTTTAAATTTTTAGTAGAAAGACAAGAATTCTAAAAAAATAAAAAATGGAACGGAAAGAATTTTATAGACAAAAAGGAAGTAAAACTATTAAAATAAAAAGCAATTAAAAGATAAAAAAACATAGAAAAAAATAGAAAAAAATTTTTTTGGATTAAAAAATTAATTAAAAATTTAATTTTTAAAGACTTATTAAAAAAACCCAAAAAATTTTTAATAAAATATTCCAACCTACCAAAAGTAAAATGTTCCAATTTAGTTCTGGGTCGAGTCCATGAATGAGGCCGTTTTCTAGTTGTTGTAGTTGAACTTATTGTTGACGTAGAGGGACTTGAAGATAATTTAGTTGAGTATACAGATGTTGGTTTAGTTTGTGGGGATGTTTGGAATGTTGGTAGAGATGTTGAATATGTAGTTGTAATGGTACTAGTACTCCCTTGTGCTTCCCTATTGAGCGATTTTGAGATGATTGGAGTGAAGAAGCCTTTTTTAAATAAAAATGATTTGATTTATTAAAGAATGTTTTAATTAACTTATTAAAAAGTCAGTTTTAATTTCCAGGCATTGGGCCCGGAAACCTGGTTCTGGGCCCGGCCAGGTGTCAAAAACTAATTAAACTCTAATTTTAAATTAATTTTTAAAATTTTTTTAAAAATCTTTAAAAAATCAAGTTATTAGAAAAACATTAAAATAAAAAAATAACATTAAAATGTTAAATTAAAAAAATTTTCATTTAAAAATTAAGCATATATTTCGAATATGTATAAGGCAAAATGTGTTAACTACGTGTATTTAAATGTTAATGTGGAGTTATTTTATCATAAATCTTTTATTCAACGATGATTTATATAATTCCAAAAAAGGAAAATAAGAAATATCAAAAGATCCCCAAAAAACCACAAAAATTTATTTTTAATTTACCATTTTCATTATTTAAATAATCATTATCGTTTTCACTTGATTCACTTAAAGGCAAAAATTGTGCCGAGGCAAATTTAGGAGCAGGAATTTGATAATGCTGTTCTCGGCACTCTGGTGAGTGCCAGTCAATGAGGCATAGGATTGGCAAAGATGTGCTAGTAAAAAATGTTGGGGAAGGGGAGGGAGGAGAAGAAAATTGTTGCGCGGACATTTAATATTTTTAGTTTATTAAATATGCATACTAAAAATGTAAAAATTCTATTTTTTGTTGAAAGAAGAGAAAAAAAGAAATTCTTTTTTTATAAATTCGGGATTAAAAACATTGTTAAAAAATAATAAGCGCCCATAAAAAATAAGCACCCAACCCCTCACACTCCTAAAAACAAAATTATGGTTAAAATATGGGTAATAGTAAAAGTCAAAGGAATCGAAAATAAAAAAAAGGCGGGCAGCTTTGAGTATTAGGCGGGCAGCTTTGAGTAAAATCGAAATTTCGTCACAGATTTGGACCAGACAAGATTTCTCGAAAAATCTTATTCTCTATAACCTAGATTGTTTGTTTGAAATCTCATCCCGATCTTTCTCTAGGCATTCTCTAGTGGCTAGATCTCATGCGGGCTCTAGTCTCTACTCTCTCCTCTCGATCCGCTCTCTAGCCATCGCTATTCTGTCTAGATTTTTTTCGATTTTTAAGGAGTCTGCCAAAGATTAGAGGAATGGTTAAGAAGGATATGAAAATTATAAGAAAATCTTTTGACCTAAATTTGGGATAAATTCAAAAGTTAAACTTGCGCCGCCTCATTCACTGCATGAAAAAAAAACTAAAAATAAAAAGTTTTTGACATGTCTTAATTCGGCGTAGATATTTCGGCGTAGATTTTTCGGCATTTTATTCTACTAGATTGTATATATTTATTGATAGAATGTATACCTTCTTTTCTCATTTCTTTGGCAAACTTCCTCCTCGGCAATTTTTGTTGTTATTGAAAAAAAATTGGTTTACATGAGAGCGCAAAAATGCGAGAAAGTGAGAAATATGTACATAATTCTCACCTATATAGGGTTGAGTGTGTAGATTGAATAAAGTAAAAATAAAAAACCCCTAAAGTATGTGTTGAAAAAGGGATATATCTTAAAAAAGAGAATTTAATAAAGTTTTAAAGTTTTATTTTTTATTTGAGGCAAAAAATAAAGTTATTCAAATTTATTTGGTTTAGTTCTTCAAGACAATTTTATGAGATTTTTAATAAAAATTAAAAAAAACAGACAGACCTCGATAAAGGAAACATTTAATACGAGATACAGTAAATGCCCAAATAACTACCCTGCGTAATAATTGTTTTATCTTCTCACGGAAGGGAGGAGGATAATTATTTATTAGAGCCTAATAATTTTAATTTTGAAACTTTAACGTGTAAAAGGACATTTGAGGGATGTTAATTATCGAGAATATACAAAATAACTTGATTTAAAACACATTTTTAAAATGTTGATTGGCAGCTGGTTGGGCCGCCGAAAAAGCGATTCCCTTGTTTAAGATACATTGAGATAACTTTATTAAAAGATATGATTATGAGATAACTATTTACAGCCTAAAGCTGAGAAAGACAAGAAATAGCAAAGCTCACTATATTAAAAATAAGTACTAATACGTAAAAAACTTTTCTTATCCTCAAAATATATTTTTTTAAATAATAGACTCAAGAGATTAAAAACACTTGGTTTAAATAAAAAAATTTTGGGCAAAAAAATTTTCTCTTGAAAAAGTTGAAAAAAAGTGAAAATGTTAAGCCGGAAATTCGCCAAAAACAACCTTTTTTCTTTTAAAAGTTAATATTTTTTGTTTTATTTTTAGTACCCGAAATGGTCATTTAAAAACAAAAGGGAGAGATTGAAAGGCGATTTTGGTCAACCTTCCAACACCATTTATATTTTTACACTTTTTAGGCTTCCCATGGGATAAAATTTATGACCGTAGAGTTGAGATATCTTTTTGAAAATTTTTTTATATAAGAAAAAAGTTAGTCGGATAAGTAAAATGTTGTTTTAAGTACCGAAAACATGTAGAAATATAAAAATATAGGATAAGGTTGGGTGGATAAATAATAACAAAGATCGAAATAAGAAATCTCTAAAATCGAAAAGCCCCATGGCTGTATTTTTCAATATCCTCCAGACTGGGGCTGTATTAGAAAATGGGGCTCTAATTGAGAATGGGGCTTTATTTGGAAAAATACGGTGAATGAATATGAATATTATCGAAATAAGAAATCTCGAAAATTGAAGACTTAAAAAGCTCTGATTTTAGCTCTGTGCTAAGTGAATACCGATGAACTCGAGTGAATTCCTAATACTGGGGCGGATCCGATCTTCCCTCCAGCGGAAGATCGAACTTTACTACCCAGGATAATTTTTAAAGCATTTACGGTAGATTCCACCTGTTAATTTTTCATCCTGGTATTTTTAAAAATTGTTAGGCCAATAAAGAGCCTTTAAACTGAAATAAAAAATTCTTTCCTGAGTATATAGCTTTGACCAAAAAGATTTAAAAATTTAAACAAATTTTAGAAGAAGTGAAGAAATTTAAAAGAAAAATTTTAAAATTTATGTAAATTAAAAACGGAAATTATTTTTCCAAATAATTTTTAAAAAATAAAATTCTTAACGGAATAGTCAAAATAAGAAAATTTTGTCGCGCAATAGAAGTAGTCTAAAAATCTCCAAAATTTGAAGGAAACCAATTACCAATTTTAAGTGGAATAGAAAAAAAAGGAAAATGCTTGAAGAAAATAAGAAAAAAATTAAAGGAGAGGCAAACAAAATTAGGGCTACCATTCAAAGGCTAAATATAATGGTTGTTAGATAATTAAAACTAAAAAGGGATTATTATGACATGGGGGAATTGAGGGGAATAATCAAAAAAGAAATTTAATCTAAAAAAATTTTGGTGTTTCATTAGATTGATAATAAAAAGATTTTAATTTTTGAATTGTAGATATCAGAGATGGGCAGGGTTATTCGAAACCCGTACTAAAACTCGATTTTTCCAGTCTTAATCCCTAACAGTAAGAGCGAAGTAAAAGTAAATTAAATAAAAAATAAAATTTATAAAGTAACTGGGCCTGAAGTCAAATATCCAAATATTCAAACAGTTAACTCAAAATAGATTTTAAAAAAGTTTGGGTAATTTATCTATGTAAATATCTAGGAAACAAAATAAAATAAAGTAAAGCAAAGTAAATTTAATAGAAAAAATCGGAACACAAAAAAACAATTAGGAAATGGAAATTTCTTTTAAAAATCCAAAAAAACGTATTTATTTGTCACCATTAAAATTAAGAAAAAATAAATTTTAAAAATTAAAAATAATTAAAAATGAAAAGTAAAAAAATAAAAGTGATGTTTTTTGAAAAAATAAATTTAAAAATTTTAATAAAATAATTTTTTAATTACAGTATTTAGTCAAATAATTGACCTGGGTAGTTAATCCTTCAATCTTTTACTGGAGGGAGAATTAAGGTTGTAATAATACAGGGTTTCGATATCTGCGGATTTTTCCTCATTTTGTGGTTTTTTGATAGGGCGATGAGGATTATTTTTAAAAATGCGGATTTGCGGATTTTTGTGGTCTTTTGAAGATTATGAGGATTTTTTATATTTTCTTGTGGTTTTTAGCATAAAATGTCATTATTTTTCCGCTAAGACCTCAAAAATCCTCAAAATTTTCGCCTGCGGCGCTGAAAATGGAAGAAATCTGGCTTCTTGGCCTTCCCAAATTCTCAAAATTTTCGGCTGCGCGCAAAAAAGGAAGGAATCTGTGTCCTTGATCTTCCAAAATCCTCAAAATTTTTTCCTGGCCTAAAAATGAACGATTTTTGGCTCAAGGATCTTCCAAAATTAAAAAAATTTTCGCCTGCGGCGCTGAAAATGGAAAAAATAAAAATTTGCGACATCTTCCGCGACAAAAATGCAAGTGTGATTTTTCAGATAGTTGTTGGATTTTCATAAGATGATGGTTAGTAATAAAAAAATTGCTTAATTCAATTGTAGAAGACGAAAAATACCATGCATAAAGTGATTTTAATTCAATTTTTGGGTTTGATAATTTTTTGCGGATTTTTGATATAAAATGCGGATTTTTTCGATCAATTTTGCGGATTTTTAAAAATTCGAGATCGAAACCCTGTAATAATATGGAGGGGTAATTATTTGAATTAGAGGGGGTAATTATTTGGGTTATTTATTATATATTTGAGTATTACTTAAAAAGACTTACTATCTTCAGCAGCAGGTTCTGGTATGCAATTTCGAGCGTTTTGTTTGAGGCAGCCAAGTGGTGATTTTGTGAAGAAAAATGAAGCAGAAACAGAAGAAATGGAGTCGTTTTGGAATTTTGATGCAAGATTATTTAATTGCTGAAAAGACTAAAAAATTTAATTCTTAATTAATTTATTTTTATATTAATTTAACAAAATCCAGTATTATTGCGTTATTTTGTGTTATTAATTTAAGGTTGGCTAACAGGGCTGGACGCAAATTTGGATTGAGTATTGCGGATTGCGTGTTTTTTGACTTGCGGATTACGGCTGCGAAAAATTTTACTCCAAGTGCGTCCAGCCATGTTGACAACCATAGAAAATCCCGGATATCCAGATCCGAAAATTTTTGAGATCCGGACTTTAATCGGATTTATATTTCGGGATTCGCCAAGCATAAATGAGTTGAATAGTGACGGGTATATCTAATGGAGGTAAGGCAACTGCAGATATAAAATATCAAAATATATTAAAAGATTTATGTATTAATGTTTTCCTCCCAAATAGAATTTTAAAAAATAAAAAAAAAACAATTAGAAAATAAATAAATTCCTTTATAAACTTTTTGTATAATTGAGAAATAATAAAATATTTTTTTATTAAAATTAAAAAGTAAAGCAAATGGAATTGTCATATTCCTAACTTTGGATAAAAAAACTTAATTAAATAAGCAAAAATATAAGCTTAGTTAATAAATATAGACATTTTTTTCTTAAATATTTTTCTCTAAAGAATTTTCCTATTGAATGGAAAAGATAATTTGGATGTACTTTTTTGCTGTTTTTTATATAAAAATGGAAGCAATTTTATCCAAATTGGTGTTTGTTGATGTCACATAACAAAAGCGAAATGTGTGACTTTATATCTATTTTATGGCTTTAGCTAAAGTCCTTTATAAGGTAAACAGAAAAATAAAAAAAATTTTAAATGGTTCGATGAATAATTTAAAAAATTATATTTTAGTTTTGAAAATAAAATAATTAAAACAAAGAAAATAAATTTTGAAAAAAGGGAATTTTACATAAAACTTTTTAGCTTAATTAGTAATTGAGATTAGAAGCAGGTGAGGAAATTATGGGAATTTATATTCATAATTTTTTTGCAAATTTTAATGTATAATATTTAAGTTAGTATTCAAACGTAAAAGATAAAATATACAAATCGGAATTTCTTAGAAAAAAATCAGTGAAAACTTCAATTGATATTGAGCAGAAAACCAAAAAAATAAGTCCATAAATGATTTTTTCGTAGATTCAAAATAGTGTTCGACACAGTTCGGTATTACCGCGATACTACCGATACTACCGACTCGGTACTTTTCAGTACTACTGATATTGGTATTGGAAAAATCCATTTGCCGAACTCTGATTCAAAATCTCAAAAATCAACGGAACGGGGGGGGGGGGTAACTTGAATCCATTATTTCATTTTAATTAAATTACCGTAGTGGTTTGTCTAAGTCTTCCTCCATTTTTCAAAGCATGATCTGCCGATAAATTTCTATGTTTATTTTCCATTCTAATAATTGTAGATTCTAATTGTTCAGAAGAATTTAAAACTTGAATTTGTGAGGATGCTGAAGATCCTTGAATGTTTTAAATTTTAATTGAAAGAATAAAATTTTAAAATTTATTCTAATTTTAATAAATCGAAGAAAAATTCAATAAAAGTCCATGGAAAAATAAAGGAGCTAAGATATAAATTATTAAGGCGCGGATAGTTAGGCATGTAAAAACTGTGAAATAGGCGCCTAAAATAGGCACCAAAAAGCCAAAAAAGGCACAAAAATAGGCAGCTAAAAAAGGTTATCAGGCCTATAAAATTAAGAAAAAAGCAAGAAAATAACCATTTATTCATCATTTTTTGAATTATAAACTATTTATTAAAATCTTTTGCCATTTATTCGACATTTTCAACCATTTTTTTTAAAAAAATGGTGTAAATTTTTCAAAAATGTCGAAAATGAAAAATGGAAATCTCGCCCAACCCACAAAATGTCCCACTCCAAAATGTCTAATCTCAAAATGTCCAACGGAGCAAAAATACTCAATTTGTCGAACTATAAATTAAAAATGAGAGTTGACACCGAGTTTTTTAGAAATTTGGGGTGATTTTTTTAGATTTTGCACCGATTTTTAGGCAAAATTTAGGAAAAATCTCTAAAAAAGGCAAAAATAGTACCGAAAATTCCAAAATAGGCAAAAAGGCTCAAAAAGTCCGAAATAGGCAAAAATAGGCAAAATAAAAGTCATGCTAAACTCATAGGACCAAGCTAAAAACACGTTTTTTGAGCGTATTACATCATGCCAAGCTCGCAGAAAAAAAGGCATTTGCCTATAAATCCGCGCCCTATAAATTATTAATAGCTAAATACTACGTGCTACATACATATTAGCTTAGAATTACAACATGCATTTTTAATTAAATATTTAGCTAAAGGAATGCGGTGATAATTTTTTAACAATAAAAATTATTAAATGGAATTAAGAATTTTGAGAGAATGATAAAAAATTACGGAAAATTACCGATTTTTTTTAAAAAATTGGGAAAGCTTTAATCAAAGTTATGAGAAATTTTCAATTCCTTGTAAGTGAACCGGGTAGGATAGACCCCTTATATACACAACAAAAAAATCTTATCCTCGACGTGACCAGAAAGTGTTTTTGAAAAAATAAACTGGCTCGAAAATCCCTAATTTTGAGCTTATACGGAAATTTAATAACCAAAGAATATTAAAATTATCCAATAAATTATTCAGCTATTTTTAAATTTATGCATAAAATCATCAAAGTAAACTTTCAAGACCCATCAAAATGGTAGTCCCTCCGAAAATGGTTTTCCCTCCTTTTCTGCCCCTTGACATTGCCATAGAAAATTTTTCAAATTACACAAAAAATTTGAAAAATTCCTGAATAAAATTTAAAAAAATTGTTTTCTTGTAAATAAAATTCCCCGGTGCCATAATGTGCCATAATATTTTAAAGAAAGAATGTTGGAAGATGAGTAAGCTCTGATATTAGCTTGGGAGAAACTCAAAGAAAAGTAAGAAAAAAATATTTTTTGAGGAAGAAAAAAGTATTTTCCTTCCCCTTTTCTGCCCCTTGACATTGCCATTTCAATAACTCGGTAACAGATATAAGAAATATATATTTTGGCATTTTTACGTTTTTGAAAAATGATGGGAGCTTTAAGATAAGAAATGAAAGGGGAAAAGGATTTTATATTTTTAACAATAAAAGTAAAATATTAAATGGTTATTTCTGGCAGAAATTATGCCAAAAATAATTTTGAGGGAATTAAATGAGTTAAAAATTGGAAGTAAATATTAAAGAGGCATTTAAAATGTATAGGCAAAAAATTAAAAATCTGTCATATATTAAAGAAATTAATAAATTATAAAAATATTTTTGAATTTAAGAAATTTTTATAAATGTAAAAGATAAAAATCTTAAATTTAAAGATCTTAAAAGTTCGTTGGGATATAAATATGGGTCGGATTGAAAAAGAAAGTCGGGTCGTTATCGTGTCGAGTTTTCACAATTTTCTTCTGCTAGAGTTTCAAATTAAAAAACTCGGATAGGATTTTGGGTTTTTAGGCTCAGGTATAAGCTGCTTTGAAAATTTGAATCCCGATTTTCGAAGATAATGTGTTTCAAAACAGCTCTGCTAGGGTGTTGGCTTTTGTGGCAACACGACACATCCTTGTTTGGCATATTAAAATAATTTTCTGACTTTTTTATCCAAAAATATTCTTTTCAGAATTTTGCAATTTTAATTTGGCATATTAAAATAATTTTTTTTAGGTTTTATCCAAAAATATTCCTTGCAGAATTTTGCAATTTTCTTTCCAAACACAAAATTTATTTAAAGCACAAAGTTTAACAAAAAAAATTTTGTGCAAAGCTACATATTTAATCGTCATTTAAAGAGAATACTTGAAAGAAAATATTTTCCAAATTTAAAGGAAAAAAGTAATTGAGGTGCCAAAACAAAAATTTCTAAAGAGTGTCTAGAAGTGTTTAGAAGGCAAAGCTTTTAAATAGAAAATGACGAAATTTGAAGAGAAAAAAATATTGGTAAAGGGAATGTGTCAATTGCTGACTCGAAAATAATAATAAAAAATAAAAATATTGTTGGAAGCAGTGATGGGAAAGTTCCAAAATTTCTCTGGAACTAGTTCCAGTTCCGGAACTAGGTTTTTAATTTTAGTAGTTCCGGTTCCAGTTCCAGAACTAGGTTTTTAATTTTCTTAGTTCCAGTTCCAGTTCCGGAACTCCATTTTTAAAATTCCTTAGTTCCAGTTCCAGTTCTGGAACTAGTTCCAAGCTAGTTCTAGTTCCAAACTTTTAAATTTTTTGAATATGAAAAGATTATCAATTTTAACAAATAAAGGGATACCTTATTTGCTCTAGTAATCCCCCAGTGGGATTATTGTTCCAACCTATCTCAAGAGTGGGGAATTAATAGACTTACGGACAGGATCCCGCGGGATTAATCCTGTAATCCCGTTCAAAAATTTAGCCGGATCCCGCGGGATTTAGGATTTTCACATAAAAAATTTTTACGTAATAGATATCGGGGAGATCAGCGGATTTGAAGGGATTACGGGATTTAAAAGGATATTTGTGGTGATATCTGGGTTATAGGAGGATTTTGAGTGATATCGGAGGATTTAATGAGATTGGAAGATAAACTGGAGTATTGAGAGGCCAACAACTTAACGTTTTCAGCGCCGCAGGCGAAAATTTTGAGAATTTCTAAGGTCGTAGGCAAAAAAATTCACTTTTTCAGCGCCGCAGGCGAAAATTTTGAGAATTTCTAAGGTCGTCCCGTAAACTTCGTCGAGAAACACTGTCAAAAATATACCCTCAAGAACTAGTTCCAGAACTAGTTCCAAAGCTAGTTCCAGACATTTACTAGTTCCGTAGTTCCAGTTCCAAGCTAGTTCCAGCATTTACTAGTTCCGTAGTTCTAGTTCCAAACTAGTTCCAGATAATCGTTAGTTCCGTAGTTCTAGTTCCGGAACTGGAACTAGAACTAACTAGTTCCGGAACTGGAACTTTGCCCATCACTGGTTGGAAGAGACCTAAAAATATTTTAATGAAAAAATGAAAAAGAGATGATTTTGAAATCTTTAATAACCTATCAACTGGATGCTGACAAAATTTAAAAAAACGAAGAACGCAAAATTAAATGGCGAGGAAGCAAAACTCGATCTTCTAAAATACGGTTCACACCAAAACACGATCAAGATAAAACAATATGTTTTATCTGTTCTGGAACATATCAAGATTTTGACATAGAATCTAACTCATGATAACTTCTAGAGCTTCAGAGAGCAGCTCTAACTTCTAGAGCTGCAGGCGCTAAATTTGAATGTATTAGACCAAAAAGCCAGATTTCTTCCTATTTTTGTCCCGTAGATTACCAAAAAATCTAAAATTTTGTTTTGCCAATTTCCTCATTTTATAAAAATATTTAAAATTATGCATAAAATTTCCTTCCAACATTTTCCTAAGAATTTAGTTTAGTAGCTTATGTATTTAATAATAAATAAGAGTTGTTAGGAAAGGAAAAATGGTGGTTATTGGAATATAAAGTAATTTCCTATTTCCTCCCTTAAAAATAAAAAAAAAGGAAAAAAATGTGCGCAGAGCAAAAAAACATTTTTTCTATGTATAAAAAACAAGTAAAAAAATATAAAAAAAGTGCCAAAAGAATTTTCTTTTTTTACTAATCCAATTTGTGTCAAGAGGAAAATGTTAAAATTGGAATAGTTTCAAGTTAAATAAGGCATGGAAAATGTGAGTAAAGGGAGTCGAATTTAGACGGGAAAATATTGCAGAAATGTGAAGTTTTTTTATAAATAGAACAATTAATTTTGAATTAAAATTTTGAAGAAAATTAATAAAAATTTGAATGGAGTTTATAGAAATTAAAAATAAAATTTGATAAATCAAATAGGCTATATGCGTGTAAATCTTGCAAAATATACCAGATTAAAGTAATTTTATAAAAAATAGATTTAGTGATAGAATGTTAAATAATCGAGTAATGTAAATATTTTTACAAAATATTTTAAAAATATTTTTGAAAAAAAAATTCCTAGCAAAATTTTCCTAGAAAATGATAATATCGGATTATCTTCCCCCTTTTTTTTATTTCTTCTTTTCAAAAATTATAAATAGTCTAGATATTGAGCGATAGATTGGAGGAATTAATCCCGCACCAAATATCATAGGCCGTAACACTCAAGTGTCCGATCTCTAAATGTGATTTGACTTGCCACTATGTCTAAAAATAAGCAATTGCCATCAATATTTCGGATGCCAAATTTCTGCTCCGACTTTATATTAATTTAATCACTGGAATTTATGCGCCCTTGACCGTTGGTAAAACAAAGTCGTAAAAGAAAATAATGAAAATGAGGAAGGGATTTTCGATAGAACTAAAATAATTTAGAAACATGAAAAGAATTTTCGCTTAAAATTATGAATTTTGTTTTAATATTTTTCAAAAAATTCTAATTAATATTATTATTTAATTACCTTTTTGTTTTTTCATAATACGAATAGGCCTTAATAAATCATGTCCATTCAATGAAAGAATCCTTAAATCGCCGTGGAAACGAAACAAATGCTCTAAATTATCTAAAATTAAAAGAAATAATTTCAATAAAAAATATTTTTATACAAAATATTTAAAATTTACTTGCTATTTTAGCAGTTCCAATAGGTTGGGCAATAGCTATTTCATTGATGGAGAGAATTAAAGGTTTGTTTCCAATATTATTTAGTGATTCTGTCAGAAATTAAAATTAAAAAATGCTCAATACCCAGCATCAGTCCGTAAATGCTCTAATATGTATAAGCTCGGCTCTATTAGAAGCCCATCTTTAATACAAGACCACCGAAGAAACCAAACTAAAAATATAAGTCCAGTTTCCAATAGACGTCTTTTATAATACTAGCCCAATCAAAGTGCCCTAATGATAAATAGAAGCCCAGGTCTTATATTAGACCATTTACGCTAATTATAAAATTAATTTTTTAATAAAAACAATTACGATTATGCCATTTTCCATCCAATTTTAACCCCATTCGGTGCCCCCTTCTTATTAGCTTGAGTGAATGCCAATGTATATTATTTGTAATGTTTGCAGAGCTCAGATTAAAAGTCTATAGTTTAATAATTTTATACAATTGAGATCACCCAAAAATTTGAGTTAAAAGAGCTATAACAGCCCCGCCCATCCCCCCAATTTTAACTTTTTAACGTCATCAGTTTTGTGGATGGCTGAGTAGTTAGCTTGGGTTATGGCTCTGGACCCCGGCCGGATCCTAAACCAAAAATGGAAAGGATGTGGCTCAATACCCAACAGTCAGCCCAATCTGACGATCTATCTTCTCCAGATACCAGATCCCTCTCAATCAGATTATATCATTCGTATTACATATTATGTTATTTTTAAAAATCAACCAACACTTTGTTCATTTCCTTGAAATACCCAATGCACAATTAATCCACCACTCCCAGTAATTGCTACCAGTAAACGTTGTTTATCTTCATCCTTCTCGTTAATAATATCAGATTTTGTATCAATTAAAACAAAAAGTTTTTTCTGTTTATTTAATTCATTTAAAGTTATTCCCAGCTTTGGACGAAATTTAATTTCCAAATTTTCCGCTTCCAACTGCCAAGAATCAGAAAAATGAAATTTGGCTGAGAGGGATTCTGGAAGAGGGAAAGGCAGAGGACGAGGCTCTAGAAAATTATTTTCAAAATATTTTTTGAATAATCCCTTTCAAACTTTGTTGACAATTAATTCCATCAAAAGGAGTGTCAGAACAATCACAGTGAAATGAATTGTGATATGATGAACAAATACCCCCATTTCTACATGGATTCTTGCTGCCAGGCTTTTTACAAAAATCAACAGAAAAAGAGAAGGGGCAACCAAGTGAAATTGCTTAAAAATAGTGATAAAACAAAATTTTATGTAATGGAGTCAATCATTCAAGCTTATCATATTTTTCGATTAATTACGAGATTTTCGGAATTTTCACATACAGAATTACGGGATATTCCCGTACATGGATTCTACGAGTTCCAGTCCAGGGATTCCGGGATTTACGGGATTGATCCAGCAGGGTTACCTCGCGTCCAATTTTCGAAATTACGTAATCCCAAGTAAGCGTTCGATCTCTCTCGTTTAATTACCTATCCTAACGTTCGGTTAAATGAATAATTCCCAAGTATAAGTAAATATTCAAGGAAATGCGAATTTTATTTATGGTGAATAAATATTTTAATAATTACATTTATTCGTTTTTGATGAAAGACTTCTTTCAGTTGGTCTTTCCGTTTGTAATAATTTTGTTGACTGAAACATATGTGCAATCTCGATATTTATACCATTTAAACGGATATTTTTCATACAACCAAAAAAGCCTTGACGAAGATTTATTGTCCAAACCTTTAAAAATTTATAAAAATAAGATTGTAAATTCACTTTTATTGAGGAAGTGTTAGGGCATGCAAGGAAGTCGGGTCTTTAAATATCCCGGTATGATACACCGATTTATCTTAACTAGAACGGACGGCAATTACTGATAGAGCCGGTCAGTGATAGAATGAATATTTTGTGACTCCTCGACATTTTTCTTCATAGATCTAGCTCCGGACATTTCAAAGACTTAACGGCCGATTCCGAATCCGTGCTAGCTCCCGGCGTTAGCTTAAAAAATGAAATTGATGCAATACCGCCCAATTAGGGATTAAAATAAATTTAATTACAGATGAAGGAAAATTTCTTTTCATTTCAAGAGGTTCTCCCATTTCAATGACTGTTACTGCTTCAACTTGATGATTATTTTCCTTTTCTTGATCAAAAGAAAACAAATCAGGCCAAGGGACAGCTCCAAGGAATATTGGTTCATCTATATAAATTTAAATAAATTATGACTAACATTTATGTTCTACCAATATCTAAATTTGCTGAGATTCCGGGACAGGAAAATTCAGTTCGGAGTGAATCAACCGAGATGAAACCTTTAGAAATATAATTCAAAAAGTTCACAAATTTAAAAGATCCAATCCACCTTTACGTCCACCCCTTTCCATAACGACACTATGCCATAAGCCATCGTTCAGGGATTTAGCAGAGGCCTTGAAAATTTTATTTAAATCCGAAAACTTTAAATTTTTAATCAAACTCTTCTTTCAAAGTTTATTAATTACCTGTAGTCGAATATCACCAGATCCCAGATTTACTATCATCTTAAAACTGTCTTGAATTAATTAATTTAAATCTTATCTCACAAATAAATGCCCATCAATTAATTCAAAAGCCAAATAATCACAAATTGTAAAATTCCTGCATTGTGCCATTCCATGATATAAAAGTAATCCATCCGGGGTTAATGTTCGAAACTGGAAGGCTTAAAGCAATTATTATTTACAGCAAGAGATAATGTATAAGCTATGAAATTAGTTTTGAATTTCCCCTCAAATCTCGGCATCTCTCTCACATCTCTCCCTCTTATCCCTCTCTCCCTCACTGAAATATGGTTATATCACTCAATATGATCTCTCTCTCTCTTATCTTTTACTGAAAGCCCGGTTATCGGAATGGAGATTATTCTTGAACATTGTACGATCGATACCGACAATAATCTCTATTTATAAAATAATAAAATGGAATTTAAGAAGCAACGAGATCGTTTTCCTTTATAGATTAATTTTGTATTTTGAATTATTAAAAACAAAATTTCTAAAAAAACAGACCTAAAGTACCACGGGATGGAGAACGCCAAGGAGGTAATTTAGTATAATTATTTCCATTATTAAAAGAGAAAACCAAAGGAGCATTTTGAGCACTTGGCATACAAGAGAATGTTAGGTCTCCAAAAGTTTGGACTTTAAAATTATTTTTTGATTAAATTTTAATGTAAATATTAATTATTTATCACTTTTTATTAATTTTTTAATAAAATTTTTGCAACTTAACATAATTTTTATTCAAAGAACAAACCATTAGATTGACCAAATCCTTGATCTGCCAATTGAATTAAATTTAGCTCAACAGGACCCGATTGGAAAAATATCTGAAAGCTTGGTTAAATATCATGTTACTTTTAATGATAATTTGGAAAATTAAAAATAATTATTGTACGGTATGTGGGACTAGTATAAGTATAAAGGTGTCTAGTAATTATTAGAGATCAGTCTTGATCGAGATCTGAATTACAGTCGCTTCCTAACCTTGATCATAAATACACAATTCTATCAGTGTTACTCTTGTGATAAAGATATTATTCTATTCTTGTGTTATTCTGTTAGTGAATAGGCTAGGTTGCATCCTCTTAGATAACAATTATTTAGGAGAACCTCGATTTGCATCGAACATTGGGGTTTAAAAAATTGAGGTAAAATCAAATGTATGAGACCGATAGTATGTCATTTTATAGCACTAGATTCTTTATAAAAACCTTTTTTAGGCATCCACGAAAAGGCACTAAATGCTCTGGTGGCATTAAATGCCTCAAAGATTGTGGTACACCTCCAACAAAAAAGAACGAATTTCCTAGCCATTTTAATCGTGGAGTGAATTGTAAAACTTTCTGATCAAATATGTCATCAACAATTAGCCGAATCTTTAAAAAAAAATAAATTTTTAAATTAAATAATTATCAAAGAAAATGAAAGAAAAAATTTTTAAGAAAATATAAATGCCTAGAATGGCCACAGCAAATAAAAGTTTTAAAAAAGTTAAGAAAAATATTTTAAAAAATAGAAGTGCTCCTTAACAAAATTTTTTAAAATACTGCAATACAAAAACGGAAAGAGAAAAATATTTTTTCGTGAATTGCCGGCAGACCTACCGAGATAAAAGCACCTTTAAATCCAGGCTAGAATTTAAGATTTAGAAATTTAAATATTGTAATTGAGGAAATGCTTTTTATTAGATCTCTGATATCTAAGGTTGAAGGATAGAAAAGAGTCTGTATATCCAAAATTGGATATCCGTAGATTTTTTAATAGGTTGGTTTATAGGTTCTGGTTGGACTGAGAGGGAATATCTTTATATGGAGTAATTAAATAATTAATTCGCTCCAATTATCTAGATAAGAAGATTAAGTATAATGTACGTGTTTTCATGCTGTGGAAAAATTGGTGGGATGGGAGATGGAATTGAACCATCATGGATTTTTGAACCTTCCAACCCAATGATGGGTTATATTATTTTCATTTATATTCTTCAACATTAAGGACTTGTCCTCTCATGATCAGCGAGATCTTCTAACGATTGTCTCCGTCTAATCCCAAAATTAAAACCTACAGAATTCAGTTCTCTCACAACACAAACACTATGCCATAAATTATTATCAAAATGCAGGGGTAGCCGTTTGTTACGATCTTGTACACGAATAATGCGTTTGTCAGTTTCTGCTAATTGATGTGTTGCTAGAAGTTCTCCATTTTCAATTGTTAATTTAAAATTACTCTTAATATATTAATAATAATAATAAATAATTTTTAATATTTTTATAAAAATATTTCCACTTATAAAACTTTTCAAATAATAAATGAAACTAAAATCCTCTTAATTTATGCCAACTCTACATAAATTGAGAATAACGACCTTCCAGGATAGTGAGTTCGGGAATCGTGGTTTGCAGGGGAGGGCATGTCGGGGTTCATGGCTTTTAATATTTTCACTATAAAGCCCCATTAAATCCTTTACTCTAAAATTGAGCCTTATCGGAGGTCGTGTCCGGACAATGGGTCAGTGGACAATGCCCTTCCCATAAATATTTAAAAATATACCTTAGAATCCCCAGCAACAAAAAGAAGAGAATTTTTAGAAAAATTGGTTCTAAAAGAGATATTATAAATTTCTCGATGACTCAAAACAGCCAAAAGTTCTTCATCATTAATTCCATTATTATTCCCTTCATTATGTAAATTATCATAGCCTATCCATTCATTTCCAAAAAATGATACTTCTGTGCTTGGCTTTTCTATAAAAATTAATTCATACAATAAATGCTTTAATAAAATCTCGGTTACTATTTTTCAATAGAGCATTTTGACTAGACTTATATGTACTAGATACGTGTGCGAGACTGAAGGTTTATTTTCTGCTGATCTCCCCGGGTATCCTGCGACCCGATTATCTATTCCCGAAAATCGGGAATTTCCGACATTTTATTGGTCGGAATCAATTAAAATATCATCGGGAATTCCTGTCCCCGATTTTCGAAATTATTCTGAAAAGTCAAAAATTTTCGTTATTTTAGTATTGTTTTTCACTAATTAGTTGACTTTTTTGACATTTTGACGTATAGCTTATGTGGGAAGAAATGGGCCATATTTAGAGGATCCTTATTAAATTCTCTCACTATTTTCACATCTTCTCCCTTCATAATCTAAATAAAAACAATCACAACGAGGACCATTATTTGCACTATAACACAATCCAGAATTTAAACAAAAGTTATTTTCATCTTTTGATTTGAGATGTTTTGAATTGTGTTCTCTAAAGAAAAATTATTAAAAAAATAAAATTCTTATATTAAAAATAATTAATAATGTCTTTAAAAATTATTTTGGGGCTTGAGGAAATGATGTTCTAGAGTTGTCAATACTTTGAGAATCTAGATATCCATAAGCAAACTTAAAATCGACAAGAAAATCCTATCATCTTCTGCTAGATTCCGAAACCGATAATCCTTCCCGAACCGATAATCCTAGTTGAGTTCCTTATCTGAGTACGTGGTTTTTCTAAAATAATTTCTATAAAAAAATTGTAGAATTTCGATTTACAACACAAATTAATAATAAATTATTTCTGAATTATCACATTCAAAAATTAAGTTAAATAAATTAAATTACAATTACTTCAAACAATAATTATCATCAGTTTTTCGTGTACCAAAAGAGTCAATCATTAAAGGTGCAGCCATTCCTTGTGGATATATTCTATACATTAAATTACGAATTAAACCAGCAAATCTTTTAGAATATCTTCTTAATGGAGCGCTGAGTTTTTCGACATCCTTAAAAATTCTCGAGAAATTTTAAAAATAATTTTTAATATTTTTTATTAATTTGCTAATTAAGCTCTAATTAAAGCTCTGGGCTTTATCTTTCCAATAGGCACTTTGATTGGTTTATATTAGATATAGGCTTTTACTATCAGAGACTGCGTGACTTATTTTTTGATAGGACTCCTTGTGTGAGCTTGTATTAAATATAGACTTCTAATAGAGCCGGGCTGTAATTAAAGTATTTAATGTATGTATTTCTTCTTTTATTTATTTTTTTATGAAAAATATGTAGTAATTTTGTCCCTTGTCCAAAAAAATATTCGTAAGATCATTTAGTGTCGTCTTTTTCACAGCTAATTCCAAAAAAGAAAATAAATCCCTAGTGGCTTTTGCATGTAAATGTCCCAAAAAGTGTGCAGCATAAATGTTTTAAATGGAAAAATAACAAAACTAAAATTCTGTTTTTGGATTATAAAGTTTTTCTTTTAGGGATTTTTGGAATATTTCTCAAATCTTTTTTAATTAAAATTATAAAATTATTTTTAATTTTTCTTATCCTCCTCCCCAAATCCCACAATATCGTTCTTATCCCTAAATCAGGGATATCAGTAGATTTGAGAAAATAAGAAGGATATCAAGAGAATATTCTCCTAAAGGAAATATTTTTAATACGTCTTTGAAAAATAATTAATTAATTCACTTTAGGTATGCCACCAACAAAAATATCAGAATTTGTTCGAATATTTCCAAGCATGAAACTTTTTTGTTTGTCTAATAAACAAAATACTATTTCGTCGTCAAGTTGAATTTTTATATTCTCCCAAGCCTGGCATGAAAATATTTTTAATTATAAAGATTAGAAAGGTTAATTTGGTATGATTTATATTTATGGAGTGGTTTGGATTAATAAGGGATGTAGATCAAAGACTCTTAATTTGTCGATATCCTCCATAGTATCGATTTAAACCTCTTAATCTCTTTCTTTAAAATTCCAAGAGATCCTTTTTAACCTTTAAGCATGGATATAATATATTTAATAAAAACTCCAACCCAAAGCCGACTGGGTTGGTCCAACCCAAAGGCGACATTTTTCTCTGCCCTACCCATCTCTGATATGATTAGGTATTTATTTACTTGAAATAAGGTAAAGTAATGCCACTTTCCATCATCTACTTTAGTTTCCGACAAATAGATATTGTGCCTTTTAGGTGGAATGATTTCAATTTCTCCAATTCTGAATTCAACGAGAATATAACTTTCGAGTATACTAATGATAAGAAAGTTGTGATTAATTGCTCCTACAAAATAAAAATAAAAAAAACAAAAAAAAGAAAAATCTTAAGAAATCTCGATTACTAGCATATTTTGTGAATAGTGTCTTGAACTTTGTCCTAATAAATTCACTATCACAATTTTTGTTTTTCTTATCAAATTTTTTTCTGCCATATTATGTGTATGTTTTGTATCTTTTGGTTCTCGTTACAATTAAATAAAATTATAAAATGCCATTAGTTTTAATGAGTTTTTTAATAAGTTATTTTTCAAAGGCCAAGGGAAAGGAAGGGGGAGGAAATATAAGTATTATCTTACGTAATAATAAACTTAGCTAATTAGTATTTATTTACCATCGTCAGTATAAAGAATTATTGCGTTTGATTGATGCGTTTTAAATTCAAATTTAATTTCATTTTCGAAAGTTTGAGCCCATTTTGGATATCTAAATTATACTTAATTTTTCTCCTTTTTAATTTAAAGAACCTAGCAAAAGATTCTCGTCCTCCAGACAAAATTAGTGATTTAATTGATGAAATAAACACCATAATTATTAAGATAAAAAAGGTTACTAAATAATTATTTTGAGCAACAATAAAAATTTTTAACATGTGAATATTCCCCTTAAAATTAAAAAAATTTGTTCTTGTCCAGGTTACTCGTCCAATGGCACCTCTACGCGTCCAATCAAATTTTATGCTCCCAATCAAATTTTGCAGTACCTGCTGGTTCTTCATTTTAGAACAATGGTTCGGTATCGTGCGGGTGTAGCATAGCTTTAGGTGAGAGGATCTCTTTATTCCCTTAGATTTTATGGTACTAAAATGAAGAACCGGGTACTTAAAAATATGATTGTACGCGTAAACTTTTCATTGGACGCGTAAATGTATTTTGGACGCGTAATTTGAACACGAGCCAAAAAATTCCTAAATTATTTTAAAAAATTAATAAAAATAATAGGAACACTTAAAAATTATTTTAAAACAACACTAAAAGCATACTAATATTTATGCCTGGCCAGAAAAAAAATAAAAAGCATTTTGGCTAGTAATTGTTGTTTTTCTAGCTTGTAGTAGAAAGAATATTATTTAAAGGGTTATATATTTATGGGGCAGGTGAGGAATTATTTATTTGAAAGGGTATAAAGTTGGAATATTTTTGAGGCAAATATGTGTTTTATATAAGTCATGCGTTAAAATTATTTTAAAATTAGTTAAAAATATTTTAAATCAAATATAGAAAAAATAAAAATTACAAGAAAAAAATTAAGAATTATGAGCTTATCCAGGAGAGTTTCCATTCTATTTTTTCAGAATTTATTTGTGTTCGTAAAGGAAAAATATCAGAAAAATTACCTACCAACGTTAAAAATATTTATGTAACAGTAATACTTTTTAAATTTAAATTATAGATATGATTAGTCCTCGACCCTGATTCACCCGGCTCCCCGATCAGGCTTTACTCGATCGAGATCACCGACAGTCTATTTTATAACACCAAGTTCCACGATAATTCAACCGTCATATCTTTACAATTAAATAAGGGTGTGCCGAATCCCTGTCACATCGACAATCCATCCTACGAGATCACCATTCCTTTCGAGAGTGGCAAAAATATTGAAAAAATAAACGGATAGCTTAAAAAAGTTGAACAATAAAAATAAAATTACAATAAGAGAATTTAAATTTACAATAAAACAAAGTTATCGTCCAAAAATTTAAATAACGTTTATTATGAAAAATTCAAATTTAAAATTATTAAAAAATTTTTTGTTTTTTTAATAAAAAAATTCAAAGCCAACATAAATATTAAACAAAATAAATAAATATCAATTACAAAGGCAATATGTCCAACCATTTTAGGTAAACATTGACTACATTTTTGTGCGCGTGAGATTTTTTGAAAAGCAAAAATGGTTGAGCCGTTGGATAAAAATGAGACTACTAGAATTGGAGAAATAGAGGGGGTTGAGGAAATTTATTTTTAGAAAAGAAATTTTTCTAAATAAAAATAAATTTGAAAAAATAATTAAATAAAAATTTATAATAATGGAAATTATTTTTATAAAGTATAGATAAGTTAATTAAGACATCGACAATATGCAAAACATAAAAATTAAATAAATTTAATTTTATTTGTGTAGATATATAAACAAGAGATACTGCCGACATAAAAAATAAATTCCGATTCGAAATCGAGAATTCGGGCAAAAAATCTAAATTGCATTACCAGAAAACTTCGTTTATTGCTTGATAAATTTCCGCGCAATTTGAGGAATGTTTAGCTACCTACATACATACTATAATAAATTTTACTATTAACAAATAGAAATTTTTCCCTGACTTTTAAACACTTTAATAGTTAATATGTAGATATGGCTAAAAATACACAAAAATAAGAAAATGCCAAAGAAATTTTTTTTGGGTAAATATTAAAAAAACATGAAAAGAAAATTTCCTCTAAGATAACTTTCAATAAAAAAGAATAAAACTCTTTTTTAAAATTAAAAAAAATTTTTTGAATCATTTATTGAATAAATAATAGGTACATATATTTATTCTTAATTAAAAATCAAGTTTAAAAATTAAAAATAGATACAAGAATAAATTTATAACTAAATATTTGACAAAATTACATCATTAAAAAATTTAAGCCAAAATTTTTTGGCTTAAATTTTGCAAATTTGACTACCGTAAATGCTCAAATAATTACCATCTCTCAAGTAATTAGCCTCTTTAATAATTACCCCCTCCCTTTTTTTCCTTTTTTAATTTTAAAAATATTGAAAGAACCATTGTCAATTTTAATTATTGAAACATTATAAGAATCAATATCAAAAAATAAATGGATTTCCTCCTGGATTTATTGAGATATACCCCAAATTTAGCCCATCCTCTCGAATAATTACCCCCTCCAGCGAGAGGTCGAAACAATAATTACCCAGGGTAATTATTCGAGCATATACGGTATGTACTTAAATTTTTAGCTCATTTTTGCCTTATTCTTTTCAAATCTTCATCTATTTATGTTTTGGATTTTTAGTTTTTTGCTTTTTAAAAGGACACTTTGCATCAAATGCAGTTTTGTCAGCCGCGGGGGAGGGCGTGGGAGAGGGAAGGGGAAAGAAGGAAGGGAGGGAATTCTGGGCGGCATGGGAACCGGAATGAGCTTTTTCTTATTTTTTACTCCACTTCCTTTAAGCTTCTTCCGTCCCTTTGGGAAAACAAATTTTTGGAAGAAATCAAGTTTGGACAAAGCTTTTTGGTGTTTATGATTAGTTTTTATGCTAGTTTATAATGTTGTTTATTTATTTTAAAAAGTAAAAAGATGAATTGAATTTTCTGTATTTTTGGTTTTTAGTTTTGATGCGTATTAATTTTAAATAATATAGATGGAAAAAACACAAAATGCAAAAAGAAAAAAATTAAATTTCGAGTTTAGAGGGCATATTTTAATACATTTTTGTGTTTTTATTAAAGATGGACACGACTTGTTCTATTATGGCATGGGCTTTTATTTTTCAATACCCATCATTGAGTGGGCTTCTATTGGGGCATGGGCTTCTATTGGACATTAACCTTTTCTACATATTCCATGAATGTGCCCCTTCGCATCTTAAAAGCGGCCGAAGAAGCGGAAGACTGAAGCATAAGTCCAAAAAATATTTAAGACGAAAACATCCCTCATTTTCTGAAAATTTATGAAAACTAAAACTATTTGTATATTCTTAACTACCGAAACGCACCTATTTGAAGTTTGCGCGTAATAAAACCCCCATAAAAATTATTACCAGAAAAGTATCTTTTGGCTAAATTATTGCAGCCGATTTGGATTAACAAAAGCTCATCATCATCTGTATCTAAAATTTTTAAAAAATTATCTAATATAATTTAACCTAAAGCAAATAAATAAAATATAAATAAAATAATCACTAAAAAATTGTAAATTTTCAAAAATAATTTTTTTCGGTTATTCCAAATTTTAAAACCGGTTTTCAATTTTAAGTTTTGGTCAAATACCGGTTTTATTTTGGGTGAATTCTTAAAAAAATCATCGTTTTCATAAATTCTTGATTGACAATTTCTTAAAAACGGTTAATTTTTGTCAGAAAATTTCATAATTTCCGTTTTAAAACCAGTCGTGAACAACCCTAATTCAAAACAAATTTCTCTATTTTTCATCAAAAACATTTTTGTTAAATTCAGTGACCCGTCTCAAAACTTTAATCCCCTCTTTAATATATCCACCTTTTTGATAGATGTCAAAATAGATAATTAATTTAATAAAAATTGTAAAATTTTCATTTGTTAGTGCAACTATAGTAAGATTTTAGTAATTAAGTAATATTTTTATTTCTAATCAGTCAATTTTTAATATATGGCTCTACTAAATGACAGTAAAAATGTTCAAAACAAAAATTTTACTTGGTCCAAGAACAAGTTTCTCAACAAAAAGTGAGAAAGTCCTAAAACTTAACTTTTGAGCTTATCTCTTTATTAAATTTTTACAAAAAGTTTTTTACTAAATCTAATTTTTATACTAAAACTAAAAATAACAAAATAAAATGAATATTCGATAAAAAAAATTTTATCTTTGTTTTTGTTTGCATTTTACCCATAATTTTTTTGGTTTTGAAATTTTGTATTTTTTTTTAAATTTTGAGTTTTTAAATTTTTTTGTAATTTTCCGAAATTTTTTTGTTTTTAGACCTAATTTTTACATTTTTTGGTCCACAATTTGTTTGTCTCGTTTCTTGAATTTACCAATAGGTAACTTAAATAATCTTCGCTTTAGTCTGAATCACTCTGTAGCTTCACTATCAATATCTTCATTATCTCCTCCTTCAACTGACGCTTCACCTTCTGAAAATAAAACAATAAAATTTTAATTTTTTAATTTAATTTCTATTAAAAAATATTTTGGGAAATTTTTTGTTATTAAAAATATAATTTGATTGAGTAATCATTATTTTTCTTAAAACTTTGAATATTTTATTTAAATTACTTTTTTGTTTATTTTTGCAATGTTTGAGGTGCTGAAACAAAGCCCACGACTTTCCACCAACAATTTCTTTATTGCAGTGATTACAACTAACTTTACCATTGATAATCGGTGTAAAATTTTGATAGACTAAATATTACTTATTAGTTAAGTTACTAGCTATTACTTGGAATCGGATTTTTAGTTTATAATCTATTTTTCCTTAAACCTTTAGTGTTGTAAGTCAAATCTGATGTTATTTTTAAAATAATTTAAGTTTATGTGAACTTATTATCACATACTATTTGGACAATTTTTTCCGGTTTTTATATTCCAAGAATCCGTTCGCTAGTTATTACTTTTTGGAAAATTTACCTTTGCAAGAAGCTTCAACATGGTCTAGTAAATTCTTCAAATATTTGCTTGACATAACATGTTTGCATGCATTACATTTAACTTTATCATTACCAACTGATGTAAAATTATCCGTTGCTGTTTTGTTAACTATAACATTAAATTTACTTTCACTTTAAAATATTAAGTAATTTTATTGAATAAATTCGAAAAATATTAATCTAATTTAAAAGTGAGATATTTGGAGTTTCAGCTGAATTTAGTAATTTTTTTGGTTTCGGTTCCTATTTCTTATGAGACAAATAACAAAATTAGTTAACTTCAACTAAAAATATTATTATTTAAGATAAGATGTCAGGCATGCTCAGGCATCTTACTCCAATAGACTACCAAATAAAATACTCTATATAAAATTGAAAGTGTTTATAAATTTGTTGGTGTCCACTTTTTAGTTTAAATAAAACAAGAATACCGTATTACCTCTAATTGAATGCCCGTCATTCTATTTTTCAAACGCCTTACAAAGATCAGACTAGAGACCGGCGCGGGACGGGATCCCGACGGGATTTTCCGGGATCCCGCTCCCGAAATCCCGGATTTTTTTGATTTTCGGGATCATTCGGGATCCGGGATTTTTTCGGGATATCCCGTGCAGGCATCGGTCAAAAAATAAAATCAAGACTCGGGATCCCGGATATTTTTTTAATAATTTTCGGGATTTTTATAATTTTCAAAATTTTCGCCTGCGGCGCTGAAAAAAGAAGAAATCTGGCTTCTTGTCCTCCCAAAATTCTCAAAATTTTCGCCTGCGGCGCTGAAATAGGAAGTCCGTCGACTTCCTATTGTCCGTCGAACTCCCAATGGGGATTGTAAGACTGCTTTGATTTACAACTAAGCTTTGATATGACAGATCCTTAGACCTTTCAGATCATATCGGGGGACTTATATGAGGGACTTATACGACTATCGTCGATATAGTTTTGCTCCTAAGACCGGAGATATGTTGATTTTTTAAACAAAGTCATTCAAATTATAAAAAATTATTGATATTTTTTTCAAATTTAATGCACTTTATTCATAAAATGTTTAAATTTTTTATTTTGAAAAAAAATCCCGGATAATTTTTTTCGGGATTTTTGAAATTCGGGATTTTTTCGGGATTTCTCCCTCGGGATCCCGTCCCGGCATCGGTTAAGAAAAAAATCCCGACTAGGGATCCCGGAAGTGCGATTTTGCCGGTCTCTAGATCAGACACTTACGCCTTACTTTCAAACGCCTTACCCCCCAGATCAGACACTTATCTGAGAGTTATGTCGAAGCACATGATGTGCTATACTTTATTATGTAACTATACATTTTAAGTAATTCTTAAAAATTTAAATATTATATTTAATTACGTTTCCAACAAGTTTTACGATGAGTTTTTAAATTTGATAAATTTTCAGACATTTCAAGACCGCACTCATTACAAGCAACTTTACCATTTCCAATTTGAGTAAAATGATTCCATGTTGATGAAGTTTTTACTTAATATTTTATATTTTTTAATTAAACATATTTCATGCAAATATTTAGAACTAGGTTATTTAGTTCAAATTATTAGACTATGCAGACATGTGTGCCACGGGTCCATTCGACATATCAACCTCGAAATAGAAGAATATAATTTCCTGTCCGTTGCTTTACTTTTCTAAGATCATACATATATTAACTATACTACCTTTTTTGCCCTTTTTTCCAGAATTCATAGTTTCAAGTTCGTCAGTTCCCATAATATGGAAATCCTGAATTGGATGATATTCCGGACGTTCATTGACTGTTCTAGTAAATCCAGCTAAAAAATCTTTTTGAATAATTCAATGAAAAATTTTTCGTGAAAACACTTATCGTTTCCATTTATTGGAGTATTCCGGTCAGTGCTATCAGAAAAAGATTAATTCTGGACAATACATTTTTCAGTCGACTATTTAACGACTTAAACCAGGGCTCCGATTCGTACTTTATTTGAAAGTACAGTACTTTAAAATCGACCTCCGTACTTACAAAAATGAATTTGTACTTTATTGAAAGTATGTACTTTAAAATCACAATTTTGAAAAAAATGGAAGAAATCTGGCCTAAAGACCTCTATAATTCTCAAAATTTTTGCCTGCGGCGCTGAAAATGGAAGAAATCTGACTTAAGGACCTCCAAAATTCTCAAAATTTTCGCCTGCGGCGCAAAAAATGGAAGAAATCTGGCCTAAAGACCTCCAAAATTCTCAAAATTTTCGCCTGCGGCGCAATTTTGGATTTGAAAAACTTTTTTGTGGCGTCTTCGGCATCACAAAAAAGTGCATTGAAATGCACAAAATGCTCAGTGGAAACAAGAAATTATTAGAAAAGATTCATTTAGGAGAGAAATATAAAAGATTTGAGCATGAATAAATATTTTCTAATTTAATTTTGAGTGTACTTTAAATTTGGAAATTTTCTCCCTATATACTTTTAAATCGAGATTTTTATACTTTTGATAGGCATTTTGTCGATCGGAACCCTGACTTAAACTATCTTGGACAATAGCCGACTGTCTACGTTTGGCACCCTCTTTTAAATATTCAAATCTTTATATTTTCAGCTTAATTATTCCCAGGTCCGACCCTACTTAAGTAATGTTCACAACCCCTTTAATTGGATATTTTTTATTGGAACGCCCAATGGGCCATTAACTAAATTAGCAATAAATCTCCTGTTAATCAACTTAGATACATAGGGTTCATATTACCTTGTTCCTCATGACCTTGTTCAACCCCGCTGGTCGATACCAACTTCTTTCCTTTATCCTTACTACCACCGCCCTCCAACAAAAAGGCGAAATTTAGAACAATTAAGAAAAAACTAACAAAATTAGTTAACTTCATCTAAAAATAATTTATTAAACTATATTAATATTTCATGGATTTTCTTTAAAAAATATATTTTAGGAATTTATTTAGAAGTTATATAATTTTGGGGTATTGCTCAGACATCTTAATTTAATAGACTACCAAATAAAATACTCTATATAAAATTGAAATTGTCTATAAATTTGGAGGTGTCTAATGTTTTGTTTAAATAAAACAAGAATACCGTATTGAATACCCGGCATTCTAGTTTTCAAACACCTTCCAAAGATGCATTCTATTAGAGGAAGGCATTCGAATGGAGCGGGGCATTCGATTAGAGATAATACGTTAATTTAAAAAATTTTTTCTGAATGTTTATTGCTAATGAGAGCGACTTTTATGGAGAGGATTTGGGCTGCAAAAAATTATTACACGCCTATCATGCGAATATATTTACATACTCTCTAATGTAAAATTTGGCATTTCCAAAAATCGGTTCATTTATTCATTAAAATTAGTTCAAAAATTGGTTCAAAGTTGGTTCATACATTTACGACTTTGAGGTTTTTAAATACTCGTCAACCATCGCTATCTATATCTTGACTACATACTCTCTAATGACGGATCCTTGCAAATATCAAAAATTTGTTTAAAAACATTCATCCTTTTAAAGTAACGCCGACTTTAAATATACGTCGGCTTAAAGGATAACAAAAAATCACGAGAATGCCAACAGTCAGCTTTTATGAGGAGTAACAAAATTTATTATTCACAAATGACAAGGGATTTATTATTTTTATTGACTTCTTAATTAGAATTTGCATCTTTGAAGTCAGTAAAAACATTAATTTGATAAATCGGAAAAGGATTTAACAAGAAAATAAATGAATTATCATTGGATAACTAATCGTTTTTGCTTGGTTCTATCACGGTCGCCTTGGAAGTGAAGTCTCCGAGCAAAGTAAAAACCCTCCGACAAATGAGGTAAGTTCTCTCTCCTCTCCCGTGATTTATTGACATTTTCTGAAAATTTATGAAAGCTAAAACTATTTGTATATTCTTAACTACCGAAACGCACCTATTTGAAGTTTGCGCGTAATAAAACCCCCATAAAAATTATTACCAGAAAAGTATCTTTTGGCTAAATTATTGCAGCCGATTTGGATTAACAAAAGCTCATCATCATCTGTATCTAAAACTTTTTAAAAAATTATCTAATATAACTTAACCTAAAGCAAATAAATAAAATAAATAAATAAAATAATCACTCAAAAAGTAAATTTTCAAGAATATAATTTTCCTAATTTTAAAACCGGTTTTCAATTTTAAGTTTTGGTCAAATACCGGTTTTATTTTGGGTGAATTCTTAAAAAAATCATCGTTTTCATAAATTCTTGATTGACAATTTCTTAAAAACGGTTAATTTTTGTCAGAAAATTTCATAATTTCCGTTTTAAAACCAGTCGTGAACAACCCTAATTCAAAACAAATTTCTCTATTTTTCATCAAAAACATTTTTGTTAAATTCAGTGACCCGTCTCAAAACTTTAATCCCCTCTTTAATATATCCACCTTTTTGATAGATGTCAAAATAGATAATTAATTTAATAAAAATTGTAAAATTTTCATTTGTTAGTGCAACTATAGTAAGATTTTAGTAATTAAGTAATATTTTTATTTCTAATCAGTCAATTTTTAATATATGGCTCTACTAAATGACAGTAAAAATGTTCAAAACAAAAATTTTACTTGGTCCAAGAACAAGTTTCTCAACAAAAAGTGAGAAAGTCCTAAAACTTAACTTTTGAGCTTATCTCTTTATTAAATTTTTTACAAAAAGTTTTTTACTAAATCTAATTTTTATACTAAAACTAAAAATAACAAAATAAAATGAATAATTGATAAAAAAATTTTATCTTTGTTTTTGTTTGATTTTACCCATAATTTTTTTGGTTTTTGAAGTTTTGTATTTTTTTTTGAATTTTGATTTTTTAAATTTTTTTGTAATTTTCTGAATTTTTTTGTTTTTAGACCTAATTTTTACATTTTTTGGTCCATAAATTTTTTAGCTTGTTTCTTGTATTTACCAATAGGTAACTTAAATAATCTTCGCTTTAGTCTCGATCACTCTTCATTATCTCCTCCTTCAACGTTTGACGCTTCACCTGCAAAAAATTAAACGGATATAGTGTAGAGACGTCCGAGACTTAGTCTTGAGTCTTGATTCCAAGACTTTTCTTGGGTTTTTTCGGTCTTGGGCTTTATTTATTTTTCTATGAAATTTTTGAACGAAAAATACAATTTATTCGGCATTAATGCCTTTTTTGAGTATTATGTCTTTTTTTTGGTAATTTTTTGAAACTATTCTCAATTTTTGCACCTATACTTCTATTTTTGTCACCCATTTTGGCCTATTTAAGGACAATTTTTTGGTGTTTATACATCTTAAAATCTGTCGCTATTTATTACTTATCAGTAAATTTACCTTTGCAATAAGTTTCAATATGTTTTAGCAAATTCTTTAAATATAAGCTCGGCATAACTTGTTTGCATGCATTACATTTAACATTATCATTATCAACTGATGTAAAATTATTTGTTGCTGTTTTGTTAACTATAATATAAATTATTCTTTTACTTTAAAATATTAAGTAATTTTATTAGATAAATTTGAAAAATATTAGTCTAATTTATCTATAAAGTGAAAGTTCAAATATTTGGAGTTCCATCTGAATTTAGTAATTTTTTTGGTTACGGTTCCTATTTTCTTATAAAAATACGATCCAGATCAGGGACCTATTTCAACTGTACGCAGATTCTGCATTCTGTGCACAGAACACAGATTCCGTGAAAATTCTGTTTTTATTAAATTCTGTGTGCACAGAATCTGCGGACTCCTTTTTCCGCAGAATCTGTGGAATAATTAAAACAGAATTTCAGTGGTTCTGTTGTCTGTGCACAGAATTCTATCCGCAGAATCTGTAGACAATTAAGATAAGCCCCAGACATAAATCCGAGAGTTATGTGCATACAGAATTATGTGTATATTACCTATGTGATTATATTATGTGTTTATATTATTATTTATTATATTATTATTAGGGCTCGGATTTGTATTGAAATATATTTTTTTTCCTGAATATATTATGGTAAGAGAAGCTCAAATATGCCATTAGTTTTTCTATATTATGATTTTTGACAAGGTTACATTTCAATATATTTCAATATTTTGCCAATTTTCCCGTTATTTCAATATTTGGCACATTTTTCAAATTATTTCAATATTTTTGGATATTTTTACCAAAATTTAGGGATTTTTCATAAATTTTAAGAAAAAAGTGAAGAAATCTAGCTGTTTGACAACCAAAAATCTCAAAATTTTCGCCTGCGGCGCTGAAAAGGGGATATTATGGCCTATTATTCACTACAGTACCGTTGCCTTCCCACTAATTATTCCCTAGACATTCTTCGTAACATGACAAAAAATTCTCAATTAACAAAAACCTCAAAATTTGTTGGGCAAAACCTCAAAAATGGCACATTGAGCAAAACAGCTAATGTCCCAACCTCATTTTGTCAATCGTAAAATGTCTAAGAGCGTAAAATTACTCAATTCGTCGGGCTATTGTGCAAATTTAAAAACGAGATTCATTTTTTCGTTAAATTTCAATTAAATTTCAACATTTTTGGGGGTTTTCTAGTGAATAAACGATAATTTATTTCAATATTGCACTAATTTTTGGCATTTTTTGTCAATATTTTGCCCACTTATTTCAATATTTTATGGCCATATTTTGCGATTTTATTTCAATATAAATCCGAGCCCTAATTATATTATAATATTTAAATTTTCAAAAATTTAAATATTATAATATATTTTAATTACGTTTCCAACAAGTTTTAAGATGAGTTTTTAAATTTCCTAAATATGCAGACATTTTCAGACCACATTCCTTACAAACAACTTTATTATCTACAATTTGAGTAAAATGATCCCATGTTGAAGAAGTTCTTCCTGTAATATTTTATATTTTTTAAATTTAAATAAATTGAAAACTAAATTTGTCATTTTATAAGAAATTTAAGAATAATATGAACAGCCATGAGATTATAATGTTCTGTCTGTTAACAAACTTTTGTCGGTATCGGATCCGAATATACTTGGGTTAGGATATTGGATCCTTGTATCCTACGATTTCCTTCATTCACAGTTAAATGTGATTATGACTTAGTCAGAGTTTAACTCCCTTAGATATATAAAGCTAACATAATGTTTATATTAACTTAAAGAAATAATCCTCACATGCAGTGATGACACGGATTAGGGAAAATTTTTACATATTAGGAATTCTTATTAGAAAGTGGCATAATTGAAATTATTGCTATATTATATTCCTATGTTATATTATTATATTTTAAATCATATGTTATATTACGTTTGGATTTTAGTATATGTGAGTCCTAAATCCTAAATCCTAAAGCTAGGATCGGTCCAATAGTATTATCAAAAATCATATCGTTACCATTTAATGGAATAATTTTGTCGGACCGATCAGAACGTGGATTACATTCAGATCGACAATAAATTTTTAAATCACAAATTTAAAAACTTACTGTCTTGAATATCTTGCCCGCCATATCCTTGTTCAACATTTTCTTGTGCATCATATCCATGTCCGCCAAATCCTTGTCCTCCATATCCATGTCCCTGTCCGCCAAATCCTTGTCCTCCATATCCTTGTGCATCATGTCCGTGTCCTTGCGTGCTTGTCGATCCAACTTTTTCTTTTCCTTTCTTACTAGTGCATTCCAACAAAATGAAAGAATTTAAAATAATTAAAAGGCAAGTGACAAAATTAGTTAATTTCATCTAAAAATAATTTATTTGTTATATGGTTATTCTGTTATCTTCTAGAAGAGTTGGACAAACTTGTTTTCAGAAAGCTTCTTCAGTTGTCAAAAAGCTTCTTCAGTTAAGCTTATTTTAAGGTTAAAAGTTAGGCTAAGATTGACTGAGGATAAGTAGTGGAGGAGTAGGTGACTAGACAAAATAGTAAGATACACCAGAGAGAAGCTAGCACTGGCTTTTAAACTATCATAAGCTGGCTTTCCAAAATTCTTAAAAGAAATTGAGAAAGGGATTTTATAAATTAATTTATAAAATTATTTGATTATAAAGAGTGCTTAGTGTTTAAATGAAATAAAAATAAAAAATAGAAGGGTTATAAATAAGAAAAATTTAAGGGGAGGGCGTAAGATGGAGGAAGTAAATTAAATAAATTTTTATTTAATTGGATATTGGCCATGTGAAAGGTCACGTCGTTTAAAAAAATTTATTTTAAATTCTCATTGTTAATTAAAATTTTTAAAAGAAAGACGGAAGTGGTGGAAATTTTTAAATAGAATAGTGTAGGGGGGGAGCCATTAAGTAAAATTTTAAAGGTAAAGGCGTTAAGGAAGCGGAAGTAAATTAAAATAAATTTTTATCTATCTGGCATTTGCCCATGTAAATGGTCACGCTTATTAAAAAATTTTAATTTTAAAATTTTAAAAAAAGGAAGGTGGAAAATTTAAAGCGCAAGTAAGAAAAATTTTAACTACTATATCCACTTTAATTAAGCTATTATATTTAAATGCAAGGCTGTTAGAATTTATTATAAAGCAGAATTTTATTTAATGAATTCTGATATAAAATCAGAATTTTATAAAACTTAATTGAAACAAGAATTAAATTAAATTTTCCGGAAAAATATTCTAATGGACCAATATTGTGTCTATTTTGTAATAATTTCATTCATTATGTATGGAAGCTAGGGATGTTGAACTATTGTCCTAGCTATGAGTGGAAATGCTCCACTCAGTGCAACACAACATGAACACTCTCAACTGAACGTTGTACAACAGGAACAATCCAATTACTTGAGCATCCCAGGTAGCTTTCAAACTTTAAATCAAACTAACCCAAACAGAAAGCAACCTCGAAATGGCTGGAGATATAATTAGAACGTTTCTTATCCTAGAAATCTAAATAATTCCAGATATTTTTAAACGAAGCAGACACAAATAATAGCGCATGACAGCGAACAAAGATCGAATTCCTTTCTCTTCCCACCACTGACTTCCGTCAAAACGGAGAAAGTTAAAAGAATCAAGAAAAAAGTCACAAAGATTGTTAATTTCATCTAAAATTTTTTATATATACCGTAGTTTTCCAAATACAGCCCCATGTGACTGTATTTTTCAACTATCCTCCAGACTGGGGCTGTATTAGAGAATGGGGCTCTAATAGAGAATGGGTCTCTATATTTCAACTATATTTTTTTCTACCAAGATTTTTAATACCTACTGACTCTGTGTCAACACAATCGCGGGATTTGGAGGGTTTTATGGAATATAGAGGGATTTTGGGTGATATATAGCATTATCGAGAATCTGGTTAAGCTTTTAGAGGGATTTGGGGACTAACTTGAGGATTTAAGTGGGTGATGTTGATTTGGAGAGATGTCGTAGAATTACGAGTTAGGGAATTTTTGGAGGGATTGTGTGGGATATAATGGATTTAAGGGATATCAGAGGATTTTAACAATTAAATCGATTAACAATTAAATCGATCATTAGATATCTGCAGATAATCCTTTAAATCCTTCGATATCCCTTTTAATTAAGTTGTCTAAAAATACAAGAGTCGAATAGTAATTTCGTTTAAGAGAATATCGTAGGATTGAAAGGGTTTGGGTGAAAGACGATATTAGTGATATCTATTAATCCCTCTCCTTGATTCTCGATATCTCCATGATAAGTTAAATTTTAAAAATATCAAATAATTCCGAGATTCATGATTTCCCTTATGACACTCCCTTTCCACTCAATAGTATCGCAGATATTAGTGTGCAAGTATAAGGAGGTTTAAGGGGATATTGTTGTAATTTTGAGGGAATTTGGAGGGATATCTGTGGATTTGGATGGATTAAGAGGAATTTCAAATCCTGATTAAGATCCTGCAGGATTAATCCTGACAATCCTGAAAACTGAAAAAAGGCAGGATTTCGGACAGGATCCTGAAAAATACTGTCCGGGATCCTGTCCTGTGCCGATCTCTAAATCAAATACATAATTTATAAATCTAAAGTCAAGAAATATGAAAGGAAGAAAAATTGAAGTTATAAAACGGAGAAAATTGGGGATAGTTGAATATATATTGGATATATTTTGGATAAATATAGATTTCGGGTATCTACTGTGGTGATTAGGATCAATTTGAATTTAATAAAATATTTATTTATTAATAATAAAATAATTAATTTATTTTTTTGTTTTTATCTTTTCTTTAAATAACATAAAAGTGCGGATGTAAAGGGGGTTTATATATATATGTATGTGATCAGGCCGGTTTGGTTACACTAATATAAAATGAACATTAAACTAGTTTTGGGTATTATTATTAAATAAAATATATGAAAAATTATTATTTATTTTTATATAAAAAATTATTATTTATTTTTTATCACTTCATCTTCCCCACCAAAACATCTTCAAATTTAATTTCAATTTAATCCCAAGTTTAATCGCTTCAGAGGGTTCCCAAACGGAGATTCACCCGAGTTTAGTGAAATGGTCGATCCAGCCTTGTTGAAATGAACTTTTGTGAATTTTCTAAGGCTACTTCTTCCCGGAACCGGCGTATTAGATGTGGAGCCTGAAGTCGAATGTCTTCTTAGAGATAAGGTTTCTCCCATCTCAATTCCTGGAGTTTCGTCTGGACTCTGCGTTGTTCTCGCCCTCGGGGCTCTAATGAGTATGCAGAAGCTTCGTATTGTTGGCAGAATGAGGTAAGCCAATCCAATAGGTATGAATACATCTCGCACGAAGAGAAAGGTAGTGTAGACGCAGCAAGCAGTTATCCAGTGTTGCACAATGGTCTCGAATATACCACGAAATATTTCAGCTGCAACCCCCTTTATTCCGTTAGGGATGGCGCCTAAGCTTAGTGCTCTATGGTGTTCTTCTGTTTTTTCGTTTGCTTTCCATTCTTCATATTGGTTAAGCTCCTCTATATGTAGGAATGGTATTCGGTCTTCATCTTTATTGAGCAGCCACTCGTGGAACACTATCGGGTTAATTTCGGCTTCATTTAGCTGAGTGAGATTATTATGGTACATGTGGACGCTGCTGCTATTCAAGGGTTCACTCGTCCCAGTTTTTGTATTAATACGTTGCCATTTGCCTTTCTCTATTTCTAAAACCGGATATTGAAAACGTCCACAGTCTGCGGGTGGTGAAGTAACACTTAATACTCGAAGCTCTAAGTCGAGGAATGCTTCCATCTTACGTTTATATAATTCAATGTTTACAGGTAAGTATTTATAACACGTAGACGTGGCTCTGGGAGTTATGGAATTCATCTCTATTTCCGCACAGTTATAAATCTGCATAGTGTTCTCTCCTATCCATGTAGCGACTAAATTTCCTTTTCCAAAAATCTTGCGAGCCTGTATCGTCGGATTTGAGTTACGTACTATTTGTTGACATTTTATTTTTAAAAGTTGTTCAATTACTTGGTTCATGTCCATTTCTGCTGCTGTTAGTTCAGACGCTAATTGATCCTCTTCTACATTTCTTTTGCTTTTTTGGTTAAGCATTGTTTGAAATTCATCTCTTTTAATGCCAAACCCTTGCTCTGACAAAATTATTTTATCGCCTTTACATGACTTTTCTTTAAGCGTGGAATCTAAAGAAAACGTGAGTGCTTGTTCTTTGCTTTGACTAATCCAATATAATCTAGTTTCATCAATCTTAAAGGACCCATCTAGTTTTTGTGCAAATTGATGAAAGCACTTATTACAGTTATGTTGTGTACAATTGCTGTTCCAAATAATGGAAGTATTATCCTTTAATAAGCAATATTCATCTTCAAATTTACAATGTTGTAGATTGTATAAGGGAGAAATCAATTCTAATGTTTGTTGTTTGTAAAATAGGGATGTATTTTGGAATAAACAATTTGTTGCTATTGCTTTCTTTTCCCCGCCAAATAAACTAGCAAATCTTCCTGGAAAATCGGCTATTATGGGTTCATTAGTTGCCCATGAATTCCTGTCAATTTTGTCAAGAATCTTTTTTGTCAAGGTACAGATTTTGTCTTCCTTCATCCGAATACATTCTTCCTTGGAAACCGCTACCATCATTTTTTCCATATTGAGGAACCTGTCTCCGAGTAGATTGGTGTAATAACTCTCTTCAACCTTCTTTATAGAGCAACGATGGGCACTCAATTCTCTGGACTGCGATATGTGTGAATAGAGACTAACTTTAAACGGTTTCCATTTTCTCCTTGTGCGGGAGGCAGTGCAGTACGGTGAGTCATCCTTATCCGGGAAATTCCAAATTGAAGAGCTAGTATGAGCACACCAAAAACATGGCATCCTCTTATTGTCATTCAATCCTCTCTTCCATATAGGTATTGGCACGTCGAATTGATCCACATCAGGCCAATATCGAGGAGTTGTGCCCGTATTTAATGTTTTAAGCTTTATTTTTTCCGGTTGACTTGTTGTATTTGAAATTAGTTTCTGCGGTTTTGATTCAATAATTTGTTCGGTAGATGGTAATATAGTCGTTTTTATTTGCTCTGTTGTATTCGCGGAAGTAGGTGTGATTTCAGTCTTATTATATTTTATTTTCTTCATTTTTGATAAAAGTGCTGGTGACACCGTGACAATTATTCTGGCAGGCTTCTTAAGAAGCTTTAATTTGGGTTTGGTTGTAAAAGGAAAGGTAGGCGTTTGATTTACTTCTCCTCTTTTCAAAATCGGTATTAAAAGTGGATTTATAATAGGCAAGGCGACTGACGTAGAGATGAACAAGAATAAAAGCAGAATGGTCATAAAAGTATACATGTATGTTGGCGTTGATGTGCTTCCTCTCTTATGGGTAGGAGGGGATGATGACTTTTCTGATAATTGTTCTTTGTTGATTGCAATCGAGTCGTCCATTGTTTCATTTTTATTTTTAAATAATGGTAATTGTGACGTTAGGAAAGATGCTGTACTTATTTTATTTTCTGGTATTTCTTCTTCCTCTTCGATAGACTGATTAATCATTTTTTCTTTTGTTCTTTTTAAATCTCCTGGCTTTCCCGGACATATGAAAAAATTTGTTTGATAAGTTCGAGCAATATTAAACATTTGTCTTGTCATTAATAGGCGTTCAGTATAACGGACTGGCTCTATCAAAATGATTGTAGTTTTTAGTTTTATATTACTTTCTTTAAAAAAATTCAAAGAGGAGTCTATGCATTTAGCTAATTCTTCATCTGCCTTTACAATAATTACCAAGTTCCTAACGTTTCTGCCAATAAAGAATATATTCTGTAAATTTTTGCTGCCATCTATTGTTACTAGTCGTGTATTTTTTGAGTCGTTAGTCCAAAAACGTACATCTTGGATTGCCCATTCTGAAACTAATATAGTTTCCGCATCAATTAACACAATATTTGATTTAAATAATGGTTGATCGAACGAGAAGCGTCTTCCTTGGAAGAAATTATATCGTCTTTTAGTTAGGCCTTTATTCACCATGTCTGTTATAAAATTAAGCAATTGATTCAATTCTTGATTTTCTGTTAGTGGTGGGCCTTTTAATCGTATCGGCCCATAACTATCTTTAGCCCAAATGCTATAGAGAAGATGACAGTTGGCTAATCTTTCTTCTAAAACATTCATAATTGCTTTATCATTAAATGCTTTAACCGCCTTTTTCTTTATTAGATACCAGAAAGAACGTAAGAATGAAAATATTCCTTCTTTATGATGAGTAAAAATTAAGGCAGAAGCCATCTGCCGGTATTTGATGTTAGTATGCTGTCTAGAAATCCAATCAAAGATGAGCATTTCCATCAAACATTGAACTACTGGGAAGCTCAAATTTTGTATATTGGGTCTAGATTGTGCCATTGAAGAAACGTTGTTACTTATTCTGCATCGCTCATGTAAGACTCCGGTACAATTGGTAAAAATAGAGTATTCAAAAACTTCTATGTCAGTACATTGGTTTATCTGAAGTTCTCTTGGCGCTTCTTCATTAAATTTTTCTGGGGATCCCTTGATCCCCAACTTCCTTCTGGCCAAAGAAGCAGCGTGTTTTGCTGCCTTCATCTTCCTTTCGTTTTCCCTATTCGGAGTGGTCAAATCCAATTCTGTTGTTAACATAACATTTTCTGCCCGTTCTTTATGCCAGTTCGGTAATCTTTTGCTCGGTTCGACATTTGCTCCTTGTTTTTTCAATTGGATTTTATATAAATTATCTTTTCTTTTTATTTCTTCTAATTTTCTTTTAATTTCTAAATTATTTTGTTGTTTATGTCGCAATCGAATCAATTCTTTATGACAATACTTTGTACCTCCTAACGATTTAATCAGCATATTTAAACCAGCAGTTTGCAATCTTTTCGGTTTTTTGAGTTCAATTCTCGGAATTTTGTACCCTCTAGGTAAAGAATTGTACGGATTTATTTCAGTTGGCCATTCGTCATAGTCTAATTCCTCCTCGTCTGTTATTGCTTCTTCGTCAAATCCGCTTGTCGTATTTAAGGAAATAGGTGGATTTGTTGCATTTATCACAGATACTTTATTAGCTGTGTGTGCTTTGTCCATAAAAATAGGCCTATTTTGTGTCAAGGGTCGTTTTTGTACTTCTAATACTTCTACTTCCGTATCGGATGAATCTGCAGAAGGCGATTTTTCTTCTTGTATTCTTCTCCATTTATTAGATTTAACAGGTGTTGTCTTTATGTTCGATGGTTTGCTTGACACAACTGTAGCCGCCATTAATTGTTTTGAGTTGTCCATAGTAGCTTTTAATTCTAATGGAAAAATTAAGTTAATACTCCTAAGAAAAATCTTTTTATTTATTTGAATTTTTGCTGTTCTAATTATGTTGTCTCTTCCCTTTATTAATTCGATTATTTTTCCTAATTTCCAAACTGATCTTGGGGTTTCGCTTTGTTCAACGATAACTATTTCTCCAATCTGCGGGACCAAAGTTTCATTTGAGGATTTGTTAACTCTCTCCCTCAAGGAAGTTAAGTATGAATTATGCCAAATGTTCCAAAATTTATTCAAACGTAATTGAATAAATTTGAGTTCTTTGTTGATTTCTTTGTTTTCGAGGTTGGGAGGGACATAATCTTCATCTTTTTCGCTGGATTGTTGAGGAAAAATAATTTCAGCATTGTCATAGGGAATCAGAAAATCAACTGGTCTAATGACTCGTCCAGGCTCTCTGTCCGATTGGTAGGTTAAAGGACGAGAATTAACTATAGCTTCTAATTCACAGAATAGTGTTGCCAATTCGGTATCGGTTAAAAGACTTTTTCCTATACTTCTTTTCATTGCGGTCTTTGTAATTCCAATCATTCTTTCCCATGCCCCTCCTTCTCTTGGATTTCTGGGTGTGATGAACTTCCATTCGGTACCTTGATATTTGATCATTTCTTGAACTTCTTGTGAAAAGATTAATTCTTTATTTAATTCTTTTATAATTTTAGATCCCATTGTGAAATTAGTCGCATTATCGGAAGCAATAATTGAAGGAGTGCCTCTTCGAGCAACGAAACGTCTATAAGCTTGAATGAAGGACTTAGTGGAGACATCTTCTACCAACTCTATGTGTATTGCTCGTATTGTTAAGCACGTAAAAAGAGCTCCGTAAACCTTTTTAACAACGTTTTGCCCCTTCACATTTATTGGTCCAAAATAATCTATACCGCAATAACAAAAGGGACGTGCCATAGTTACACGATATTTTGGCAGTTGATCGAATTTTTGCAGTGGAAAGGGTTTAATTTTGAATTTTCTGCATAACAAACATCCATATTTGTTTGAATAAATAATTGAATGAATTGTTTTTCTTCCCCGTATTATCCAGAATTTCTGACGCAAAATGCAAAGTGTAGTTTCTGTTCCACAGTGTTTATTATTATAATGGATATCTAAAATTATTAATTTTGTCAACCACGAATCTGGCAGGAATATGGGTGATTTTGTTTGATTTTTTAAGTCTGATTCATCTATGCGACCATGACATTTCCATATTCCTTGGTCGGAGAACATTTGAAGATTTATTTTTGCTTCTTCACTTGGAGCATATTGTTCTTGTATTGATTTTATAAGATAGGTCTCAGCAATTTTTATGTCCCCGCTTGTGATTATTGATAATTCGGTTTTGTGTTGTAAAAGCTTTATAAATTTAAATGCAATTGACAGTGCCCCAAGTAGTTTTTTGTACTTCGAAAATCTCGTGATGTCAATAATACATTCCCTTTTTGGAACGTCCTCCGTTACTGCACCTTCTAGAAAAAATTCAGCTGTTTTCTCTTGGACTTCTTGACCAGGGAAATACTCGACCAAAGATTTAGGCCATTCTCCTCTGGGAAGTTTTAACCATTTGGGCCCATGAAGCCAAATTTGATTTTCCATTAATTCTAAAGGAGTCGCCCCTCTAGAACAGATGTCGGCCGGGTTGTCTGTAGTTGTTGTGTGTTTTACCGAACACAAATTTCTTATTTTTATAAGTCGATTTGTCACAAATCTGTCATATTTTCCTGGTCGTCTGAGTCTTTCAATATTGCATTGGCTATCAGACCAAATGGTAGCTTGTGCCATGTTAAAGTTTAATTCGTTTTGAAGGAATTTAATCATTTTAGCTCCCAAAGTAAGTGCCTGTAATTCTAGCTTTGGTATTGTAGTTGCATTACTTGGTAAAGACGCGGGTTTTATCAAACTTTTTGAAAAAATTAGTCCTGGATGGCTTCCTTCCTCCGACGTTTTGACGTAGATTGCCGCTCCAAACCCATACTTGCTCGCGTCCGTGAAGCAATGAAATTCTTGCGAGTTAATCTGCTTATTTCCTAGAAATCTAGGAATTTTTATCTCAGGGCTTTCCTTCCAAGTGAGCATTATTTTATTCCATTCTAGACAAAATGATTGTTCAATCGGAGCGTCCCATTTATAGTTTGCTTCAAATATTTTTTGTAGTAGTAATTTTGCTTGAATCAACACAGGTGAAATTAGTCCGATGGGATCATAAATCTTAGAAATAGCTGCCAATATATTACGTTTGGTGATTTGTCCTTCAAAGGTAGGCATTTTAAAGATTAAGTATTCTTCTTTAAGGTTCCAGCGAATGCCCAAAATTTTTGTCTCAATTTGATTTCGAATTAAAAGATCTTCAGACATTCCTCTTGATTCCTTTCGAGTCAGCCCAAAAAATTCCCTTAACTTCATTCCTCCTGATTTAAATATATCAATAGCTTGAAAACATAATGCGTTAACATCTTCTTCAGGTTCTACTTCTATCATTATATTGTCAACATAGAGGTTTTCTTCTATAGTTCGTGCAACCTTTGTATCAAATAAACTGAGATGTTCACGTATAGTTGCATTTAGCAAAAACGGTGATACGGTTAGGCCAAAGCTTACACGACAAAAACGAAAAACCAAACATTGGGCATATTGAAAATTTTCGAGGTTGATTTGTTCAGGATTTTCAACCCATAAAAATCTTGTACAGTCTCGGTCAGTTTCTCGTACTCCGAGTTGAAGAAACGCTTTCTCGATATCTGCTAGAATCACTCTTTTCATGAAACGAAAACGAAGCAGAATTCCAGCTAATTGTTTCAAAAGTAATGGTCCTGTGTGGAGACAGTCATTTAACGATGGAGCGTCTTTTTGACTGGGAGGCCGTGCACTAGCGTCCATCACTATGCGCAATTTTGTAGTATTTTTGTCAATTTTAATGACCGCTCTGTGAGGGAGATAGTGCATCGGGCCTGTCGTTTCATTTGGATTATCAACCCTTTCTATAACACCCTTCATTAATTGTTCGTCCAAAATTTTTTGGTATTCTTTAATCATATTTGTTTGACGTAACTTCCTTAGAGTACTCGCCAATCTCATCTTTGCATGTCTATAATTAGTAGGAAGACTCAGAATCCGATGATTAAATGGCAAAGCGACTTGATATCTTCCTTCTACAAAAGTTAAGTTCTTTTTGAAATTTTTCATTATTTCATCTTCATCAACAGATAAAGTAGAATCATCCATACCGATCGAATGCAATCCAAAAAAGGTTGCTAATTGCTTATTATTTTCAAAATCGTTAATTATCAATGAGTCGTTGTTTTTATCCTCTGTATCTTCAATAATTGTATTTACGAAGATAGAAGTGGCATATAAGGTATGTGAGGAAAATGCTTCGTCTAATTGGCCTGATCCACTTAAAATTCTGCCCAATCGAGATTCACTTATAGTAAATCCACTAGGAAGAGTGTCTTTTTGTTGGACGTTCAGTTCGTGGAATATATCCATACCCAAGAGTATGTCAGGTTGACGATAATCTACATTAGTGATGAGCTTTAGTTGATTGAGTTCCTCTTGTGTAAGCTTCTTTAAATCATAATGCGGAAGCGGATTGACTAGGAAGTTTAGCTTGTTTAAGACAATACTCATTTTTTCACCAGCTTGACAAAGTAGATTAATTCTTACTAAATCACTATCATATTCCTTCGCACATTTTTCTCCAAAACTTGTTAATCGACAAGTTTCTTTAGCCACGATGGGTAATTTTAGTGTATCAGCCAATTCTGCGGAGATGAAAGAACGTTGAGCGCCTGGATCAATGAAAATTAGAGCCCTTTTACTGAGATGAGGCTTCATTGGGTTGTAGACAGTGACTTCTAATGTCATTAATAAGGATTTTGAATTTCTGTATCCAATTTTATTGATTTGGTTTGTTTCATAATTAACGAGATTTGTTTGGTCCGATTGATCCTGAGTCACAACATTTCCTTGCCTATGGGCAATTGGGATATTGTTGGGATTCTTCTGAAAGCATAGAGCCGAAGGATGCTTTCTTTTGCAATAAAAGCACATGGAGGGCTTTAAACAATTGGCACTTTCATGATTTTTCCTCAAGCATCGGATACACAACCTTTTTTTCGTACAGCTTCCAGTCGAGCCTGAGGGTTTGTGATTTTAAAACATTTATCTGTCCAATGGTTGTCCCCACAAAAAATGCAATTTGGTGTTATATTATTGGCAGATTGGGTTATGTTTCTAATCTTCATTTTACTTGGTTGTTTAATTTTTGTATTATTCAGGCGGTCACTTAAATTCGCGAGAGGTCTAATTTTATTTTGCACCATTGTTGCGTAAGTATAATTGGGTCTTGCATCAGAAATCGGTTTCTTAAAATTATATTTCTGATGAAAATTTTGCCGTTGTTGCTTTCGAGATTGTTCATGCTCATATTCAGCTATGACTTCTTGTATTTCGGTTTCTTTTTCTAACGCTTCAAGCAGTGTAGTTCGAAAAAGACTTGTAGACCAAGTAGATATCCTGGAAGGATGTGAATTAATATTTTCCGCCTTTTTTGTAAGTATCGTTCGTAGAAACGGTTTATTCAACTTCTTTTCAAGAGCTAAATAGACAGCGGGCCCCTCAATGTCCTCTCCTGTATTCTTCATTTCTCTTGCCAACCTCTCTAATTCTAACGAAAACTTCTTTACATCATTTAATGTATTACAAACTTTTAAATTAGAGAGTCTTGTATGGAGGTCACGAACATATGCTTCTTTATCTCCATAATGATCCTTCAAAAGGTGTAAGGCTTCCTTGTAATTTTTAGCTTCTAATCGGAAACCACTAATCAGTTCCCTAGGCTCATTATCTAAGAGGTTCCGAAGTAGAGTAAGTTTTTCGATGTCAGAACCAGCTCCCGTATCCACCGCGCAACGGAAGCTCTCGTAAAATTCTACCCAATCACGACGATCGCCAGAAAATCGCTTTATTTGGAGTGTGGGCAGCTGATAAATGGAAGAAACTGCCTGTGGTGTTACATTTTGAGTTTGAACGGAAGTGAGCCCTTTTAAAGATTTTGCATGGTCTAATTCTTCTGCCTTTCTTTCTTTTTCTGCTTTATTAGCAAGGAGTTTTGATTTAGTAGAAGCTTCAGACAAGTGGTCACGTAATTTTAGCAACATAGTTTCAACTGCCTCTATTACAGATTCGACTTGTTTTTCTGTTTGGAATTTTTCATACTCTTCATTGGCAGTCTTCCTTTCTTCACTTGTAAGTTTACGAAGAAGATCAGTCCAATGATTTATAGCTACTTGGATTTCATTTAAGTACCCTTCTCCAATTTTTATTTCGTTAGTGATTCTATCACATAAAGCTTCGATTTTTATAAACTGTTCCTGGTAAGAATCTTCTTCAGTTATTCCATCATCCTTACTTGAGAGATTCCTCAAACGAGACAGTCCCCGAATGGCTCTAAGTATTACGGTTTTTATGGGAGCAGCCATCGGTTAATTTCTTTTTACAGTGATTTTTGTATTGAGAGAGCGACCGAGAATTTAAATGTTTATTATAATTGTAAATAATCGAATTAATGTATCGACACTAATTTCTAAGAACGAAGTCTTAAAAAATTAGGTTTATTATAGAACAAGCAAAAAATAACGTAAATGAAATTACGTTATTCAGAAAAGAATTTTTTTTTTAAATGTTTACGGATTTGTTTTCCAACTGCTCCTTGTACCACTGTTGTGTTTCCAAAGAAAAGATTAGCTATTAAAGAAATATTTGAGAAATCCTTTGCTGTCACTTGTAAAGAATGAGGAAACTATTTAATTTTTTAAATAGTTTTTAGTAATATTAATAATTTTATTGAATATTTATTAAATTCAATCCTGCCGTGCTCGCCAATTTAATGTGGTGATTAGGATCAATTTGAATTTAATAAAATATTTATTTATTAATAATAAAATAATTAATTTATTTTTTTGTTTTTATCTTTTCTTTAAATAACATAAAAGTGCGGATGTAAAGGGGGTTTATATATATATGTATGTGATCAGGCCGGTTTGGTTACACTAATATAAAATGAACATTAAACTAGTTTTGGGTATTATTATTAAATAAAATATATGAAAAATTATTATTTATTTTTATATAAAAAATTATTATTTATTTTTTATCACTTCACTACTAAATCTGATTTCCGCCGTTGTTTCGTTTTAAATTTGATTAAAAAATATTAAAATTACAATAATATAAAAATAAAAAAATAAAATTTTTATAAGCGATAATCTTCATTGGACGCAAAATTCTTTAATTCTACTAAAATTGAAGAAAATTTATCAAAACCAGCTTTACAAATTAGAACGATTCGGCACTACCTCGGTCCCGGAAACGGTACCGAGTACAACCGGAGCTTTACCGAGAATCCTTATCCTAATAAAAAATTTAAAAAAGTATCCTAATTAAAGCATATTAACATTTAAGTAGTTTTGGTATTAAATTTGAAGCGGTTTTATTTAAAAAATCAAGATGGCATTTGAGAAATAAGTCTATTAATTGACTTTTTATTGGGTAATTAATTAATTTAAATTTATTAAATGAAATAAAAACGGGAGAATAGCAAGAGTTATAAATGCCAAAAAATATTAAGGGAAGGGGGAGTTAAGGTAATGTAAAAAAATATTTTTTAAATGGTGATTGGCTGATGGAAATGACACATGTAATAAAAGGTAAACAATTTCAAAATTTAGAGTGTTTAGTAAGAATTTTAAAGAGGAGAGAGCTAGTAAATTAGGTTGAGAAAGGAATTTTTTATTGGTGATATTGATCAGACGATTCGAATATTCGAATTAAAATATTTTTTAAAAATAGCTCGATTTTGAAATTCGACGTTGTTTCTCAATCAACATCTAATTAGTGTAACGAATTTAAATAAAGATTTACTACTTTCCGTAGCACTATAGTATGTAGATCCTAAAACTTTTTTTCTAGGAAGACATAAAGCCATATTAATGGAAGCCATAATTAAGCAAGGATAAGTGTCAAAATAAGAAACAAAAACTTCAAAATACTCTTTTCGTAACATGTGATAGTTTTTTGAATTTCAGAAAGACAAGGAACCTGAATTCCTCCTTTTAGCGTCCCAAAGTCAAATGTTTAAAAATTTCTAAATATATGTAAATAACATCAAAACGAAGTCTAGACAAAATCGAAAGTAACAATTCTTCAAAATCGAAATTTCGAAACAGCCCTTGAGAAGAGACGATAGAGAGGTGGCAATATTATATAGGAGATAGGGCATGAGAGGTGAGAGATGCCAAGAGAGGAGAGTAGATGGGAATGCCAAGAGAGGAGAGGAGATGGGAATGCCAAGAGAGGAGAGTAGATGGGAATGCCAAGAGAGGAGAGGAGATGGGAATGCCAAGAGAGGAGAGGAGATGGGAATGCCAAGAGAGTAGAGGAGATGGGAATGCCAAGAGAGGCCTTGGCTTTCCTTAATTAAATTTTTAAAAAATAATTTTTAAGTGATAAATAAAAGTTACTACATAATTATATAAAAATTAAATAAAACTTTGAGGAGACTTGTGTTTTTTAGTTAAATTTTTAGTTTTATTTAGATTTTTATTTGAAATATTAGCAGATAAAAATTCAGCCACATAACAATAAACAATTTTTAGGAATCAAGACGAATGATTCCGGGTACAAAATAATTTTTTCGAACCTAGAAAACAAAATGTATGACCTAGGTTCCAAAAATAATGTATTATACTTGAGTGATGCTTTTTAGTGTAAAAATTTTTTTTTAAATAAATTCTAGGAGATTTTACTAAAGCTTAATGTCAATTAATAAAGTTAAGCAAAAGAAAGAATTGCGGCGCTATATAGGAAGAAATTATGCTTTATGATCTAACAAAATGCTCAAAATTTTTGCCTGAGGATCTAAAATTAATACAACTAATTTACATTCTATACTGAGATATAAGCATTTTATCTCAGTTGGAAAGCGTAAAGTTAGAGGGTGATCGGTGCACTGGAATCGGAGGTATCAAGGGATTTGTATGAGATCAGAGGATTAAGAGAATCTGAAGGACTAATTTTAAGAGGATCTGAAGGACTAATTTTAAGAGGATCTGAAGAACTAATATATCTCCTTTCATTCCCTTCAAATCCCTAATCCGTCAATATCCTTCTATAGTACTGATATTCCTTGAACCACTCTTAATTATTCGAACCTCTTATATCACCAGATATATCAGTTTATCTTTTCAAATCTTCCTTAATCCGTCCAAATTTACTTATCTTCACAGGTATACACATTAAATCCATTAAAACCATTTAATCCCACCTTATTTCATTAATTTTTGAATAAATTAACGAAAATAGACAGAAAACGACTTATTTTTAGAGCATTTTTTGTTTAAAAATTTTTTTCTTTAAACCCCCGTTTCCCGTCCCCGATCTAATTTTGCTCCCCGACCCCGCCCCGAAACAATACAAAAACCCCGTACCCCGACATACCCGCCCCCGAGCGTTCGGGATGCAACCCTATTTCATATCCGAAGTTAAGCTTTTGTATAATTCATTTTAACTAAACCTCTTTTAGGTTTACCAGTCCCGGTTTACCAATTTGCAAATCGCGGCGCTAATTTGCCGCACCCTGTATTAAATTTGAAGCGGTTTTAGTTAAAAAAGGATGGTATTTGAGAAATACAGCTATTAAATTGACTTTTTTTAAGTAATTAATTAATTTAAATTTATTAAATGAAATAAAAACGGGAGAAAAGCAAGAGTTATAAATGCCAAAAAATTTTAAGGGAGGAGAGAGTTAAGGTAATGTAAAAAATATTTTTTTAATGGTGATTGGCTGAGGGAAATGACACATGTAATAAAAGGTAATTAAAATAAAATTTAGATTGTTTAGTAAGAATTTTAAATAGGAGAAAGCTAGTAAATTAGGGTGAGAAAGAAATTTTTTTATTTGTGACAGTGATCGGACAAATCGAATATTCGAATCTTACTAGTTTTTACGAATAGCTCGATTTCGAAATTCAACACTGTCCTCAACCAGAATCTAATTAGTCTAACGAATTCGAATAAAGAGTTTACTTTTCGTAGCACTATAGTAGATCCTAAAACTTTTTTACTTGGAAGACATAAAGCCATATTAATGGAATCCATAATTAAATAAAAGTATACGCGTCTAAATAAAAAAACAAAAACGTCAAAAGACTCTTTTTTTGTAACAAGGAAAGGTTTTTGAATTTCAGAAAGACAAGAAACCTGAATTCCTCCTTTTAGCGTCTCAAAGTCAAATGTTTAAAAATTTCTAAATATAAATAACAACAAAAAAGATTTAACCGAAAATCGAAAGTAACAATTCTTCAAAATCGAAATTTCGAAACAGCCCTTGAGAAGAGACGATAGGAGAGTTGGCAATATTAGGGCATGAGAGGAGATGGGAATGCCAAGAGAGGAGAGGAGATGGGAATGCCAAGAGAGGAGAGGAGATGGGAATGCCAAGAGAGGAGAGGAGATGGGAATGCCAAGAGAGGAGAGGAGATGGGAATGCCAAGAGAGGAGAGGAGATGGGAATGCCAAGAGAGGAGAGGAGATGGGAATGCCAAGAGAGGAGAGGAGATGGGAATGCCAAGAGAGGCCTTGGCTTTCCTTAATTAAATTTTTAAAAAATAATTTTTAAAAGAAAAATAAAAGTTATTACTTAATTATAAAAAAATAATTCAATAAAACTTTCTGGAGACTTGTGTTTTTTAGTTGAATTTCTAGTTTTATTTAGATTTTTATTTGAAATTTTAGCAGATAAATTTTTTTTTTTTAGATTTTTATTTGAAATTTTAGCAGATAAATTTTAGCAGATGTTTATAGAGGAAATAATCAAAGCTTCCCGATGATACAGATATATTTTTTAATTTTTCTTTTAAATAATTTGGAGCATGTACAAGTATAAATAATTCTAATTACAGAATTTTAGAAATTAAAATTAGTTTTCTTTAATACGAAAATCCCAAACAATATTCAAAATGGTTCAAATTAGATTATTCTTGATGCTTCAAAAAACAATTCTACTTGAACACCTTTATTTTAAAAATTCACGGAGAATATCTTTGATTAGGTCATTATAAATCAGGATTTTAGCTTTATGGTAACCCGCCCATCAGTTTACATATATTCCAGGGATCTTACCGATAAACGAAATTATTCCCGAGCCAATAAACTTAGAGAATTCCCGATTTCGAGAATTCCCGAGAATCTACTGTTATGTATCTTAAATTCTTTAAACTCAAAAAACAAAATGTACGACGGAATTGCCCAGAATATTGAATTTAAATGATGCATTTTAGTGGAAAAATTGTCTTTAAAATAAATGCTGGACGTTTTACTACATACTATGTATAAAGCATAGAGTTAATTAATAAAGTAAAAGCGACGGACAGTTTGAATTTTTTGATTAACATTTTCGGTTTACTGCGCTTAAAAATAATTTGGCTGCGCTTGGTTTCGTCCCCCTGAATAAAACTTTTGTTTCGTCCCAATGTACAAAACTTTTGTTTCGTCCCCTTTTGTTTCGTCCCCCTGAACAAAAACTTTTGTTTCGTCCCCTTTTGTTTCGTCCCCCTGAACAAAAACTTTTGTTTCGTCCCACTAAGTTAATAATTGGGTTGGTTTCGTCCCCCTGAATAAAACTTTTGTTTCGTCCCAATGTACAAAACTTTTGTTTCGTCCCCTTTTGTTTCGTCCCACTAAGTTAATAATTGGGTTGGTTTCGTCCCCCTGAATAAAACTTTTGTTTCGTCCCAATGTACAAAACTTTTGTTTCGTCCCCTTTTGTTTCGTCCCCCTGAACAAAAACTTTTGTTTCGTCCCACTAAGTTAATAATTGGGTTGGTTTCGTCCCCCTGAATAAAACTTTTGTTTCGTCCCAATGTACAAAACTTTTGTTTCGTCCCCTTTTGTTTCGTCCCACTAAGTTAATAATTGGGTTGGTTTCGTCCCCCTGAATAAAACTTTTGTTTCGTCCCAATGTACAAAACTTTTGTTTCGTCCCCTTTTGTTTCGTCCCCCTGAACAAAAACTTTTGTTTCGTCCCACTAAGTTAATAATTGGGTTGGTTTCGTCCCCCTGAATAAAACTTTTGTTTCGTCCCAATGTACAAAACTTTTGTTTCGTCCCCTTTTGTTTCGTCCCCCTGAACAAAAACTTTTGTTTCGTCCCACTAAGTTAATAATTGGGTTGGTTTCGTCCCCCTGAATAAAACTTTTGTTTCGTCCCAATGTACAAAACTTTTGTTTCGTCCCCTTTTGTTTCGTCCCCCTGAATAAAACTTTTGTTTCCTCCCAATGTACAAAACTTTTGTTTCGTCCCCTTTTGTTTCGTCCCACTAAGTTAATAATTGGGTTGGTTTCGTCCCCCTGAATAAAACTTTTGTTTCGTCCCAATGTACAAAACTTTTGTTTCGTCCCCTTTTGTTTCGTCCCCCTGAACAAAAACTTTTGTTTCGTCCCACTAAGTTAATAATTGGGTTGGTTTCGTCCCCCTGAATAAAACTTTTGTTTCGTCCCAATGTACAAAACTTTTGTTTCGTCCCCTTTTGTTTCGTCCCACTAAGTTAATAATTGGGTTGGTTTCGTCCCCCTGAATAAAACTTTTGTTTCGTCCCAATGTACAAAACTTTTGTTTCGTCCCCTTTTGTTTCGTCCCCCTGAATAAAACTTTTGTTTCCTCCCAATGTACAAAACTTTTGTTTCGTCCCCTTTTGTTTCGTCCCACTAAGTTAATAATTGGGTTGGTTTCGTCCCCCTGAATAAAACTTTTGTTTCGTCCCAATGTACAAAACTTTTGTTTCGTCCCCTTTTGTTTCGTCCCCCTGAATAAAACTTTTGTTTCCTCCCAATGTACAAAACTTTTGTTTCGTCCCCTTTTGTTTCGTCCCACTAAGTTAATAATTGGGTTGGTTTCGTCCCCCTGAATAAAACTTTTGTTTCGTCCCAATGTACAAAACTTTTGTTTCGTCCCCTTTTGTTTCGTCCCCCTGAACAAAAACTTTTGTTTCGTCCCACTAAGTTAATAATTGGGTTGGTTTCGTCCCCCTGAATAAAACTTTTGTTTCGTCCCAATGTACAAAACTTTTGTTTCGTCCCCTTTTGTTTCGTCCCCCTGAACAAAAACTTTTGTTTCGTCCCACTAAGTTAATAATTGGGTTGGTTTCGTCCCCCTGAATAAAACTTTTGTTTCGTCCCAATGTACAAAACTTTTGTTTCGTCCCCTTTTGTTTCGTCCCCCTGAACAAAAACTTTTGTTTCGTCCCACTAAGTTAATAATTGGGTTGGTTTCGTCCCCCTGAATAAAACTTTTGTTTCGTCCCAATGTACAAAACTTTTGTTTCGTCCCCTTTTGTTTCGTCCCCCTGAATAAAACTTTTGTTTCCTCCCAATGTACAAAACTTTTGTTTCGTCCCCTTTTGTTTCGTCCCACTAAGTTAATAATTGGGTTGGTTTCGTCCCCCTGAATAAAACTTTTGTTTCGTCCCAATGTACAAAACTTTTGTTTCGTCCCCTTTTGTTTCGTCCCACTAAGTTAATAATTGGGTTGGTTTCGTCCCCCTGAATAAAACTTTTGTTTCGTCCCAATGTACAAAACTTTTGTTTCGTCCCCTTTTGTTTCGTCCCCCTGAACAAAAACTTTTGTTTCGTCCCACTAAGTTAATAATTGGGTTGGTTTCGTCCCCCTGAATAAAACTTTTGTTTCGTCCCAATGTACAAAACTTTTGTTTCGTCCCCTTTTGTTTCGTCCCACTAAGTTAATAATTGGGTTGGTTTCGTCCCCCTGAATAAAACTTTTGTTTCGTCCCAATGTACAAAACTTTTGTTTCGTCCCCTTTTGTTTCGTCCCCCTGAACAAAAACTTTTGTTTCGTCCCACTAAGTTAATAATTGGGTTGGTTTCGTCCCCCTGAATAAAACTTTTGTTTCGTCCCAATGTACAAAACTTTTGTTTCGTCCCCTTTTGTTTCGTCCCACTAAGTTAATAATTGGGTTGGTTTCGTCCCCCTGAATAAAACTTTTGTTTCGTCCCAATGTACAAAACTTTTGTTTCGTCCCCTTTTGTTTCGTCCCCCTGAACAAAAACTTTTGTTTCGTCCCACTAAGTTAATAATTGGGTTGGTTTCGTCCCCCTGAATAAAACTTTTGTTTCGTCCCAATGTACAAAACTTTTGTTTCGTCCCCTTTTGTTTCGTCCCACTAAGTTAATAATTGGGTTGGTTTCGTCCCCCTGAATAAAACTTTTGTTTCGTCCCAATGTACAAAACTTTTGTTTCGTCCCCTTTTGTTTCGTCCCCCTGAATAAAACTTTTGTTTCCTCCCAATGTACAAAACTTTTGTTTCGTCCCCTTTTGTTTCGTCCCACTAAGTTAATAATTGGGTTGGTTTCGTCCCCCTGAATAAAACTTTTGTTTCGTCCCAATGTACAAAACTTTTGTTTCGTCCCCTTTTGTTTCGTCCCCCTGAATAAAACTTTTGTTTCCTCCCAATGTACAAAACTTTTGTTTCGTCCCCTTTTGTTTCGTCCCACTAAGTTAATAATTGGGTTGGTTTCGTCCCCCTGAATAAAACTTTTGTTTCGTCCCCTTTTGTTTCGTCCCACTAAGTTAATAATTGGGTTGGTTTCGTCCCCCTGAATAAAACTTTTGTTTCGTCCCCTTTTGTTTCGTCCCACTAAGTTAATAATTGGGTTGGTTTCGTCCCCCTGAATAAAACTTTTGTTTCGTCCCAATGTACAAAACTTTTGTTTCGTCCCCTTTTGTTTCGTCCCCCTGAACAAAAACTTTTGTTTCGTCCCACTAAGTTAATAATTGGGTTGGTTTCGTCCCCCTGAATAAAACTTTTGTTTCGTCCCAATGTACAAAACTTTTGTTTCGTCCCCTTTTGTTTCGTCCCCCTGAACAAAAACTTTTGTTTCGTCCCACTAAGTTAATAATTGGGTTGGTTTCGTCCCCCTGAATAAAACTTTTGTTTCGTCCCCTTTTGTTTCGTCCCACTAAGTTAATAATTGGGTTGGTTTCGTCCCCCTGAATAAAACTTTTGTTTCGTCCCAATGTACAAAACTTTTGTTTCGTCCCCTTTTGTTTCGTCCCCCTGAATAAAACTTTTGTTTCCTCCCAATGTACAAAACTTTTGTTTCGTCCCCTTTTGTTTCGTCCCACTAAGTTAATAATTGGGTTGGTTTCGTCCCCCTGAATAAAACTTTTGTTTCGTCCCCTTTTGTTTCGTCCCACTAAGTTAATAATTGGGTTGGTTTCGTCCCCCTGAATAAAACTTTTGTTTCGTCCCCTTTTGTTTCGTCCCACTAAGTTAATAATTGGGTTGGTTTCGTCCCCCTGAATAAAACTTTTGTTTCGTCCCAATGTACAAAACTTTTGTTTCGTCCCCTTTTGTTTCGTCCCCCTGAACAAAAACTTTTGTTTCGTCCCACTAAGTTAATAATTGGGTTGGTTTCGTCCCCCTGAATAAAACTTTTGTTTCGTCCCAATGTACAAAACTTTTGTTTCGTCCCCTTTTGTTTCGTCCCCCTGAACAAAAACTTTTGTTTCGTCCCACTAAGTTAATAATTGGGTTGGTTTCGTCCCCCTGAATAAAACTTTTGTTTCGTCCCAATGTACAAAACTTTTGTTTCGTCCCCTTTTGTTTCGTCCCACTAAGTTAATAATTGGGTTGGTTTCGTCCCCCTGAATAAAACTTTTGTTTCGTCCCAATGTACAAAACTTTTGTTTCGTCCCCTTTTGTTTCGTCCCCCTGAATAAAACTTTTGTTTCCTCCCAATGTACAAAACTTTTGTTTCGTCCCCTTTTGTTTCGTCCCACTAAGTTAATAATTGGGTTGGTTTCGTCCCCCTGAATAAAACTTTTGTTTCGTCCCAATGTACAAAACTTTTGTTTCGTCCCCTTTTGTTTCGTCCCCCTGAATAAAACTTTTGTTTCCTCCCAATGTACAAAACTTTTGTTTCGTCCCCTTTTGTTTCGTCCCACTAAGTTAATAATTGGGTTGGTTTCGTCCCCCTGAATAAAACTTTTGTTTCGTCCCAATGTACAAAACTTTTGTTTCGTCCCCTTTTGTTTCGTCCCCCTGAACAAAAACTTTTGTTTCGTCCCACTAAGTTAATAATTGGGTTGGTTTCGTCCCCCTGAATAAAACTTTTGTTTCGTCCCAATGTACAAAACTTTTGTTTCGTCCCCTTTTGTTTCGTCCCCCTGAACAAAAACTTTTGTTTCGTCCCACTAAGTTAATAATTGGGTTGGTTTCGTCCCCCTGAATAAAACTTTTGTTTCGTCCCAATGTACAAAACTTTTGTTTCGTCCCCTTTTGTTTCGTCCCCCTGAATAAAACTTTTGTTTCCTCCCAATGTACAAAACTTTTGTTTCGTCCCCTTTTGTTTCGTCCCACTAAGTTAATAATTGGGTTGGTTTCGTCCCCCTGAATAAAACTTTTGTTTCGTCCCAATGTACAAAACTTTTGTTTCGTCCCCTTTTGTTTCGTCCCCCTGAACAAAAACTTTTGTTTCGTCCCACTAAGTTAATAATTGGGTTGGTTTCGTCCCCCTGAATAAAACTTTTGTTTCGTCCCAATGTACAAAACTTTTGTTTCGTCCCCTTTTGTTTCGTCCCACTAAGTTAATAATTGGGTTGGTTTCGTCCCCCTGAATAAAACTTTTGTTTCGTCCCAATGTACAAAACTTTTGTTTCGTCCCCTTTTGTTTCGTCCCCCTGAATAAAACTTTTGTTTCCTCCCAATGTACAAAACTTTTGTTTCGTCCCCTTTTGTTTCGTCCCACTAAGTTAATAATTGGGTTGGTTTCGTCCCCCTGAATAAAACTTTTGTTTCGTCCCAATGTACAAAACTTTTGTTTCGTCCCCTTTTGTTTCGTCCCCCTGAACAAAAACTTTTGTTTCGTCCCACTAAGTTAATAATTGGGTTGGTTTCGTCCCCCTGAATAAAACTTTTGTTTCGTCCCAATGTACAAAACTTTTGTTTCGTCCCCTTTTGTTTCGTCCCACTAAGTTAATAATTGGGTTGGTTTCGTCCCCCTGAATAAAACTTTTGTTTCGTCCCAATGTACAAAACTTTTGTTTCGTCCCCTTTTGTTTCGTCCCCCTGAACAAAAACTTTTGTTTCGTCCCACTAAGTTAATAATTGGGTTGGTTTCGTCCCCCTGAATAAAACTTTTGTTTCGTCCCAATGTACAAAACTTTTGTTTCGTCCCCTTTTGTTTCGTCCCCCTGAATAAAACTTTTGTTTCCTCCCAATGTACAAAACTTTTGTTTCGTCCCCTTTTGTTTCGTCCCCCTGAATAAAACTTTTGTTTCGTCCCAATGTACAAAACTTTTGTTTCGTCCCCTTTTGTTTCGTCCCCCTGAACAAAAACTTTTGTTTCGTCCCACTAAGTTAATAATTGGGTTGGTTTCGTCCCCCTGAATAAAACTTTTGTTTCGTCCCAATGTACAAAACTTTTGTTTCGTCCCCTTTTGTTTCGTCCCCCTGAATAAAACTTTTGTTTCCTCCCAATGTACAAAACTTTTGTTTCGTCCCCTTTTGTTTCGTCCCCCTGAATAAAACTTTTGTTTCCTCCCAATGTACAAAACTTTTGTTTCGTCCCCTTTTGTTTCGTCCCCCTGAACAAAAACTTTTGTTTCGTCCCACTAAGTTAATAATTGGGTTGGTTTCGTCCCCCTGAATAAAACTTTTGTTTCGTCCCAATGTACAAAACTTTTGTTTCGTCCCCTTTTGTTTCGTCCCCCTGAATAAAACTTTTGTTTCCTCCCAATGTACAAAACTTTTGTTTCGTCCCCTTTTGTTTCGTCCCCCTGAATAAAACTTTTGTTTCGTCCCAATGTACAAAACTTTTGTTTCGTCCCCTTTTGTTTCGTCCCCCTGAATAAAACTTTTGTTTCCTCCCAATGTACAAAACTTTTGTTTCGTCCCCTTTTGTTTCGTCCCCCTGAATAAAACTTTTGTTTCGTCCCAATGTACAAAACTTTTGTTTCGTCCCCTTTTGTTTCGTCCCCCTGAACAAAAACTTTTGTTTCGTCCCACTAAGTTAATAATTGGGTTGGTTTCGTCCCCCTGAATAAAACTTTCAAAAAAATTAAAAAATTATTTTTAATTTTTTTCAAACATTTAAGAAATTATTTGGTAAATAATGCAAAAAATTTTTTGAGAAACTTTTAAATATTTTCAGAAATTTAAGAAATTATTTTTGAAATATAGTCAGAGTTTTTATGAAAAATAAATGCCTAGCTAATTGGGTTGACTAAAGCTTAATGTTAATTAATAAAGCAATGAAAAAAGCAAAATTTTATCAAAAAAACCAGTGTGACCTTTACTTGAAAAAAGCGATTAGGTATAAAATGTGGCCCAATGTCAATGTAAGAAAGAAATTTTAAAATAGAAACACATTTTGTTGTTTGTCATGAACAGCAAGATCCCGGGTTGGAGGTTTTGAGTAAAATTACATATCATAGAGAGAACTGTAATGGGTAGGGTTGTTCCCCGTTTTCGAAAGTTTGAGAGACTTTTATGAAAATTCTCCGTCCCCATACAAAAAATGGAAAAAATTCTCAAATCTTTTGATTCCCCGAAATTTCCCCGTAAAAATTGTTCCCCGTCCATGGCCTCCCCCCCCGTTGCGCTGCCTCCCCGAAAAGTTATCCCCGGCCCTCTTAGTAATGGGTGTATGTTACAAGGACTTTAAATAAAAACCATCCAAAGGGTGAGGGGTTGTAGTAAAAATTTAAATAAATAATCAATCCAAATCACTTTTTGATCAGTCAATCTTGAATTCTTTTTTTCGTATAATCATCAGAAATTTCAGTTACTGAAATTTTAAAAATAAACTATAATGTACTATAACAATTTTTATTTAATTAGAGATCGGATTTTAATGTTACATTCGATTTTTTCGGGAAATATTGAAAATTTTTATTTTTAATAAAAACGGGATGTAGTTGTTCTTTGTATGTTTTTTGTTTTATAACAGAAATATTGAAAATTATGGATATACTTTAGCCGGTGGCCCACTCAGAAACGGGTCAAATTATATACCATTCGATTCGTCTCGGCGAGATGAGTCGAATGGTATCACTCTTTTTTTGCGGAAATTCCTACGAGCCGAGATATGGGTCCTTAAAAACCGAAAAACCATAGGGGGGACCAAGCACTTTTTTGGGGTGAAAAATTCAAAAACGCAAATAATAGATCATTCGAAAGAGCTCGTCGAGCTGAGTCGAATGACACCAAAATCAACGAAATCCGACTTAATTGGACCGAGATATAGACCCCTAAAAACCGAAGATCCAAAGGGGTGATTTTTGGAATTAAAATTTTTTAACCATATTATAGCTCATTCGAAAGAGCTCGGCGAGCTGAGTCGAATGACACCAAAATCACCCGGATTAATCAAGTTTGTACAAAGTTACAACACAAAAAAAACTAGTAATATAAACCTATGGTGCGTCGGCGAGACGCTTGTGCAAAACTCCGCGCTTCGCGCGGAGTTTTGCGGCACGCGCCTCGCGGGGAGTCTACGGGCGCTGGGTCTGGGCTCGTAACATAAACTTATGCCTATTTTAGCTGAATTTCCGCAAAAAAAGAGTGGTACCATTCGACTCGTCTCACCGAGACAAATCGAATGGTATATTTGACCCGTTTCTGAGTGGGCCACCGGCTAAAGTACAGCCAAAATTATTTTTAAATAAGTAAAATGTCTCTCACATATCAGTAGCTATAATGACCCTAACAAAATTTAACCGATAAGTTTTAGTTTTTATTAAATTGCACTGGTCGTAATTAAGGTCATAATTATCCGACCGTAATAATAAATTATGTATAACCTGATTACGCAAATGATTAACCAGTTGCGTTAGGTTTGCAATAAGTTCTCGAATCGCACCCAACTATACAAAAAATTTTTATAAAATTTTTAATAGCTCATAAATTTTATTCCAAGGATAATTTATGCCGATTTCTTAACTTTTCCAAACTTAGAATCGGATTGGATTAGAATTTTTCTAATTGAGCGGCCAGCCGTTTTATTTTTATGTCAATTCTTAAAGAGAAGCTCTATTGGAGACGGTCGTTAACTAAAACGGCCGTTTAATTGGAGAAAATACGATAATTTACTTAAAGATATGTATTTGTTAGAGTGGATTTCCACTAAAAAAATTGAAATAGTAAACTTGAAATCCAAATATACGGAGCTCCCAAGCAGAGCTTAGACAAATTTCATATTTAGAATAGGGTTCAGCGGTATCGGGATCCCGACCGGTATCGGGCGGTATTATACCGGTCTCTTTGAATATCGATACCGATTTTTAAATCCCGATCCCGAGTCGGTATCGGTACTGGTATCATTAGCTCAAATCCTGATACCGATTTAGGCTAATACAGATCCGTCGGTACCGGTATCGGTATCATCAATCCGAAATACCGATACCGTTTTTTTCGGAATACCGGTAACGCTGAACCCTAATTTGGAAATGCTAAGAAATAGACCACTCATAGAGTCACTGGATATAAAAATTGGCCTCTTAGATTCTCTTATTTAAGGGTATTCCCATCTTTAAGATTGTTCAATTTTTTCTGTGAAGATATGAAATAATCTATTTATAAATTATATGTTAATATCTTTACTGCAGCTGGAGGTACTCCTTGAGCCGATCCATATTGTTGATAAAGATTTTGAGCTTGAGTTAACTAAAGGTTAACAAATAAATATATTTTAATGTTTAACAAACAAATAAGATTAATTAATGTTTTATTTAATCATAAGAATGTAATACTAAATAAGTCAGGAAATCCAAAAATATAAAGCAGGGTCTGATTTTTATAACATTGTATATAGCCGATGGGTATATAATTGTACATAGAATGAATTAAATCTTTGATGTAATCACAGAATGTGATCAGAAATAAGGCAGGAAATCCAAAAATTTCGGTATCGGATGTCCGAATTTCCTTAAGACTTTACAAAGATTTTCCATTACAAATTTGTAAATTAATTTTACCAATAATAAATATAACCTGCGCTTGAAACTCGTTTATATTACCCCCTTGTCCAATTGTATTAACAAATTGGGTTCGTAAAGTTTGTAATTCATGGGTGAGTGTATTTCTGGCTTCTACCTATAAATATACTTATGTTAGAATTTATTAACATAAAAATAAAATTTATTTTAAATATTTTCACTACTTTAAAATTATTAATTCAAACTAAAGTGAGGATTTATAGCCAAATGCTTATCTCTATGAAGGTTTGGCTACCTTATTAAACTTTAATCTAAATTATTCTTTAAATATAACCTGTTGCAGGTGCAGTATTATATTTTGAATAGAATTTCCAATTTCATCAAGCTATAAATAAGATACTCGGATAATGCGTCAGTGAAATGAATCATTTGATATCTGTTACTATTCGGGCAATGAGTCCGATACAGAGAGATTAGGAGTAATTATGAAGAGATATTGTGGCGTTATCGAGGGGCTTGGTGATTAAGAACGTTATCAATGGATTTGGGGATTAAGAGCGTTCGAGGGATTTAGGGATTAGGGGATTTAAAAAGATATCTGAGTTTAAGAATATAGAGGATTAGTATGGGGTAGATGTCAAGCCACTCCTCTCCTTCTCTTTCAAATGATTGGTTGACAGTTTGGCACGACAAAGGGAAGGAGCCCTGGAATTCAACATAGGATTTAAAAATAAAATATTACTTATTTATTCAATTGAAAGGTCTCCATTCTATTTTTTAATACCCCAAAAAATCAAGAGATCTGGGGAAGGATATCTGAGTTTAAGATATAGATAATTAGTATGGATTAAATGTAATATCTTCGGATTTGGAAGGATATCGAAGAATAAAGTGATATCGGTTATTTATATGGCAGTGCCTCTCTCAATATAATCCTTCTTAATCCTTAGTACCCAAACCCATTTAATCACTCTTAATCCTCGCAAATCCCCATTATTTTCCCCAAATCCTTTTAATCCCTCGATGACACTCTTAATCATTCCAAATCCAAAAATAAACTTCTTAATCAATCAAATCCCTATTTATCTCTATTAATCAAAAAACTCCCTCCTTAATTACTACATCTATTTGTATCAATTCGTTGGTCCTATGCTGCATTTTTCACTAATGCATTGCCCTCGATTAGTAAATTTGACTTATTTAAACAATATTTGAAATTTTTGCACAATATATGAAAAAAATCCAGATTGAGTCCACCCCAGGAATTATGCCGTCCCGATTTTATAAATAAGAATTTCATATTTATGCGGCAGAATCACGGGTCCAGACCAGGCATTTATTCGGGACAAATTTATATATTAATAATAAATTTACTTGGTGTAATACGTTCACGTTATTATGCATTACTACAGCTTGACGTACTGTTAGATAACGATTGTAAAGATTTTGAGCTTCTCCCATCTATAAATTATTTGTCGTTAAATTTTTTTTATTGGGATATTAAAATTTTTTATCCCATTTAATATAATTAGGGAAAAAATTCAGTCCGAAAAGGTTCATAGTAAATAACATTCGCCTATGCTGGGATCAGAGGTGGGTCGGAATTCCGATTTCCGACGTTTTTTTCCTTCCGATTTCCGACACCTCTGACTGTTCCGACCCACCTCGGGCTGGGATCAAGTAGAAGATAAGTTATATTTAATTTTTTAGAATAGTCTAGTGAAAATATAAAATTGAAAATTTTGCACAAATGTACTCTAAAGCTTACTCCATCAAAATTTGAAGGGATAAACCCTTTCAAAAATTAATAAATAATAATAAATCTAACCAAATTTTGATAATCTTGAGGTTGGGCCGTCTGTACTCGTTCGTTTAAATTTCCAAAACTAAATGTGAGGTTATCAAGAGAGTTTTCTGCCTAGAAATTTATTCACAATTTTTTAATATAAAGGTTTGCGTGGAACCTGTGGTCCAGGGTGTCTATTCCTAACACTGGACACAATATCGAATTCACAAATAATCACCAACAGAACGGAAGCAATAATAATTTTATTGCCAATCGAACACATTTTAGATTTTGTAAATAAAGATTTTTTGAATATCTAAATTTAAATCTATAGTAGAGCTAACTTTGTTATATCCATTTATTCTTCAGCTAATTCATAAGGTTAATGGGAGGGTGGGATTATATCAGCATTAACCGCTGATCGGACTGAAGTGTTACCCTTTAATAAAAACGCTTCCTTAATAGCTTTAGGAATTTAAGAAAATTCAAAAAATTTTCTTAAAAAAAAAAAATTCAAATTCAAATTCAAAAAAAATTTATTTTTTATTGGTTAACTAAGGAATTTAAATTTGTTAAATGAAATAAAATCGGGGTAAGATCAAGGGATATAAATAAGAAAAAATTTTAAAGGGGGCGGGATTCCGTCTTTCACTTGCAATTCCGTCTTTCACAACAGACGAAATCATAGGGAATTGCTTCCAAGGAAAGGCCTTGCTTCCAACTAGGGTTTGACCCCGACCCCGAACCCCGACCCCGTTCCCGAACGATTTTTTCTCGATTCTCCCCGACCCGAACCCCGCCCCGAAAAAAGTGAAAACCCCGTTCCCCGACCCGAAAAGTTTCGGGGTTATCGGGGTCTTATATACCCAAAAAATGCCATTTTTGGGAGAATTTTAAGAGAAAAATTTTAAAAATTTACTCCCAATTTACTTTGCCTTTATTATTTTTGAAAGAAAAATAGAAGAAATATCAAAATTCTTTTTCCTGATCTGTTAAGAGACTTGTGGTTGAGTGGCTTAGTTGTTGGTTTTAGCCTATATTTCCATTAATATAGGATTGGGTTCGGATCCAAATAAGCTGGATTCGTTTGTTTTGGGATTTTTCTTTACAAAATCAAGAGCTTAATTCTAATTTAAAATGTAAATCTTATTTTTAAATATTATCAACCATAAAAAACAATGTAAAGATTTATTGTTTAGCTAAAATTTCAAAAATTTGCGTGTGTAGCGCTAAAAAAACTAAGACATCCGGCTTTTTGACCTAAAAAATTTTAAAAATTTTCGCCTGCGGCTCTGGAAATGTAATAAATCTGGCTTCTTGGCCTTCTAAAATTCTCAAAATTTTGCCTGCGGCGCAGAAAAGAAAGAGATACCCTGATATCCTTCAAATTCCTAATCACTCAATAACCCTTAAATCAACGATATCCCTTGAAACTACCCTTACTCCCTACAAATCCTCTTATATCCCCAGATATCCGCTTTAATCCCTCCAAATCCTCCTTAATCATCTCCAGATTCATTTAATCACTCCAATTTCTCTTATTTCCATTTAATTCCACCTTATTCTCATTAATTTGTGAATAAATTAACGAAAATAGACCGAAAACGGCTTATTTTCAGAGCATTACTTCTTTAAAGAAATTTTTACACTAAAACCCCGTACCCCGACCCGAACCCCGCCCCGAAACAATTCGAAAACCCCGTACCCCGACATACCCGCCCCCGAGCGTTCGGGGTCAAACCCTACTTCCAACATTGTTCAAAAGAGCCTCCTTCCACAATCTGTAAAGGTGTGGGCCGCACCCTGTAGTATGATTCTGCACGCCTCGACCAAATGAATCTTAGAGCCAGTGTTAAAATAGAAGCAGTTGTAAAAATGGCGTTTAAAAAATTTTATTTTATAATTTTTTATTGACTAACAATGAATTTTAATGATGATATTAAATGAAATAAAATCTGGGGGATATCAAGGAATATATAAATAATAAAAAATTATGGGCGGGCTCTGAACTATGTAGGTTGAAAAAAATTTTTTGACAGAAAATCACAAGAAATTAATTTAAAAAATTTTTTTTAGTTTATAAAAAAATTTTTAAGAAAATTTTTTTAGTTTATAAAAAAATTTTAAGAGAATTAAACATAGAGAAGATAAATTAATCCCATGTTTATTAAAATAAATTTTTTTAAGAGAGGGGAATGGAGAAAACTTTTTAGATATAACTTGATAAATTGTTTATAAAAATTTTAAATTGATTTTTAAAATTTTAAAAATTTTGAGAGAGAAGATAGAGATACAAATAAACGGAAAGCTACGCTAAAAATATAAAATGCCACAAATGCCACATCAGGTTTAATCAATTAAAAGATCTGTCAGAAAGAGAGAATAAAAATCATAAAGATTTTATGGGAAACAGAAATAGATAGAACTTTCCGGAAAACAATCAGAATTTAATAAAAACACAAAAATCAGAAATAAAACTTTCCGGAAAACAATCAGAATTTAATAAAAACACAAAAATCAGAAATAAAACTTTGCGGAAAACAATCAGAATTTAATAAAAATTGTCGGAAAAAATCAGAAATAAAACTTTACGGAAAACAAATCAGAATTAATAAAACACAAAAATCAGAATCTAATAAAAACACAAAAATCAGAAATAAAACTTTCCGGAAAACAAATCAGAAATAAATTGAAAACACAAAAATCAGAATTATTTAATCACTCCTTTTACAGTAAGTTGCTATAATAATAAAACAATTGGCGCTCAACCATCCTAAACCTATATTAAAAACGTCACAGAACAAATTACAGAAAATAAAAGAGGGTAACGCTGAATGAGTGAAAAATACAAAGAAATGTTTGTGTCTAATGCTAGGCAACCAAAAAAATTTGTTTTTTAAGCTAAAAAATGCAAAAATCGTTAATGATGAGTAATTGGTATATTAATTTCTTTTAAAGTTTTTCAAAAAAAAGTTTATTTTATGCTGTCATATTTTAATTATTTTTGCTTAATATGTATTATTTTTATTTGAAGAAAGAATTTTTTTGTTTGATGATGAATTCTGATTTCTGATTTGATGAATTCTGATTTTATTAAATTCTGATTTGTTTTCCGGAAAGTTTTATTTCTGATTTTTTTGTTTTTATTAAATTCTGATTTGTTTTCCGGAAAGTTTTATTTCTGATTTTTGTGTTTTTAAATTTATTTTTGCTTAATATACATTTTTATATTTTTATTTTATTTTAGATTTTGTTTTGGAAATTTATTTAACTTGAAATATTACAATTTTAATTGATGGCTGGACTTGAAGGAAATCCGTTTGCTGATCCTTTTCAGGTTTTAGAGGCAATTTTATTAAATTTTAAAATTCTCCCTGGGTGTTTTCGTTGAATATTTTGGCTAAAATTTTATCCTCAAATTTTTAGCAGACCAACAATTCCACTCCCACAAACACTGCCCAACCACAACAGCCAAGTGGTTATGGAGGAACGGCTCAGAGTATGCCGGTGAGACCGGTATATTTTTTATAAATTGCTTTTGAATAAGGTGTTTAATAAAGTATGGGAACAGCGCTAAAGTTCTAACATTTAATGAAGTTCTGTCCTTCATATTTTGTGTTTCGTTCAATTAGAATGTGATTTGAATCTCTTTTCTTGGAGACTTTAAAAGTCGTACTATAAACTAGAATGAGGGCATAACAGTGATAATTAGTGAGCGGAACCGGACCGGATTTTTTTCCGGACCGGATTAATCCGGAAAAATCCGGCCGGATCCGAATCCGGCAAAATCGATTTTTCCGCTCACTAGTGATAATTATACATTGACATATACTAGATTATTCGTGATAATAATTAGAGATCGGTATTTTCAAAATTCTTTATCTGGATTTAGCTTAGTAACCTCGACAGGATTCTTGATTTGTATCCAGAAAAAATCCAGGATGATAAAAAATGCCTGGATCTTGACTCTGGATCCAAGAAAAATCCAGGCTGGATCCAGATCCAGACCGATCTCTAATAATAATGGATCTGACATTTTCTTTTGCATTTTATAAATATTTTCCTGGAGCTTATTCTCTAGATTAATGTTGCTAGCTAAGTTTCTGCCCAGCCTATTTTTTTAAAATTAATTTGTCTGTTGGTTCGGATAACAACAAATTTTGCTTCGGATCCGTCTGCTTTACTGATAGTGCCGGATGGTTGCTGCTTATTTCAGCGACGGTTTCGGCCGTTTATCCTAATTGCTAGAATTCGTTCTTGGAATACTCGCTATTTTTTTATTAGAATTTTTCAAGAAAATTTTGTATTATTTTTATGATATTTTAGCAAAATTAGCCGGTATCGGGATCCCGATCGGGCGGGATTATATCCCGATTTTTTTGAATCCCGTTCCAGATTTTATGTCGGAATCCCGATACCTGCCAACTCTATATTGAATGGTCTTAAAAATTATTTTTTGATTTTTTACTCTTCCATCCTCTCTTGACTTTGGTTTCCCTATTCTATAAATTCTCTCCCAACAAAACTACTCAACTCTTAAATTCCCCTTAGAGAAACTATGCCAAGCTAAAAAATGGGTAGAGATTCTATCCTTTTTTGTTTCCTTTTTCATTTTATTTTTTCTATTTTCTTTTTTCCTTCCATTCATGCTAGGCATTTATGGATTATTGTTGAAAGCCTCAAGAATTGCATAGTTTAACGATTTTGGCACTTTTTTCATTGCTTTTCTTAAGAATTTTTTCGTTCTATCCGAAAATTAGGACCTTCAAAAATAACCCTAAAAAATTTATTTTGAATCGAACCTGATTTTTAGGATATTAGCTATGGGGTGAGAAAACGTCCTCATACTAAAGTATATATTAGATAGGATCGGGGCTAGCTCGAGGAATTCCAAATCGCAAAACAGACAGGTCACGGAACGTTTTAAAAATCAAAATATTTTTTAAATTCTGATTTTTAAAATGTTCCTTTTTTTGGTCATTCAGTAATTTGGTAATTCTGTGACTTGTCGTTCCGTGACCTGTCAGTTTCTTGAATTAGCCCGACACGATTAGATAGGAGGAATAAAAAATAAAAAAGCTTATTCAGCTCCCCAAACCCCACGGCTGGCCATATTTTAAAAAATCAGAACAAAATTCAGAACTTATATTTATATGGTTGCGCCAAAACGTTATAGCGCCTAAACGTTCCACTCAGAACTAAATTATTTTAAATCAAGGATATTTTATCGGGGTTACTAATAAACGAGATTAACATTTTTTAAAATTTTAGGATTTTTAAAAATATTTGTAAATATTTTAAAAAATGATTTTTGAGGCTCAAGCAACCGTGCCGATTAGTGAAGAAGAATTGTTTCGCCAGCAAGAAGAATTGCGCCGGCGTGAACAAGTTAATTAAAAAATTTCAGAATTTTCTGAAAAAAAATTTTTTCAAAGGAATTAATTCGTCGTCAACAAGATTTGGATAACCGCGCACGTCAACAACAACGTGCGGGTAATGGGCAGAGACCGCCTCATAATTGGCCGCCTATACCCAAAATTATACCGTTGGAGCCTTGTTTTTATCAGGATATTGATGTGGAAATTCCTGCACAGTTTCAAGTCAATATTTTATTTAAAAAATTCTGATTTTTGTGTTTTGTTTGTATTTTAGTGTTTTCCGGAAAGTTTGATGTATTTAGTTTTGATATTCTTATGAGGTAGAAAATTCTGATTTTGTTTAATTCTGTGTATTTATGGAAAGTTAAAAATGTTTTATGACATTCTGTTTTGTCTTTTTGTGTTTTAATGTTTCTGTGTTTTGAATTAATTCTGATTTGTTTTCCGGAAAGTTTTATTTCTGATTTTTGTGTTTTTATTTAATTCTGATTTTTGTGTTTTAATTAATTCTGATTTGTTTTCCGGAAAGTTTTAATTCTGATTTTTGTGTTTTTATTTAATTCTGATTTTTGTGTTTTAATTAATTCTGATTTGTTTTCCGGAAAGTTTTAATTCTGATTTTTGTGTTTTTATTTAATTCTGATTTTTGTGTTTTAATTAATTCTGATTTGTTTTCCGGAAAGTTTTATTTCTGATTTTTGTGTTTTAATTAATTCTGATTTGTTTTCCGGAAAGTTTTATTTCTGATTTTTGTGTTTTTATTAGATTCTGATTTTTGTGTTTTATTAATTCTGATTTGTTTTCCGGAAAGTTTTATTTCTGATTTTTGTGTTTTAATTAATTCTGATTTGTTTTCCGGAAAGTTTTATTTCTGATTTTTGTGTTTTTATTTAATTCTGATTTTTGTGTTTTTAATTATTCTGATTTGTTTTCCGGAAAGTTTTATTTCTGATTTTTGTGTTTTTATTTAATTCTGATTTTTGTGTTTTAATTAATTCTGATTTGTTTTCCGGAAAGTTTTATTTCTGATTTTTGTGTTTTTATTAGATTCTGATTTTTGTGTTTTAATTAATTCTGATTTGTTTTCCGGAAAGTTTTATTTCTGATTTTTGTGTTTTTATTGAATTCTGATTTTTGTGTTTTTAATTAATTCTGATATGGTTTCCGGAAAGTTTTATTTCTGATTTTTGTGTTTATATTTAATTATGATTTTTGTGTTTTTAATTAATTCTGATTTGTTTTCCGGAAAGTTTTATTTTTGATTTTTGTGTTTTTATTTAATTCTGATTTTGTGTTTTTCTAAATTATAAATTCTTTTTCCCTTCCAAATCAGGAGACTGTTCGTCTTGTCTACTATGTTTATCTAATTTATGTTCTTGCACTCTCTAGCAACGTTATGGGTGCCCTATTTTATTTTTTGTTTGCCGGTGGTGGTTTTGGTTTGATGTTTCTCTCAATTATTCAACTTATATTGTTTACTCCCTGTGCATTCCTTTTATGGTTCCGACCTGTTTACAAAGCTTTTCGGTAAATTTTTCGAGGAAAAAATATTTTTTATTTTCATCTTTTGTGTGTCTAATCTCGTTTTTAGAGACCCTAGAGGCTCCTGTACAAAGGGCAGGTGCAAAAAATACCGGAATGGGCAAAGAGGGGGTTAAAAGACCGGTTCCGGTCTTTTTCCCGTTCCGGTTTTTTGCACCTGCCTTTTGTACAGACACTTCCCCAGTCTCTGAAGAATCATTCCTTATTATGAGAGGACCTGATATTGGGATCTTAGGAAACTTTCAACCTGACAATGAGTCTTTTTCTATTTAACGGTAAAATTTAGGGCTTACCCTCTTGGGGAGACGAACTTTTTCGGTTGATGGGGTTGGGGATTGTCCTAAAATCGTCATTGGTCAGGGATCATCAACATGGATCGGGGTAGTAAAACTGGGTAGCATCTCTAGTAAAAATCCTTAGTTTAGTTAAAAACGAGGTCCAATTGTACTTTGTCCTTTCCTTCCATAGGGTGGATATACCTCTCTCTTATCTCATAAAAAACTTTTTTGATAACCCAAATTTTTTTGGTTATATTTTATCGGCTCATCTAGCACTCGAATAATATTCTTAAAAATATTTTAATTAAAAAATAAAAATTAATTTTTAAAAAATTTAAAAGTGATGATTCTTCATTCAATTTTATGATGTTTTTCCTGGTCCTTTTCTTCCATACAATTTTCTGTCTAGTTCAGATGCTTGGACTTTCCTACGCCGTGTAAATATAAAAATTTATTGAAATTAAAAAAAATTTTTTTTTAATTTTCAGCGGGTGGACAAACACTATTGAAGCATTTAAGTAAATTAAATTTAAATTATTGGTCAGACCTCTACATAAGATCAGATATCCTCCTCTGATTCTCCTCCTCTAATTCCTCCCTCCACTCAGATATCCCCCTCTCCTATCCTCCTCCATCCTCCTCCTCCTCTAGATAGGCTACCCCCACCCTCCTCCTCTTCTAGATAAGAAGATACCCTCATTGATGAAGCGGATCATTACTGAACAAAATGGCAAAATAGTCCATAAATTAATTGAAATAAATAGGCAAAATGTGGTCATAAAGTGCCAAAAATTGGTCAAAATATTAAATTATTTTGAAATGTAATCTTGTTCAAAAGCATGATATCGAAAATCTAATTGCATATTTAGCTTTTTTATACAAAAGTTATTTGTGAAAAATTTACTGGGGGAGCCGCAAGGCCAAGGTACCGAGATTTATAACTTCGTTCAAAATTGTCAAACCCGGCACGCCATGGGGTAGTTCGATTAAAAATCTCGTCGAGGCATTTCGGACAATACCAGGGGTTGGTATCGAAGTTTTAGATTTGCAGTACCTTGGTATAACCGGGCACTGGGTCTCTTAAAGAGAGGTCTGACTCTGTTTTTACTATAAAATTATTTTATAAAATCTTTTTTTCTTGAGAGATCACTGGTTTATCGGGCTTATTATGCTCGTTCCAACCTTTGCATTTACTGTTGCATTTGCGGGAATGTGTCTTTCGTTGTTTAAGGTGTTCAGAATTTTTAAAAATTTTTAAAAATTTTTAAAAAATTTTTTAAATTAAAAGGTGCACAGTTTCTACCGAGGTAATGGGACCGGTTTTAGTATTAACAAGGCACGACAAGAATTTAGTAATGGTGTAATGTCTGATAGAAATGTTCAGAATGTGGGTATTTTAAAATAAATTAATTATTTTGAAAGTCAAGCCCTTATAAAATGGCCTGTGCTTGGACATGAATTGTGGTATTTTCAAGATATATACGTGGGATATCCGCGGGGGGGGGGGCTATTTATAACTATTTATAACTTCTATCGACTATTTATAACTTCAGAGATATTTGATGAAAAATTCTGAAATTTCCGGAGGAGGTAGTCAAGGATGTAAAGAAATTTGAGAAAAATTTTATGTTTAGGCCACTTTTTTGTTCTCGCGCCAAAACGGCCTCCGCCAAAACGACCCCAACCCCAAGTATCTTGATGTTATATATCCATACCGTATCCATGCACATGTCTGGCTCTAATATCTACTAAATTGACTATTTCCATTTATTATTTTCAAAAATATGTACAACATAGATGGGTAGGAATTCCGACTTTTGAGCTATTTCCGATTTCAAACAGTTCCGATTTCCGGCACTTTCATCATTTCCGACCCACCTCTGAAGTACAAGTCCTTCAAGGTTACCATTCCTTTAAACTCTTATTTTTCAAGGAATAAGATTTTTCTTGTAAATTACATACACATGGTCCATTCTTACATCACATGACAAACACCCACCAACAGTTCAAACATATCCTTTTTATGCGGGCACCTAATCTAATGACACATGCCCTTATGAGTCCAACCAAGCAAAGCTTACAAGTCTCGCGGTCTTTAAAACCTTTTTTTCATTAAATTTCTTTAAAATCAAAAAAAATTTTATAGGCCGCAAATCAAGCTGCGCGGGCTGCAGCAGCTCATGCCGTAAACGAAATGGTCAACAGTGGCGGTAGATATTAAAGAGAAAAGAAATTTATATATTTTTGACATGATTTGGAAGGAAAAATATATTTAAGATTTTGAATTAAATTTTTTTTATTTTATGACAAATTCTCTAGAAAATTAATTAAAAATTTTTATTTCTTTTGAATTTTTATTTTTAAAATCTAGCAAGAGTCGATTTAAGATTTCTGTGACCTAAAATTTGAAAGATTTTTTTAAATTTTCATATTATTTTTATTGAAACCTATATTTTCAAACTTTGGGAATTTTGGATATAGAGAAAGTGTTTTGTCCGAGGGCTGTCCGGGTCAGCAAAAAGTTCTGGTGTGATGAACAATGTATAGTTAAGGATTTGGAACAGACGACGGAGATCAGTAACTAGCCTACAACACTTATCCTCTGAGTCCCGTGAATTTAGTGATATAGAGCAAGTATTTTGTCCGATGGCTGTCCGAGTGACGAGCAAAAGAGAATAACAGTTAATCCAAGGTAGAAAAATATAAAACTATGCAAAGGGGGATTGGGCCTGGAACAGCTGCAGTAGATCAAGGTGGATTGGGCCTGGACAGCCGGATCCAGTGGGGGGGGGGGGGGACTTTTACTATCCAATTACACTTGCTGACACTGCCTTTTATATTATAGTCACACAATTTGATCTCGAACCGTAATCTGATTTTTAAACAGAATAAACTTCACTCGAAAATTTCTTTTTTAATAGCCAATTGAAAACTTTATTCAACTCTGGCTAGACTTTGACTCAGCAACATGCGATGAGTTCAGTTATCACTATAAAAGTGCTCAAAACGGTCTACTATTGCGTTTTCCCGGATTTACAGACCCCTGAAATTCGAAAAACCATAGGGGGGCCAAGCTGATTTTTGGGGTCAAAAATTCGAATATGCAAATAGTAGCTCATTCGAAAGAGCTCGCCGAGCTGAGTCGTCTCAGGCATTTAATTACATTAGAAAAACATGTTTTTTGTTGTGTTGCTGAGCCAAAGTCTTACCTCAACGCTTTCTTCATTTAATTAAAAAATTTTTTAATTGATTGAATCATGCCTTAGCATTTAGCATTGCCCACAAGCCTTTTTGGCATTGCCCACATGACAATTTCTCTTGTGACTGCTTCCCTCTTTAAAAAATTTTTTAATAGACAATGAAAAATTTTTAAAAATTAAACTGCCTCTTTGTATAGAGGGACTTGTCAGATGTCCATTCAGCAATTTAAAAATTCCCTCCCCCCTTAAGTCTTCCCATTTAAAATTTTTTATTATTTATTATATGTATTCCCCTCTATTTACTCCCATTTTTATTTATTTTTTAAATTTTTATTTAATTAATTTAATAATTTGTTTACATAAAATATAAAAGAAGCTTCAATAAGTCTTTATTAGTCTAAGAGTTTTTTGGGGGTTTGAGATATCCGGAACTATCTAGTCTATCAGGAGAGTGTGGAGAGATAAGTACCGTGTAATTTATTAGAGGTATAAATTCAAGGGGGAGCAGGCCAACTTACCGCAGAGCTATAACTTTGTTCAGAATTGTCGAATCCGGTATGCCTTGGTATGTTTCGATGCGCCTCGATGAGTTGAATCGAACCATACAAGGGCGTCCCGGATTCGACCATTCTGAACGAAGTTATAGCTCTGCGACGAGTTGGGCTCGCGGTAAGCTGGGGTGTACCCATTCAAGGTTTATCTAGAGGTGTAAATTCAAGGCGAGGAGGGGAATTGTTCGAGTTTTGAAATTACGCATTTGATATAAGCATTTGATGAAGATTTTTAACCCCTCACAAGAAAGCGTAATTAACAGAAGGAGGGTAATGAGGGTAATTATTTGAGTATATACAGTATATAATTTTTTAAATAATGCTACTGGAACAATAAAGTGAGATGAGTTGACAAAAAGTGGTTTCCCATTATGTAAATATCAAAAAATTATTTGAGGGGGCAGGGGGGGGGGAGACAAAGAAATACCCTTAACTTAATTAAAAAATAAATTTTATTAATTATCATTTCGTAAGTTTCTTAGCGGCATATTTTTGAAGTCGCATGCACTTATATACAAAAAATTACAAAATTTAATACATTATTTTCAAAGGATTTTAACACGTCGAATAATGATTTTCAATTTCCGAAGCGGCTTTTCCTATTAAATTTAATATTAAATAAATTTAAATTCACGTGAAATTGAAAATAATAAATCTGCCTTTAAAAACACAGGGAAAATTCAAAAAATGTCATATTTTAATTAAATTATACATATTCTTTCGTGAGACTAATCCGCTGAATTGCCTCTAAACCTGGCAAGAGCTGATTCCAACCCAAAATTTTTAAATGTCCTGAGCAGGAGTCACAGAATTACTAACCCAACACTAATCTAAGTTAACTTAAAACATGCCCTGTCTAAAAATTCTAGACTAACATGAGATATATTTAGGTAGGGAGTAGGAAATTTCCCTATATTTATGGGAATCCTAATTTATATTAATTATAATTAATTCGAACGTTTAATACTTTATTTATTTCACAAGAATAGAAAAATACAATTTGTTTAACAAGGGAAGAAGCATATTATTATATTAAAAGGGATAGATTAATGACCGCTCAGATAGAGAAAAGCCAGCTATTTTTATAGCGGTTGATTTGCAGAAAGTATTTCAAAATATGTTTATGGGAAAGAGATTAATTAATTCTAGTGATGATTAACAAATTTCATAATTTCCTAAGTTTAATACTTAGGGATAGATTAATGACCGCAGGGAAAATTCAAAAAATGTTCGGTTCGACATTCAAATATTCGGTTCGACTATTCGGTTCTTCTTCCTTGTCGCAGGATGCGACAAGGAAGTATCGCTCAGCTCCTCGAGCCAGTAAAATAAAGAAATTTTTAAAGTAAAGGGTTTTATGTGAGGTGCATCAAATATTCGGTTCGACTGTATACCAGTGATCGAGCCAACCCGTTTAACGAAAATCGGAAATCCCTCTCACATCCTCTCGACTTTTTACCCTCCTAAAACCTCTTACTCGTCCTAAATCCCCGTGTATATACTGTTAATCCCCTAATAATTTCTAGTCCCTCGCAAATTTCCGCATCTGTTAAATTGCCTCTAGACGAGTGTTCAAATATATAATTTGTAATATAACTATCTTATTCAGATTTAAAAATTCAAAAAAATTTTCTTGAACAACATGTGTTTGTTTGGCAATAAAATCATTATTGCATCCATTCTTTTGGTGATTATCTACGAGATCGTCGTCTTAGCATCTTCTGGAGGAGGAGGGCAAGGAAGTGGAGGAAATGTAAGCTACATATAAAGACAAATTATATATATTTTTTATCACAAATTCTTTTTATTTTGTATATAAGTTTAAAATACGGCTAAAAGTATCACCCTGTTAGCAGTTATAAATATATTTATAATATGCATAATTTTTAAATAAAATTTATTTTAAGCCGCAAATTACCACTCGACAACTTATTCGGAATGCATTTAATCGCCTTCCTCCGGTTTGAATTGTTTTATATTTATTAATGAAAATATCTGAGCTGGGAGATCCAAACCTTTAAATGTAGTAATTGATCTTGTCGAATCCTATATGATGTATCGACCCGTTTTATCCAATATTACATAGACTATCAAGACAAAGACCATTATTGGTCCGGCATTTTTATTATTTTGATAAATTCTTTTCGATATTTCTGCCATTGATTTCAATTTGATAGAAAGAAGTAGCTCTATTTGCCCCCTTCATCGGGAGGTAGCTTTATTTTTTGTAGCTTCTCAGAGGGGAGCAGGCCAAGGACCGCGAGCCCAAGATACTGCCAAGCTATAACTTTGTTCTAAAATGTCGATCTGGGACGCCGTGGTATGGTTCGATGCAACTCGACAAGCTGAATCAAACCATACTAGGGCGCCTCGGATTCGAAAATTTATAACAAAGTTATAGCTCGGCGGTACCTTGGGGTGTACCCTTCTCAGAGTGCCGTTCAACTAGGAAGACACTTCTTAGCTGACTTATGGTAATCAGAAAAACGGATAATATACGTCTAAAAAATGATGTTCTTAATAATAAGAATTTTCTTAATTTTACCGATCTAAACTTGCTCGATCACTTTAATTTTCTTCGAATAAAATATAAATTTTTAAAAATTTAGAATATTCGGGCTCAATTTACGGTAAGAATTTGTTGTTTTATAATTGATTTATTAAAGTAAAAATGAATAAATATTGTATAGGGTCCTACACAAGCACAAAGGATTGATGCTGTAATTCGTTATATTAGTAACCTGCAAAGTCAAGTGAACGATCTGAGTCAACGCATTGCAAATGTAAAATTAATTTGAAAAATATTTTGTCGACTATATTCTTCAAATCCCCTCACTAAATTAATTTTACAAAGCATAATTGACCCATAAACTTAGATTTGAATACCGGCACCGGAAAAGTCCATTTGCCGAACACTAGTTTCAAATCTTTGATCAAAGTCGCCAAATTGTCCCAAATTTTCAGAAATACTTTTTATTTTTGATTTAGTTTTTAATATGGCTAAAAAGTATAACCCTGTTACTAGTTATATAAATATAATATTCATAATACCTAAATTTATTTTAAGCCGCAAATTACTGATGAACAACGTGTTCAGACTTTATTTAATCTTCTTCCTCCGGTTTGAATTGTTTTATTTATTAACAAAAAATCTAAGCTGGGTGACCCAGACCTTTAATTTTAATAATCCAATTTGATGAACCCTATATCACGCAGGCAACTATAGGCCCGGCGCTTTTTCACTGTTTCTTTTATAAAAGCTAAGTAATATTTTTGTCAAATTTAAGTACTTAAAAATTCTTTTCAATCCGTTATGGTTTTTGATTTTCTAATTCTTGAACAATCATTTTTAATTTATAAAAAATGATGCCGGAAATCCTCTATAGGAAGGTAGTGCAAAGACCTGCAAAGACTAATCAGATGACATACGGTTATTAGAAAAACGGATAAAATACGTCGAAAAAAATCGTGTCTGGTGAAAACGGCAGTGGTGAATTGGGCAGTGAGTAATTTGGGCAGTGAGTGATTTGGGCAGTAAACGTTTTTTAAAAAATAATTTTACACGCAAAAACAATTTGAGTAACGTTAGAAGAATAATTTTGAGTGATTTGGGCAGTAACTTATTATTTTTAAATTATTTACGCAAAAATTCAAAGAACCGCACCCCTTTTTCATTTTGATAACGTTGTAGGTACAACCTTACCCTTTGTTGAAATCGTCTTGGTCTCAATTTTGACGTTTCCCTAAGTGATAAGTAGATTTAAGGTATGAAAAATTGAGAAATAATTCTTATTTTAAGTTTTTAGGTCTTAAGATAGGTCCAAAATATCTGGAAAAGGTCAAAATAGTTTTGGAAAAATATGTTCAAATTTTGGATTTACTTTAAGTCGAATAAAAATTTCCGGAATTTTTCTTATCAATTTTAAATAATTTAAAAATTATAAGTTACTGCCCAAATCACTCAAAATTATTCTTCTAACGTTACTCAAATTGTTTTTGCGTGTAAAATTTATTTTCTAAAAACGTTTACTGCCCAAATCACTCACTGCCCAAATTACTCACTGCCCAATTCACCACTGCCCAAATCACACGGCACCAAAAAAATTCTTTTCATAACTATAAGATTTCCAAATTTTCCCGATGTAAACTTGCTTGATTACATAGATTATATTTTCTTTGAATACATATAATTTTTAAAAATTTAGAATCATCAAGCTCAAGTTCATGTAAAAATTTGAATTTTTATAATTGATTTAATTTAAAAAATATATAGGATCGAACACATGCAGGCATGTTTAATGCTGTAATTGGATATATTTTAAATATGCATAGTCCTGTGGAAGATATTTTGAATATCGTCGCAAATGTAAAATTAATTAAAAAATAGTTTGTTGACATTTAAAATTTTTAGGCGGATCCAAACCTTCTGATTAACCTCCAATTACAGGTTATCTTATTAAAAAATTTTTGAACTCTGTGCTTATTTATCGTACAAATTCAAAAACATGGATAAAAGCAATTATTTGGATCATAGCCCCAAAAGTCTTTCCAATTTAGCCTCTATAATTATTTAGTGCTCAGTTATCCTTTATATCCCCGATCCCACCGATAGATGTCAAAGCTAGTGCGCTTTCCTATAATCTCTCAATATACCTGCTTCAAATCCTCTTAAAAAAGGAAGAGTCCTCTAATATCCTCGTAGCCACTTCAAATCCCTTTAATTCAGGAGAACAAGGGTAAATCAGTACTTAAAACCCCCTCGATATCCCTTCAGATCCTGTTCGATGCTTTTCCCAATTTTCTTGAATTTTTTTATAAAAAATGATTAATGACTCATGACTAGGGCGTGTCAAAACATGCAAATGCATATTTTGCATGCGGATATGCCATGAGCTGAAACGCTCAAAAATGGTGTTTTTACATCGGTTAGAGCACTTTAGAACCCGGTTCTTAATGCATATTTTTGCATATTTCGGTACTTTCGTGCATATTTGCATATCTGTGCATATTTTGGTAAATTTTGCATATTTTTACCAAAATTTGTGCATATTTTGGCATTTTTTGAAAAATTTTAGTAAAAATCAGGCAAAATTTTCAAAATTTTCGAATTTTTTGGGCAAAAAAATTTTTAATAAAAATTTGTTGAAAATATTTTTCGAAAAATTTTTCGCGAAAATTTTTTTTTCAAAAAAATTTTTTTAATTGAAGTTTAAGTTCATAAAATCTTTTAGAAGTGCTCTTAAACTGCAATTTAAATGCTAAATTAGTATTTTTTACCTCAAATATTAATTTTTTAAAGCATATTTTGGAACTTATGCAGTTTGGTTATGCTTTTTTGCCACGCCCCCTTTTTCTATTTCCACCATCAATCAACCTTATTTTGTACACAATGGTCAGCCTTTCCTTCTCCCTTTTCTTCTCCACATCAATCAAATTAGCCGAGTTGCACTTACTAGAGGATAGCTTCTATCATTCTTGTATATGTGTTTGATTGATGTGGAGAAGAAAAAGGGAGAAGGAAAGGCTGACCATTGTGTACAAAATAAGGTTGATTGATGGTGGAAAAGAAAAGGGGGCGTGGCTAAAAAAAGCATACCCAAACTGCATAAGTTCCCATATTTTCGTTATTTTTGCTGTATATTTAGAGCATATTTTACATATCTTGGTGCATATTTTGGGCTTTTTCGGTGCATATATATGCGCATATTTTGGGATTTTCCGTGCATATTTTGACACGCCCTACTCATGACTTCTCAAATATCCATAATTTTTGTTGTTGGCTCTAAAAAAATGAATTCCGTTTTTGGGGCCTTAATAGATTCTAAAAATCTAGGCGTTTGGCGTTCATTTTTGCACGATTTTTGACGTTTTGCGTTTGGCGGTTTTTTAAAATTTGAAAATTGGAGTTTAGCGTTTGGCGTTTCATGAAAAATTTTAGGCGCACAGCCTTTGATTTAGATCCCAATAGTTTACTGATAATTTTTAAAAATTATCCAAGTACGGAAATGGATAAATTGGTTTAGAATGTCATTTAAAGCACTCTATTTTGCTTCAATTTTTAGATGGAACAATTGCTTGCCCGTTATCAAAATGATCAGAATAACCCACCAAGCCGGGTAATTTTATTAAGAAATACGTGTTATTTTAATAAGAATAGTATTTAGCTTTTAGCTTGATTAACTAAACAATCCCCAACATGAGTTCCAAAAAACTTGTATAAATTCATTTTAAAGCGCAACCGAGCCCCTCCACGCAAATGAAGAGAAGAGAAGAAAATGAGGTTGGAAAGATGTACATATACAACAAGAAAACTGAAGAGTCGATTTAAGTTGATTTTGGAAAGCTCTGTTTCATAATTATAGATTCACTCAAATTTTTAAATTTTCTCTATTTTATTGAGGTCCGATTGGATTGAATTTTAAAGTCTTGTAAAAATTTTCAATCCATTTGGACCTCACTAACATCGAGAAAATCCAAAAAATAGTGGGTGAATCTATAACTATGAAGAGGATCCAATCATTATTTATCCCTCTCGACTTACATGATTTGTAACAAATCTGTAGATTAGACTCTGATTATTTTATTACATTGTTTCAATGAAACATTTCAAGCCTTATTTAAAGTTGTAGACATTATTTAACGATAAATTATTAGTCAAACTTATAATTATATTTGTGAAATCCAACTTTCTCCATTATAATGTTCATCTTATGGTTTTTATTGGATTAATACTGCCTAAACCATTAGGGAAAAACACAATCCAGGCAAAATAGACTACCGTATTCTCTTAAATAGCACACGGTGGCTATTTTTTTTCGACGGATGTTTGAGGGGAAGGTTATTTTATCTATGTCTAAATTTTTAAAAAACTAAAATTTATTCCAAGCTTTAATAAAAATTTTGTAAAATTATTACTAGGTCTAAAATTATTAGGAAAGTATTACAAACTTTCATTAAGCACTCCTCAGTCAAAACATCATTCATCTAACAATAAGACGTGCCATTTAGTTGAAGATCAGGTGGATATCGAGGATTGACGTGAATATTTAGTGATATAGAGTGAGTAAGAGAGTTATTGTAGATATAGGACCTCGAGATATCGGGGGATAAAGGGGGATATCTTGCGATTTTAAAAAATTAAAAGTCTGATTGAATTTATTTTTACAAATAGTGATATGAATTTATTTTTACAAACAATCGTAAAAATCCCGGTATTCCGGCGGGTTCCCTGGAAATTTGAAAACGGGATTACGGGATTTACGGGCTTAATCCCGCGGGATCCCGTCCCGTACAAAATTTTGAAAAAAATCCCGTACAATCTCCAACAACAATATAATCACCAATGGGTTAATCACAGAATAAACTTTGTAAACCCTGCTGATCCTATGGTACATACAGAAGGTATTGAAGCAACCTGGGGAGCCCTTAAAACAAGTCTGACATCTTCTTGGCACTAATAAAAAAATGCTACCAACATGTCTTTTTCAACATATGTTTCGCCGCTTCCATAATAACAACAAAATTTTCCAACATATATTGGAAGAGATGCGTGTCCAGTTCCCTGTATGATGAAATAAATTTTTGGCTATTTACAAAAATCTTTTTATTTTTTAAGCTTTGTTAGCCATTGAGCAAGGCAATATAAAAATAATGTTTCATATGTTTTTTCCTTTATTTTATATTTTATACTCTCATAAACTTTTGATCGGACTCATAAACTTTCATTGGACTCAAATTTTCATCGGACTCATAAACTTTTATCGGACTCATAAACTAGACCAGACAGCTTCTCTTGCTCTTGAATGCGGACTCCTAATCTAATAACACGTGCCCTTATGAGTCCAATCAGTGCTTACAAGTCTCAGTTTTAAAAACTTTCTTTAAATTTCTTAAATCAAAGAAATTTTATAGGCCGCAAATCAAGCTGCGCGTGCTGCAGCAGAAATGGTCAACAGTGGCGGTAGATATTAAAGAGAAAAGAAATTTATATATTTGTGACATGATTTGGAAGGAAAAAAATATTTAAGATTTTGATTTAAATTTTTTTAATTTTATGAAAAATTCTCTAGAAAATTAATTAAAAATTTTTATTTCTTTTTGATATTTTAGTTTTAAAATCTAGCAAGAGTCGATTTAAGATTTCTGTGACCTAAAATTTGAAAGATTTTTTTAAATTTTCATATTATTTTTATTGAAACCTATATTTTCAAACTTTGGGAATTTTGGATATAGAGAAAGTGTTTTGTCCGAGGGCTGTCTGAGTGACGAGCAAAACAATGTAGAATAATAAAATGTATGTGAAGGAGGGGGGATTGGTCTGGAATAGACTAAGTAGATCAAAGAGGCTTTACTTATCAACTTAGACTTGCTGAGACTGTTTATTATTTTTAATAGCAAATTCAAAACTTTTTTCAACTTTCTTCATTTAAAAAATTTTTTTAATTGATTGAATCATGCCTTGGCATTTAGCATTGCCCACATGCCCATTTCTCTTCCCTCTTTAAAAATTTTTTTAATAGACAATGGAATTTTTAAAAAAAATTAAATTGCCTTTTTGTTAGAGAGACATGTCAGATGCCCAATCACTCATTTAAAGTTTTGTTCAAGTTTTTGTTCAATACTGGAATACGATAGAACATTCGAAAGAGCATTAATTACTGCATCTAAAACATCAAGATATATACTGGGGATGGAGGCGGATATCCGCAGGCATTTTTTATATCCATACACCGTTCAGGCTCTAATTTATACACCGTTCAGGCTCTAATTATCTACTAAATTCACTATTTCCTTTTATTATTTTCAAGGAAATATACATACAAGTCCCTTAAGGTTTACCAGTCCCTAAATTATTTTTCAAAAATAAGATTTTTTCTTATGAAGTACGTATGGGGGTTAATTTATTTAAGCGTTGTTTTCGAATGACTGAAACGCAATCTTCAAAAAAATTGAATTTTGAAAAAACCGTATACCGTTTATACCGTTTATCTGAGGCCCGTATACCGTTCTGTTTATTTTTCAAGGCCCTTGAATGGATGATCCAAGACTTTTCTTGGGATTTTTTCGGGGTTTTCCTAATCTTTTCTTGGGGTTTTTCTTGGGCTCTTCCTAATCGGTAAACGAAGTTTCTCTGAGCCTGTATTCTAGAAATCCCCATCTCCGGGTATTTTAAAATTAAAGGGATTACGTTGGATATCGAGATATCTGAGGGTCCCTTAAAATTTGCCCCAGGTTGATCTTGGGATTTGGGTTGATAAAGGTGAATATCAGAGGATTTAAGTGAAGGGTATTTAATGGATTGACTTCTTCTTATTAGCGACGCAGCAAAAATCTCTAGAATTTTATAAGCCTTGTTGGAAGATCCCTAAGCCAGGATTCTTCCCTTTCCAGCGCCGCAGGCAAAATTCTGAGAATTTTGGAAGGCCATTGGGGCAAGTTTTCTTCCTTTTTCTCTTGTTCTAGAAACTGAACCGAGGAACCGGTATCCGAACCGAAAATTTCCGGATATCCGAGGGGTTTTTCGGTTCCGGATACCCGGAACCGCCAACCTTAGTTATAGAATTTTAGCGCTCACTTGAAAATTTATTTCATTCAAGTAGAAAATTCAAATTATTAAAAAAAACTTAGTGTAAAACTTCCTTTAAAACACCCTTCAAATCCTTATTTCTAAATTTAATTTTTAAAATAATTTTTTTAATTGATTGAATCTTGCCTTGGCATGTAGCCAGGAAGTAATTTTAAATTTTTGGCATTGCCCACATGCCAATTTCTCTTGTGACTGCTTCCCTCTTTAAAAATTTATTTATAATAAACAATGGAAATTTAAAAAAATTAAATTTCCTCTTTGTTAGAGGGACATGTCAGATGCTCAATTATCAATTTAAAAATTTCCCCCCTTAATTCCCTCCCCTTAAAATTTTTTATTATTTATATTCCCCTCTATTTACTCCCATATTTATTTATTTTTTTAATTTATTTATTTAATTAATTTAATAATTTGTTTAAATAAAATATAAGAGAAGCTTCAGTAAGGCTTTGTTAGTCTAAGAGTTTTTTAGTTTTGGTTATCCGGAACCATCTAGATTATCAACAGAGTGTGGAGATGAGTATCTTGTAGTTTATTTACAGTAGTTTCAACCTCTTACTAGAGGGGTAAATTCAAGAGGGCAAATTCTAGAGGGGTAAATTCAAGACGAGGAGGGGAATTATTCGAGCTTTGAAATTAGACATTTGATGGGGGTAATTATTTTTTAACCCCTCAAAAGAAAACATATCTACGAGAAGGAGGGTAGTTATTCAAGGGAGGGTGATTATCTGGGTACATACAGTATAATTTTTAAAATAATGCTACTGGAACAATAAAGTGAGTTGGGTGGTCGAAAATGGCTGACCATTATGTACTTAATAAAAAATTATTTGAGGGAGCAAGAGGGGGAATGGCATAAGTAACAAAGAAACACCCTATTTTCAATTTAAATTAATTAAAAAATAAATTTTTATTAATTATAATTTTATTAATCAGCTTAAAGGCATGTCTTTGAGGTCGCACGCACTTATAATTGATAATAAAATTTCAAAATCTAATGCGTTAACTTCAAAAGATTTTGACACGGGGAATAATGATTTTCAATTTCCGAAGCGGCTTTTCTTTAAATTTATTAAATAAATTTAAATTCACGTGAAATTGAAAATAATAAATCTGCCTTTAAAAACACAGGGAAAATTTAAAAAAATCATATTTTTTAAAATTAAATAATGTACATAGAGCATATAGCTATTTAATTCCTAAGGCTGTGCAGTAGGCGGCGTGTTGTAATGGCTAACACAGTCCGGTCTAGTGAAGATGCTGGTTCGCTCCCAGCCGCCGAATAACCTTTTGCACTAGCTAAAGGAGAGAAATAGCTATAACCCAGCTGCTTTACTATAATTTTTTCCCATCTAATTCGTTATATGATTGACGGATTCGGATATCTGGATCTAAAATGTCCGCAGATTTGAAAATTACGGATTCGATATCATTATTGGATTTCCAGGGATTTCAAAAAAATAAATAAAATATACGGTGTATATTCTACTGTATTTTAGATTTTAAAAACTGAAAACTGAGAAAAATGATTTCTATCCGCAATTATTTTTTGATGGTCTTCCTGGTTGCGACTATCATTTGTCAATTTGGTGTAAAGGCACCTCGTCGACCTGCAAATCGTCATCGAGGAGAACAAAATCCTGTGGTAAATAATTTTGATTTAATTGAGAGAAAACTACGGATCAGCCTATAGAAAAAGTAAAAGACTCTGGCCGCAAAAATACCACATTTTCTGATACAACCCATAGGGCTTTGTCATTAATCCATTCCAAAAAGCGTGGGGGGAGGGGGGGAGGCTCGAATACAATTTAATAAAGTAAATAAGCTAACCCAAACCCTCTTTTTGGAAGATCACCTAAAATTGTCCTGTAATTTAAATAGTTTTAAGATCATTTAGGTTATTATGCGATTATCTCCCCCATTTTCATTTTCTTCTGTTTCCTTTATGTTATCCTTTAAAAAGAATTAAGGTTATGCGATTTATGTTATTATGCGATTAAGGAAATCTGTAGAAACTAGTACCTTGCTTCTACAAGATGCCAACGTTGGGTGTGTGCACAACCGTGGCGCGACATTTGGGGATCAGACTTTTGGAGACCCGACAGTTTGGACCGACTTTTGGGGATACGACTTTTGGGGACGAAATAGAATTTTAAAAAAATCTGAAAATCCACTTAAAGCGGATTATTTATGCATGTCGGATATGGAGAAAACATGTTCATTGACTCAGCTCGATGTCTGAGTCGAATGAGGGATGAAAATCAAGCGCGTAGTTTCACCGTATTTCCATTAATTCTTATTTGGGAATTTTCTACTCACTCAGAGCATGGCATACAGCACAGTATAGGTTTTAAAAAGCAAAGTATTTACGCCATACTATCATCACCTTTGCTATTATTTTCATTCATTTTTATCATTAAAAAGGAAAATGAAGATCTGGGGAAATAAGCGGATAACTAATTTAGGATAGCCTCATGTGTATTTTCTAGATAAGGTCAAATGAATAAATTTGATTTGAGTATTAGTTAGGGATAACGTTATGAGTCCAGTTAAAAATTATATAACATTTATAATTCGTGAATAAAATTTGATTTAAGCTTCAATTTACTGCTCAAGAGCGAGAACGTATTCGGCAACTGTACGAGAATCTTCCTCTGGTATGAATTGTTTATATAAATTAGAGGTCGACATCTTCAATTTGTCGGGCCCGGTATCAGGGTTTTTTTCAATCGGACCCGGGCCGGGCCCGGGTTTTTCAGAAGCGACCATGCCCGGGCTTCGAGGCTAAAAAACCCGCAAACCCCGAAAAATCGGATTTTATCAAAATACCCACCCGGTTTCCGGGCTTCCGGGCCCGGAAAACCCGGTGTCGAACTCCAATATAAATTGACATCAATGTATAACTAATCACTTTACCAGATAATAACTTGCTTTTTAAAAAAATTCCCCTAAGCTATAACCGGTAATTAGTTAAAACTCAAACTCGAAGACAGGTTTCTATAATTTAGATTATACATAAGATAGCAAACATCTGTGTATAGATTTTCTAAGATTTAAAAAATTTTACAATCAAATAAAAATTTTTAAAAATTTAGAATCATCAGCATCAGGGTCAGGTAAAATTTTAATTTTTAAAATTGCTTGAATTCAAACATAAATATAATAGAATCCAAATCTTGTTCAACAACTTGATGCTGTAAATAATTATATTCAATATTTGCAAACTCAAGTGAATACTCTGAGTCATCACCTTGCAAATGTAAAATTAAGTAGAAAATATTTTGCTGATATCTCAAATTTTTAGGCGGATCCAACTCTTCTTAACATCGTAGCACAGGTTATTTTATAAAAAATTTTTTATACCATATTACTATTTATAGGGCATATTTAATTATAGTTATTGATAATTTAATTATATTTATTGACCAGGGTTCGGATTTATAATTATTTTGGAAGTCCAGTACTTACAAATCGACTCTTGTACATACTTCTAAAATTAAAAATGTACTTATTTGTAGGTACGTACTTACAAATAGACTTTTTGGTCAAAAAATTAAACTTAAGGACCTCCAAAATTTTCGCCTGCGGCGCAAAAAATGGAACTTTTTGGCGCCTTCGGCGCCACAAAAAGTGTTTTGAAAAAATTTTTAGCGTACTTATATTTTGAGAATTTTTCTCCTATGTACTTACAAATTGAACTTTTTGTACATACACTTAACATTTTCTCGATCCGAACCTTGTTATTGACTCATTCAGATCCCAGTAGTTTTCAAATATTAAAAATTTTTCAAGTACGGTAATAGATATATAGGCTTAAAGGATCATTTAAAGTATATTTTGCTCAATATTTAAGCTACAAAATATGGTACAAATGCTTCCCCAGAATCAAAACGGTCAGAATAACAACCAAAACCAGGTAATTTTATTAATAAATTCCTAATTGGTTGTTCAACTGCCAACTAAACAACCCCGAATCATAGTTCCAAAAAAACATAAATTTATTTTAATTTGAAAGGGTGGTGGTAACCAATCTCCTCCACACAATTGATGAGAAGAAAAGAAAGAGAGTTTGGAAAGATGTACATATACAACAAGAAAATTGAAGAGTCGATTTAAGTTGATTTTGGCAAGCTCTGTTTCATAATTATAGATTCACTCAAATTTTTTAATTTTCTCTATTTTATTGAGGTCCGATTGGATTGAATTTTAAAGTCTTGTAAAAATTTTCAATCCATTTGGACCTCACTAACATAGAGAAAATCAAAAAAAATAGTGGGTGAATCTATAACTATGAAGAGGATTCAATCATTATTTATCCCTTTTGACTTACATGATTTGTAACAAATCTGTAGATTAGACTCTGATTATTTTATTACATTGTTTCTATGAAACATTTCAAGCCTTATTTAAAGTTGTAGACATTATCCAACGATAAATTATTAGTAAAATTTATAATTTTATTTGTGAAATCGAACTTCGTTATAATGTTGATTCCATGGATTTTGAGACCATTGGAGAATAGCACAATCCAGGCAAAATCAACTACCATATTTCCTCTTTAAGTTGGTAAATTTATTTTATCTTTAGCCTCATAAATCTTCTTACCTCCCTCTTATCCCTTTATATCCCCAATATCGCCTCTTCTTTGACGTCGATCTTTAAAAAATTTGCTTCGTTGTAGCAAAAATTTGTCTTGGAGGCAATTATTGGTCTAGAGACTTTGGTTTATTATTTTTAGTATTATTTTATAATTATTTTATAATTTATTTTTACGAACAGACGATATTCTTACCATTAGTCGAATAACCCCAATATACGTCCAACTCCCTGGATATCTCCGATATTGACTCAACTTCAAATATTCTTTTCAACGCTTGATCTCCTACCCAACCTACCAATTATATTTTCACAATTTTAAATTAATAATAAATAAAATTTAAAAAAAAAATAAAGGGCAAATATTTAAAAGATTTCTTAATTAAAATCCACTCTCTCTTGTCGCATGCTTTGAGTTAGTATCCCTTAAAGATTTATTTTCCGAGTTCATATGCACTTAAATCTAAGAAAATTTTTTAAAGAATTTAATAAGGGCAATAAAGATTTTGTAACTTCCGAAGCGGTTTCTTTAATAAATTTTTTAGATGTTAAAAATTCACGTGAAAGCGGAATTAAAATATAATTTCAAAAGGATTATTGCATAATATTTCATGTGAGATTGAAACGGATAAGATAAAAAATAAAAAAAATTGCCCTTTAAAAACCGAAGGGAAAATACAAAAAAATGTATTTAATAGTTATTCCTTCAATAATATCTTGAAAACTGACCCTCTTACCCTCTTAAAACTGACCCTCTTATTGAAAACTGACCCTCTTACTAACTAAAAAAAGACCGTAGCTGAAAAAATTTTTTGTGGAAAAATCTTTGCATGAAGAAGTATACAGATGAAATTTTTTTGAAATTTTCTATGTCACATTCAATAACTGACAGATTTCGATATCAAATTTTAGAACCTCAGCTTTTGTTTCTTGTGAATAACTATTGGTTTCATAGTTTTTATTAGGGTAGGACATGCCGAGATCGATATCGATATATAGGTCTCGAATATCGGTCTTTTTCTAATATCGATATCGGTTTCCTCCGATATCGATCTCGAAATTGATACCGATATATCGCCCCAAATCACTTTATATCTCATCCCTCTATCACTACTCAATTTTAATCGCCAAATATCTCTATTAATTCTATAAATGCTCTGATATCCCGTCCGTCTAATCAACCAAATCCGACAATATCTCTTTTAATCCTTTCAAATTTCTGAGGTCATTCTTCTGAGATCAAGATTAACTGGCAAAAATATTGATCATCTTCTTTCTTAGCACCTAATTTGCCAATTTACAATTTTATATTTTAATTCAGTTTTGAAAATAAAAATTTTTTCCGATTTCCGACTTCCGGCGTTTTTTTCCTTCCGATTTCCGAAAAAAAATTTTGATTTCCAATAACCGACTTTTGAGCCTGTTCCGATTTCTGGCTCTTCCGATTTCCGACACCTCGGACTGTTCCGATCCACCTCCGCTGTGCAGCAGGCGGCGTGGTGTAATGGCTAACACATCAGTCCGGTCTACTGAATATGCTGGTTCGCTCCCAGCCGCCGATTAACCTTTTGCACTAGCTAAAGGAGAGAAATAGCTATAGCCCAGCTGCTTTACTATATTTCAAAACTAGAATGATTTCCTTTAGAGAAAATAAAAATAAATTCAGATTTGATCCAAACTGAATTTTAAAAATAAATAAATTTATAACCATATAAATTTCATTTTAGCCTGAAAAAAATTTCAAATTTCTAAAAATGATTACGATCCGCAATTATTTTTTAATTCCTTTTCTTTTTGCGGTAATTATTTGTCAATTTGGAGTAAAGGCGCCTCGTGGGGCTGGAAATCGTAATCGAGGCCAACAAGTGGCAAACAATGTTTTTATTTATATAATAAGGATAATTTGTGAATAAAATTTAATTTAAGCAAGAATATGTTAATCAACTACTGCAGACTTTATATGAGTTAGTTCCTCAGGTTAGAATCTCATATAAGCTTGTCCGATCACTTTGAGATTTATATTCTTCCAATTGTAAGGATGATTCACCTAGCAGCATTTAAAACGCTTAGGCGGGGGTTAAACGATCTAAAAAGGAAAAAGAGAAAGCATTGGTCGATGCCCCGGTAGCTCAGAGGTAGAGCTGCTGCATATAGTGAGCTAAAGCACCTAGCAACAACTAGCAGGTGGTCGCAGGTTCTAATCCTGCCCGGTGGCTAAACTTTTGCAAACTCTTTCTCAATAAAATAAATTTTTCTTTAATTTTAGGGTAATCGTACTAATCGCCGGGTAAAAATTTTTAAATTTTTATAAATGTATGATTTAAAAATACGGTTAGAATCCAAGAGCTGATCAACAAGTTCAAGATATAGTTAACTATATTCGCAGCATGCATACACAAGTTGATAATCTGAGTGATCGCTTGGCAGAGGTAAAATTACCTATATAGTAAATATTTTACTGAAATTTCAAATTTTAAGCTTCAACCAAATATTACTCAAGAACAGGTTTTTTTTAAAAACTTTCAATATTGGATCAGAAAGATTCGTTGTCCCTACAGACAAAATGGTCTAAAATTATTTTAGATATTCAAAATCATTTAGTTATTCCTACAATTATATTTTTTTCAAATTTTAGTTGGAACATTTGACACAATTGCTCGCCCAGCTGAACCCGCGAAATTAGGTTATTTTTGAAAATATTTTTAATGCTTTATAGTATACCCCATTCTTTAAATTTGTTAATTATGAGTTTTTTAAAGCACAAGATTATCATAAGTAGTTATTTCATTTTTGAGGATATGGTATTTCTTCGATAAATTAAATAGAAAGGGGTATTCCCCTTATAGAAAGGGGAAAATTATATTTAGGTATATCCTTAATTAAACTTTTTGGGATATTTAATTCCGAATCACCTTCATGTTTTTATATGGATCGTCTTGATCGGCTCCCTATTGACCTCCTTTTATATTAAACAAAATTTATCATTAACGTATATAAAATTTCTTTTTAGAAATTTATTCATTTAAAAAATTTCAATTTATTATAAAGGAGATCACCAAGCTCCTCCAAGAAGCGAAGAGAAGTTAAAAGAGAGGGTGAGGCATGTAAATGCTGATATTAACGACAAACTCTATGTAAAGAATTTTTAGTCGATTTTAGTAGATTTATCCCTTCCATTTCCTAATTCGGAAGGAATTAAAATATAATTTTTTAGTCTAAATTAGACACCGATTATTTTTAAAATTGTTTCATTGAGACATTTCTAAACCTGTTTAAATTGTAGATATTATAGTTAACGATAAATTTTTCATTAAATTTGTTCAATTTTTAAAATTACAAAAATATTATCATTTTAATTTTATTTAACTAAAATTTCCTAAATTTTGAAATTTCTAAAATTTTTTATATTTTCGTAGACCTAAAAACACTCAATTAAAAAATGTTAAATTTAATTAAAAATTTGCAACAATTATTAATTTTCCGTATTTTTTGGAGCTGTTCTCAATTTTTTAATTAAACAAAATAAGCTTTTTGATATTAATAATTCCTTTCTAAACAAAATTATAGTTAAGTTTTCACGTTTAAGATTTTAATTTGATGAAAAATATATGTATATAAAATATTAAAGATATCAAATATTTTTTATCACTGACGAACGTCCTTGATGGCGAAACTTCTCGAAACTTGTAAATCGAATTTTAGAAAACTCCTTGTAGTTTTCCTTTCAATTTTCCCCTCAACTTAAACGAATTTTAAAAATCTCTAGGTAATTGTGCTAACTATAGCTCATTCAACTTAGGGTTAAATGCGGACCAGAATCTTCAATTGACCGAGCTATCCTTTACTTCACCCATACCTGAATTAGCTTTACGAATAGACTTACTTTTCATAGGTTTTTTTTAAATTATTACACTATTTAAATTATGAATCATAAGATTCCATAACAAATTTTTGGAGAAAAATGATAGAAAATTACACAAAAATTCATGCTCGTTCAATCATTAAACGACTATTCCATATACTATTCCATATAAGATTCCATATAAGAGCTATATGCTTTACTATAAATTTCCATAGCTTTTTCAAATTATTACAACATTTAAATTATGAATCATAATTATGTAATATAGCTATAACGATGTGAAAATATTTTTATATAGTACAAAATAATTTTAATTAATATTTTGTGTAATTAATCACCATCCGTATAGCTCTCACAAATTAATTGATGCTTTTTAATTAAATTTAATTAAATCTATAATAATTTATTTTTAATTAACCTAAAGGGTCTTCAAGGGAAGCAAGTCTTAAGCTAAAAAATCATTTAATTCAAGAATTTTCAGAAAAATTTTGTAAATTTAATATTTTCTATAATGCCTAAATTTTTAAATTTATTTCTAATTGCGGTATTATTGTTTATCCAATGCCCAGGCAGTTGGTCGCAGAAAGAAAGTTTGTGATTGTTATATTTCGGTTCATACCCTATTAAGTTCAAGTACCCCCTTATTGTGGTTCTAAGTTTTAATCCTTATCATTTGGTGTGTGTTTAGAGACAGTTGTTAGAATAGGAGTCTCAAAAAGGGAGTCCAACACACTTATAATTCTTGAGACTTGGTTACCCTCTAGCATTTGGAGTTTAGAGACAGTTGTTAGAATAGGAGTCTCAAAAAGGGAGTCCAACACACTTATAATTCTTGAGACTTGGTTACCCTCTAGCATTTGGAGTTTAGAGACAGTTGTTAGAATAGGAGTCTCAAAAAGGGAGTCTAACACACTACAATTTTTGGATTTTGGCTTCGCAGTAGGAAACTTAATGATTCATAATGACCAGGAAAATATTCATTCTAGCTCCTGTATAAAACTTGATTACTAATTAATTTTTGGAGAAAAATGGTAGAAAATTTACAAGAAATTTTGTACCTTCAAAAGTTCACAATCATTAATCGACTATTCCATATAAGTGTGACCCCTTCCGAATCACTAAAAGGGGGCATAGCCTCCCAAAAAGGGGAATAAAGAGGACAAAATTTGCCAAAAGAGGGCCGAAAATGGCAAAAAGGGAAAATACCCCCTAAACGTGGTAAAGTAAAGCAGCTGGGCCATAGCTATTTCTCTCCTTTAGCTAGTGCAAAAGATTATTTGGCGGCTAGGAGCGAACCAGCATCTTCAGTAGACCGGACTGATGGGTTAGCCATTACACCACGACGCCTACTGCACAGCCTTAGGAATTAAATAGCTATATGCTTTACAGTAAAAGGGTCACCCTGTTCCAAATCCAAAAATCAGATTACTCGTTTAATTTTTACAGATACTACTCTCAAGGATATAATAGCCGGAATTACAATGAAGGAAGGGTTATATTTAGATGAGCTTTGCATATTCAATATAACAAATGAAAAGGATATTATTGGAGAAAATTTAACAAAGAAAAATTTTCATGAGCCTTTGAATGAATTAAAAAAGCATGTCGACTATTGTCATGAATCAAAAAATTTGAAAGAAAATAATTGCACCTTCGTAGGAAAAGTAGATCATAATGATAAAGAAATTCTTCATCGTAATGGAAATGATATCGGTCTATATGAAGTTGATAATATCCCGAAAGACGCAGAAGTTAATTTTAAAATATATTTTGACATAGAGTTCATAGAAGGGAAAATAAATTTTTAGCAAAATAGAGCCAGGAAAGGGTCGAGTTCTTGGGAAAAAGCTCAATTATTGTGATGGAGATTTTTAGAGAGAGAGATAGGCACTAGTAGTAGATCATCTCAATAAATAACTCGACCCTTTCTCGGCTATATACATAAATCATCGAGAACTTTTCTTGAATCTTGAAAAATTGGAATCCAGGGAAAAGCAACCGTAAAGTTTAATATACAGGGACAGGATACAGGAAAACCCAAGAGACATAAAACTTTGCCTTCATCTAAGGCATTAGTAGTATTAACGCCTTATTACAGAAAAAGTAAAAAAAGTCTTCTCGATAATCAAGTACATCTCAATAAATCTCAACAAATCTCGATAAATGGCGTAGTGACAGAAGACCCACAGACAGAAGACCCAAGGACAGAAGAACCACAGACAAAAGATCCACAGACAGAAGACCCACAAGGACAAAATACCCACAGACAAAAGACCCACAAGAAAATTTTTTAACTAAAACTTTAGAAAAATTTTTTTGAAATTTCTGAAAGAGATTTCCAATTTTTCAAGGCACAAAATTAATTTTAAAGTTAACCAATAAAATTTTTACCGTTAAATTTTATAGATGAGTGCGATTTAGATCATTAAATTAGAAAGTGATTTGAAGAGTGGTGATTAATTGGGATATGTAGGAATAGCGTGGGATATTGAGAATATAGGGGTAAGATCTCAAATCCACCGATATCTATTCTTAACCGTAAATTGTGTATAACAGGAACTAGGAGAATGAATACTCCTATATCTTTCTTAACCAGTAAATCGGATATGTCAGGGAATTTAAAGGATATAAACTTTTTAAGATTTTATAATTCCACTAATCCGCTTATATCCACCGATATCCCTCCATTTACTCAGAAATAATTAACTGATCTACTATTCCAAAAATCCCCGATGTACTTGCATATCTCCAATACACTTGATCGCTTATAATTATTCTATATACCTCCATGGGACTTAACTAACTCTCGCTATAATCCAGTTAATCCTAATATCCCTTTGATCTACTTTTCCCTTTCATCGTCACTGACAAAAAGTGGGAATTTTGAAAGACCAAGAAGCCAGCTTTCTACTTTCTTAGTGACACAGGTGCGAATTCTGGGTATTTGGGAAGGCCAATTAATTATTTTTATACTATTTTTTATATCTGATTTTTTTACACGACATGGACCGGATTTTCCGGAACAAAATCCCGAAAATCAAGATCCCTCTTCATTAAACAAGCTCCCCCGTTGTTGCAATGAGATTCCCCATTGTTAAAATAACATCCCCGTTGTTGGAACAAACTTCGCGATTGTTAGAACAACTTTCCTTAATATTGAAACAACTTTCCCGTTGTTGGATCAATCTCTTATTAAGGAAAACAGAACTAACAACATTCCTCGCGCCAAAATTCACAAAAAAAAGGTAAAACAAAAAAGTTGTGGGTCTTTTGTCTGTGGGTATTCTGTCCTTGTGGGTCTTCTGTCTGTGGGTCCTTTGTCTGTGGTTCTTCTGTCATTGGGTCTTCTGTCTGTGGGTCTTCTGCGTCGACACGTCGATAAATAGAGATCAAAATCTTTAATTGAGCGAGAATCGACAAAATCCCAATAAGTGAGCATTTTCCCGAGATCTCGATCCTGTCCTGGCTCTAGTTCTGAAATCTCCAATGAACATAAGCTCAATATCGTTCAGAGTTTTTAATAAATTTTTCAATAATATAACCTCAAAAAATAATATCTAAATAATAGGTTATCCTCAAGGATGAAAGCCTTATTATTGAAGGGGCCAACCAAATGGCCTATCAACTTGGAGATTTAGCATTGAATGGTAAATCTCTTCATGATGTAATAACTGGAAAGGGGAATAGAGATTTGTTTTTAAATGAAAGTGGCTTTGTTTTGAGTAATATAAGATATCTACGAGCTTTTTATTGTGTTCAGGTTGGGGGAAAATGGATTTTAAACAAAAGAACTTTCCAGAGAGTAGCTAATGAAATAGTTGGCCGTTATAAAAAAATGCATAACTCTAAGCATGCATTAACTCAATATACAATAACTGGAGTGTGGATTGGAAGCGAGGTATTAATATTGTTATGTGGTTGATACTTTAGTTAAGCAAAGTACTTTTACAAGCCCTTTTCGAATCAGAATAATAGAAAGAGTTTGCAAAAGTTTAGCCACCGGGCAGGATTCGAACCTGCGACCTCCTTGTAACTATTGCTAGACGCTTTCGCTCACCACATGTACAGGAGCTCTACCTGAGCTATCGGGGCATCGACTAATGCTTACTCTTTTATCATTTTAGATGGACTAACCCCCGCCTAAGCGCTTTAAATGCTGCTAGTGTGAATCATCCTTACAGTATATTTTTCTATATAATTGCTTGTATTTAAAAAATTAAATTTTACTTAGAATTCAGATTAGAAATAATTTTAAAGTCCTTGTGTAAAACAGAAAGCAGGTTCGAGTTTATTCGTACCCTAAGCTATCTTACCATAGTTCTGTCTGGAAGGATTTTTAGAATGCATAAAAATAACCTTTTCTAGCAACTCGCATTTTTTCTGGCGGTGCAATGATTGAATCCATTGCTGTGGCATGACGTTTAGCTCTGTCTTGGTCTAGCACAGAACGTGTCAGTCGATCTGGGCGAGGCCAATCCTCCTTATGACGTTTAGCTCTAACTTCATATATTGGAACCGAACGTCCTGGTCGTCCTGGCCGAAATGGAAATACAATGGAATCGACTAAATTGTTGAAATTAATTTTGTATTTTTTGTATTAAATAGTTAAATAACGAATTTTTTTAAAAAATACCTTCAGTAAAGAAGGAAAAATTGACAACTAAGAGGAAGAATAAAGCGAATAAACCTGCTCCAACTTTCATTTTTATTTTAAATTATTTTAAAATTCAAAACTTAATAAAAAAAATTTAGTTTTTGGTAAATTTTATAGAAAATCGCCTATGGAAATTTTGATAAAAATATTTCTAGACAGGCGTTCACGTCACTTATAAAAGCTAAAATTTGGGGGTGGGTTAAAAATTCCGATTTTTTTATATATAATATTCCATGATTTGGTCCAGGGTTGCCGCGGGTACAAAAAATCTTCGGGTACGGGTATCGGGTTGGAGCGTTTTTATTTCGGGTTATGGGCGGCAACGCCGATTTGGTCGTTCCATGAGTTGGTCCATGATTTGATCGTTCCTTGAATTTTCTGTTACTTGACTGTCTTTTCCTAGATTTGTCTGTTCATTGAGTTAGCCCGACATGAAAGTTTGGATTCTGCCTTGAAAAGGAACATAAATCTTAATTAAAGTTTCGAGCCAATTAGACTGATGTCCCATAAAGGAAGGTAAAAATACCGTGCTTAAGCTTTCAATGCTAATTCTAAAAAAATGCCTAAACATTTCCCTGATCTCACCTCAAATCATTATGCCCCCCCCTTTGATTAATTACACAATGTAATGTGGGGGTAGAACAAATATTTTATAATTATTTTAAATTAATCTAAGCATTTAAATGAATAATAAAATTAAATTTTCACTTAACTTATATTACAAGATTTAATACAAAAAATATTCAAAATTTTGTTCCTTAAAATAAAATTTTTGTAATTAAAAATAAAATTGCATTATTATTCGCTGAATTTGTCAAAATATAAAAAATTAAAGTTCCATTTAAATATTCATTTTTAATTAATCAAAATAATTTATTTCCTTTTTCGTTTAAAATGAGATTTGAAGAAACAGATGTTTTTTTAAAAAACTTGATTGAAGTGAAATTTAGAAATTTATAATTAGAAATCTAACGATTTGACAATCACATTATTTTTTTAGACGTGCGAATTAAGAATAATTGTGACTATCAAGGGAGATATCAATAGTTTTGGGCGAATTAAGAGGGATTTCTTGGGATTAAGACGGATTATGGGACATAAGATGGAAATTCTTTCCTAAACTGTTTGAAAACGCAAAAGTATTCTTGATCTCAAGTCCTCCTGATCCGCCCAAATACTTGGAGTTGACCTTTTGGGGTAGTTAACCTTCTAAGTCATTTGTTCAATAGGGTGTTGACTTTTTGGGTGTAGACCTTATGGATGTTGATTGACCTACTAGGGTTGACCCACGAAAAAAAAATTGGGAATGAAAAGAAGATGGGAATGAAAATATGATATGAAAATAATGAAAAGGAGATATAAAAAAGATAAGAATGAATAATAATTCGGAAAATTATATTTAATTTATATAAATATTAGAGACAGGACTTGTGTGGTCGTTTGATAATGTCGGTATCGATTATCGATAATATCGACATCGATATAACGATATTTTCCATCGATATATCGTATAATCAGGTCTCTAATAAATATCAACTATTAAGGCAATTTTTGAGCCACAAGCGAAAATTTTGAGAATTTTAAGGTTATATTAAATTTTTCGATCAAAAATTCTATTTATAAGTACATACACCCAACAAACTAAGTCTTCCATTTCATAAGTACGAGGGTCGATTTATAGGTATTTCTTTATACTGTACTATATTTATGTACGAGTCGAAGCTCTGTATATTGACAATAATGAAATGACAAATTTATTATTATCATTAAGTTCAATTTTTACCTTGTGTTTTACTCAATAAAATTTCTAAATGAATAGATAAACAAAACCTGTTTTTAGATTTAAAAATAGAATATTTAAAATAGTATAAAGATTGGGTAATCTCAATTTTATCCAAAAAAGGAGCAAACCAAAAAAGGAGCTTTTATCCAAAAAAAGGAGCTTTAATTTTATCCAAATAAGGAGCAACTCCAAAAAAGGAGCAAAGAATAAAATTTAGCAAAGGTAAGTTAGATTTTGGCCTTGCCATTCAAACCCAAAAATAGATGAAAAAGCTCTAAAGTTAACAATTCGTTTCAAAATACCCAGCTGTTTAAATATGATTTGAGTTGAGAGATAGCTTGATGTTTATTTGGTAATTCTTAAAAGAAAAGTGCAAATTAAACGATATAAATACAGCTATGTGAAGTTGAGTAATACATACTAAGTTTTATTTTCTAACACACTTTTATTATCTTATATCCATTAGGACATACATATTCTCCCTTACATTGAATATAGTTTAAGTATTTGAATATAGTTAAGAATAGAGTAAGTCGAGTACCGAGTAATTGGGAAAAACCTGAGCTCGAGTAATCCGAGTTTGAAAAACCCGAGTTCGAGCTCGAGCTCAAGTTTTTAGGTCGAGTTCGAGTTTGAGTAGTCGAGTAATCGAGTATTTTTTATAAAACAGTATTTTAAAATAATTTAAATAAAAACAATACTTTTACTAAAAACTATTAATCATCAGTGCTGTGTATTGGGCATTTGTTGACAGTAATGCGTTAGATCATCATTCAAATCCCAGTTATTTTCGTTAATCCGTCTATATCCCCTTTAATCCGCCGAAATTCCATGATATGTACACGATCCATGTTGACAACGAGACCCGGGTTGAAAATCAATGGATAATATTATTTCGGGATTCGTGTAGATTAAGGGGATATCGAGTGATAAGAGGAATGAGATGGATATCAAGGGATCCCTCTCTTTTCGCGCCGCTGGCTTAAATTTTGAGAATTTCTGAAAGGCACACACAATTTTCAGAATCGCTCGAACTCGACTTACTCTAGTTAAGAATATAGTTTAAGTCTTTCGCTTTGCGCAGTTTTTTTGTCTGTATCTCGGCCCAATGTTAAGACCGTGGGTTAATTTTGGTGTCATTCGACACAGCTCGACGAGTTCTATAACCTTTGTCTGACTGACCATTTTTTAATACTTTGAAGAAGGAAAAAGGGTGGGGGGGGGGTGGGTGGGGGGTACGAACCCCGAACAATTACCATAATTTGTAGTGAATAAAATATTTATCGATTTAATTTTGGAAAATTTAATTTTTGAAATTATAGAATAATATTTTAATGTTTGTTTTAGTAAAATTAATTTTTGAATTTTAACTTTCTCGTGATTTTTGGTCGAAGCATTTATGCAATTCTCTTTAATATTAGCATTCTAAATTTAAATTTCTAATATCTTTTATTTCATTTATTTATTCAGGATAACCCCCATTTTACCGCAAATCCAACTTTTATCTCCTCACTTTAAGCCAATTTTCATGGTGTCATTCAGCTTCTGCAGGAGAATGGTAACCATTCTCAAGCTTTATTTGTGTTCTCTCTATAAAAATTAATTTTACCTAGAACTCTTTTTTAGTTTGTAAATTGGCAAAATCAAAAGTCACTTAATTCTATATAGCGTTTCATTTAATACAGATTGATTGTGGATTTAAGGCAAAAACCTACGCATTCGTTAACAAAATTTTAAACGTGGATTTCTACGTTTAAATTACTCTTTACATTACGCCTTATAGCGGCTTTATATAAATGCTGAGAAAAGCTAGCAATACATATACACTCTGTTTCAAAAGTATAACCCACTTATGATTTTTTACTTTTTTCGAAGCACAGTTGATGTATCCTTTTGAAATTTGGTATGTTGATTCAATTAACTAATCTACGGATATTCCCAAAGTTTCATCAATTTATATCCAATACAAAATTTTTAATTAATTTTTTTTTAAATCTTCCCCAAAATAGTTGTTTCATAAGTATAACCCACTTTTATTTATCATATTTGCAACAATAGGAAAAATCTAAAAAAATTCATCAAACATATATATTGATATTATAAAAATTAGAAAAAAAAATTAGGTTCATATCTCTACTCAGTGCCAAGATCCTGACATCTCTAAAACCACGAAAATCAACGTAAAACGGAGGCAAGTCTATTTAAAAAATATTTTCGAACCCTTAAAGGTAAAATAAAAATTTTATTTTTAGCCTATCTGAAAGCCCTTGAAATTTGCTACTAGATAGCATTTGCCTTATTTTTCACAAAAAATCCATTAACGAGATACAGGTGGGGAAACTTCAGAAGCGACATTAACGGTCATTTTTGTGGACATTTAGGCGTTTTTTGTCGATGCGAAAGTTTAACCACCTGTATCTCGCTAATGGATTTTTTCTGAAAAATAAGGCAAATGCCATCTTGTAGCAAATTTCAAGGGCTTTCAGATAGGCCAAAACTCAAATTTCAAAGCTACCATTAATTTGTCGAAAATATTTTTTTAATTGACTTACCCACGTTTTACGTTGATTTTCGTGGTTTTAGAGATGTCAGGATCTTGGCACTGAGTAGAGATATGAACCTAATTTTTTTTTCTAATTTTTATAATATCAATATATATGTTTGAGGATACGACCTTTGAGGATACGACGTTGAGGATACGGCCCTAATAGCTATTTTAGAATGAACTTTTACGATTTTCTTAGCTTCTTTCTTCTCTGTTTCTAAGATTAAACAACATATTTCCCTTGTTTTATTCAACAAAATTGTTAAATTTTACATTTTCAAAGATAAAAGTTTAAAGAAAAGGAATTTGACAGCCAAATCAAGAAAGGAAATTTTGTGAAAATACTATAATATAACATCACGTCTTCTGTTCATAGACATACTTTCTCATTCTCATTTCGGAATACATATGCCTCGAACATTACATTTTAAACCAGAACAACAACCATATCCTCCTTCAGAACAAGGATGATGAGCTCCAGCACAACCAAATTGGGCATTGTTTAATTGGAATAATACAAAAATTAAAACCAAAAATAGACAAATTTTAATTGAAGAAGAAAGCATTTTTTAAATTCTTAAATTATTTAAATTTAATATTAATTTTTATGTTATGAATTTGGCCCTGATTAACTCCCATGAGAAATTTTGTTATCTATCTCCTGAACCGTACGTCCGATCGAAAAATGTCCGCTGGGAGGCGACTGCGCCACGATTATAGATATCGATTAAAAAAATTTTTTCGAAATTCGGTAAAGTCTTAATACCAAAGTGCCTTGTCAACCCTTTTTAAATGGTTCGCAAATATCGCGCCATAGGGTAGCGGTCTTTTGTACATTTTCAATATCTCGGAAACCGCGCCGCAGATTTGGATGGGACCTAGGGGGTATTAGGTAAACGGCCATGGGGAGTTTAATGGCATAGGCCGTTTTAATGCCGAACTTGAGTTTCAAAAGTTCTGTTCTTGAGTTCTGTTTCAAAAGTATAACCCACTTATGATTTTTTACTTTTTTCGAAGCACAGTTGATGTATCCTTTTGAAATTTGGTATGTTGATTCAATTAACTAATCTACGGATATTCCCAAAGTTTCATCAATTTATATCCAATACAAAATTTTTAATTAATTTTTTTTTAAATCTTCCCCAAAATAGTCCGTTTTACGTTGATTTTCGTGGTTTTAGAGATGTCAGGATCTTGGCACTGAGTAGAGATATGAACCTAATTTTTTTTTCTAATTTTTATAATATCAATATATATGTTTGATGAATTTTTTTAGATTTTTCCTATTGTTGCAAATATGATAAATAAAAGTGGGTTATACTTATGAAACAACTATTTTGGGGAAGATTTTAAAAAAAAATTAATTAAAAATTTTGTATTGGATATAAATTGATGAAACTTTGGGAATATCCGTAGATTAGTTAATTGAATCAACATACCAAATTTCAAAAGGATACATCAACTGTGCTTCGAAAAAAGTAAAAAATCATAAGTGGGTTATACTTTTGAAACAGAGTGTATCATTTTAATTATTTTAATTAATATCCAATTTATTGAAAATAATACTGTTCGTGATACACATCCAAAATCTGTCTAAATGTGTGGATACATATCAGGAATTTTGGAGGCATACATATTTCTCTCCTTTGGAGAGAAATATGTCTATCGACTTTTAAAAAAGTCGACTTTTAAAAAAAGTCGACTTTTCGACTCCAGCTCATTGACCCATATCACCCCCAAAAGTTCATCTGAGACTCTAGTGTCCAACTACCGATAAGTTCCCAACATACAACCCTACAACATCACTCCCAGGCCCCAAGACCCCCCACTTCTCAAAAACGCGTTATAACGCGTTGAAATATTCAACCGGCCATTTCAGTGCCAGACTCAAGTTCGGCATTAAAACGGCCTATGCCATTAAACTCCCCATGGCCGTTTACCTAATACCCCCTAGGTCCCATCCAAATCTGCGGCGCGGTTTCCGAGATATTGAAAATGTACAAAAGACCGCTACCCTATGGCGCGATATTTGCGAACCATTTAAAAAGGGTTGACAAGGCACTTTGGTATTAAGACTTTACCGAATTTCGAAAAAATTTTTTTAATCGATATCTATAATCGTGGCGCAGTCGCCTCCCAGCGGACATTTTTCGATCGGACGTACGGTTCAGGAGATAGATAACAAAATTTCTCATGGGAGTTAATCAGGGCCAAATTCATAACATAAAAATTAATATTAAATTTAAATAATTTAAGAATTTAAAAAATGCTTTCTTCTTCAATTAAAATTTGTCTATTTTTGGTTTTAATTTTTGTATTATTCCAATTAAACAATGCCCAATTTGGTTGTGCTGGAGCTCATCATCCTTGTTCTGAAGGAGGATATGGTTGTTGTTCTGGTTTAAAATGTAATGTTCGAGGCATATGTATTCCGAAATGAGAATGAGAAAGTATGTCTATGAACAGAAGACGTGATGTTATATTATAGTATTTTCACAAAATTTCCTTTCTTGATTTGGCTGTCAAATTCCTTTTCTTTAAACTTTTATCTTTGAAAATGTAAAATTTAACAATTTTGTTGAATAAAACAAGGGAAATATGTTGTTTAATCTTAGAAACAGAGAAGAAAGAAGCTAAGAAAATCGTAAAAGTTCATTCTAAAATAGCTATTAGGGCCGTATCCTCAACGTCGTATCCTCAAAGGTCGCGTCCTTAAAAGTCATATTCACAAGCTTCATGTAGCTATCAGGGCTATTAGCTGCCTATAATCGAATCTTTACATCTCCGATGACTTGCCCCTATTACACCAAGGAAGATCACTTTTTCCTTAATTCAGTTGGCCGTAAAATTCTTCGAGTCTTAAGGGAAGAGAACTCCGTATATTCCACCCATCCCGGCAGGAATCCCAAATTATTTTGAACTCACAAACTAAACAGGAAATGAAAATATTTAAAGTCAGACGACTTGATTATTTGAAGTACAAACGCATATTTACATAATATTTATCAATAGTCAGATTTTTAAATTTAAAATTCTATCCTTTATATTATCACATAAAATATTATTATATTCCTTTATATTATCACATTTATATTATCATTTCTTTACCGATACTACCCTGAAATATTTTTTAAAAATTTATTTATATATTTTAATTCAGGGTTCCGATTCCTACTTTTTTAAAAGTATTCTACTTTTAAATCGACCTCCATACTTACGAAATTGAATTTCTACTTTTTTGAAAGTATCTACTTTTAAATCAACATTTTGGATAAAAAATGAAAGTTAACTAAAAAATTTAAAAATATTGTTGGCAAAGTGTAAATATTTGTTTGTTTCTGTAATATTGAAATGTTATTTCGCTAAATAGTTTTCTTTTATTATTATTTATACAATAATTTTTATTTGTAACCTAATTTAGATGAGCTTAAAACGTTTTAGAAATTCATTCAATCCCGATTGGGAGAAGCAATATAATTTTGTAAAAAAAAGCAGAAAAGGCGATGGCTATTTTTTCTGCTTATTTTGTCAGAAAGATTATAACATTGAGTCAATGGGAGTTTCTGCCATCACGCAGCATCAAGACAAAAAGAAACATAAGGAAATTGAAGAGGAAAAAATGAAGAATGAGACAATGAGAAGTTTTGTAAGGAATAAGGCAGTTCTGGGTACAATAGACAGTTCTGGGTACAATATTCACAATTGAACAAAACTCTGAATGGCATTAATGAAGAGGATTTTTATCTCAAGACAACAGAGCAAAAATGGAAAATGATTTTTGATGTTTCTGGAGCTACAAAAAAATACAAAAACTTGTACCGAATCGTCAGTGCAGCTATTTCGGTCGAATTTCGTATTATATTTCATTTATTAAATTTATTTTTTAAAGATCCCAGTTTCAAATGCATTTATAGAACGCATCTTCTCAATGGCAAGTATTCAATGGACGAAAGAAAGAAACTTGCTTGAGGTTAAAACTGTCAGGGCTTTACTTCTTGTGTCAGCAAATTTTGACATGTCATGCATTGAAATGCACAAAATGCTAAGTGGAAACAAGAAATTATTAGAAAGGATTCATTTAGGAGAGAAATATCGAAAATTTGAGGACGAATAAATATTTTCTGATTTAATTTTGAATATACTTTTTTTTTGGAAATTTTCTCCCTATATACTTTTAAATCGAGATTTTTATACTTTTGATAGGCATTTTGTCGATCGGAACCCTGTTTTAATTTGTATATTCACCCCTTCTAGTATCCTCATTATCCATCGGTGCTAGGATTGAATCCATGCCTGTAGCATGCCGACTAGCTCTGAAGTCTTGGTCTGGAATAATAATTTTCAAGAAATCGTTAAGACATGAAAATTTTTTAAAATGAAGTCTATTGGATAATATTACTCTAGGTACTTTTTTGTATAAAATCTCGCTTTAAGGGGTAATCATTTGAAAGGATGTAATAACTATTATTAAGGGGCAATTATTTTTAGAACTCTGGTCGAGGGGGGGGGTAATTATATCTGATATATATATAATTATTAATAAGAGGGCTATTATTCGAGCATATACGATAATGCATATTTATCCAACAATATAAGGTCCAAATAATTTATAGTTCCTAAAACTATCCACCTCTTACAACACGCATTCTTTCTGGCGTTGCAAGGATCAAATACCGTCTAGCATACCGTCTATCTCTGAAGCCTTGGTCTTGAACTGAACGAATCGGTCGTTTCCAAGAAGGTAGTTCAATAAAAGAATCGACTGAAATTTTACAAATTAAAATTTTATAATCTTTTTTATGTTATTAAATAACAAGAAATAATTTTTAAACCTTCAGTAAAGAAAGACAGATTGATAACTAAAAGGAACATTAAAGTGAAGAATAAACCATTCATTTTTAAATTATAAATTCTAAATTTCTAAAAAATTTATAAAATTTATTAAATAATAAAAAGATGTTTCTGGTCTAGCTTACCGTATTTACTCGATTAATTCCCCACCCTCGAATAATTCCCCACCCCCTATTAATTCCCCATGCCAGGGATGAGTTGAAAAAATAATTCCCCACCCCCAAATACCCTAATACACGTTCAAAATTCAAAACTCGAATAATTCCCCACCCCCTATTAATTCCCCATGCCAGGGATGAGTTGAAAAAATAATTCCCCACCCCCAAATACCCTAATACACGTTCAAAATTCAAAACTCGAATAATTCCCCACCCTCGATTAATTCCCCATGCCACGGAGGGGTTGAAAAAATAATTCCCCACCCCCAAATACCCTAATACACGTTCAAAATTCAAAACTCGAATAATTCCCCACCCTCGATTAATTCCCCATGCCACGGAGGGGTTGAAAAAATAATTCCTCGGGGGAATTAATCGAGTAAATACGGTATGAGTCCAATGGATAATTGTCTATATTTCATTTAAAGTCGGTAAGATGTGATTTAAATTCTCAAGGTCATGGTAGAGAGTTATGGTTCCAATTAAGATTGATTCCAATTACGATCCCAATTACGCTACTCTTTCATCAAAAGTGTCTGTCGTTCTCTTAATAATACTCGGTCATATTCATTGAACTCATAGCCTAAGACCAGTAGCCAAAAATATTTAATTAAAGCTGACGACTTTAATTTTAAATCACGTATATAAATTTCCATAATATTTATCACTAATTTAATTTTTTGATTTTAATATTTTAAATATCAGACTAGGAGATGGATACAGATAATATCAAGCTTCTTGCGGATATCCGTCTGTATCCGCCGTAAATATCCGGATACGGATACCAAAATCAGTATCTGTGTCCTAGTCTGTTAAATATCATAAAAATCTTTCCCTTACATTATAATGATGGATTAAATTTTAAATTATTTGTATTATTTGACTCATTGACAGTCAAACCTCTCTAATAAATTTAATCACTTCAAACAATATCTGCATTACTCCAGCAATTTAACAATTTGAACAGAGCGTCATGGCATCAGAACGCGCTTTCCGTTTATAACTATAGTTCCGTCTGAAAATATATTTTATTTTTTAAATTAATAATAGTAGTCGCCTCTTGTAACACGCGCAGTTCCGTCATCAATGGGAACTGAACGCCAATGACGATAAGGACGATATGGTCGATGCGGCCATGTCCAAGGAGGTCCAATAAGAGAATTGACTAAAATTTTTGAAATTAAATATTTTTATCTAATCAATTTAAACATTAAATACAAGCATGATCACGTTTAAGAGTTTTACTATCCATATCCTTATAAAAAATTTTTTAGCTGTCTTTCAAGCGGAGAATTGTCTTCATATATTTATCCACCCTAGGGTTGTCGGTTCTGGACCGAACCGAAGAACCGAGGACGATTCAAAGAACCTTGGATTTTTCAATTCGGTTTAGGATACCGAAAAATTTCCAGGAACAGACAACGCTAATCCACCCCATCACGTATTTGGCACTTTTTCCAAAATTTATATTCGTATCCGCAAGTATCCGTGTACATGCCTAATTTAATATAAGAAAATCCTATTAAAAACCTTCAGTAAATAAAAATAAATTGACAACTAAAAGGAACATTAAAGTGAATAAACTTTTTCCACCATTCATTTTTATTTATAAATTCTAAATTTCTAAAAAAAATTTTTATAAAAATTAAATTAATTAATAATAAGATATTTCTGGTCCAGCTCATGAGTCCAATGGATAATTGTCCTTACTTCATTTAAAGTCGGTAAGATGTGATTTAAATTCTCAAGGTCATGGTAGAGAGTTATGGTTCCAATTAAGATTGATTCCAATTACGATTCCAATTACGATACTCTCTCATGAAAAGTGTCTGTCGTTCTCTTAAATTCTCTTAAATATTTATTGAACTCATAGCCTAGACCAGTAGCCAAAAATATTTAATTAAAGTTTTTCAACTTCATAATTAAATCCTGTACATAATTTAACATAAGATTTATCAGTGACTAAATTTTCAGATTTTAATTTATCTTGCCTATACCGTATATGCTCTATTAATTACCCCCTGCAACCAGAGGTTGAAACAATAATTATCCAGGGTAATTATTAGAGCATATACGGTATATTATAATGATGAATATTGTAATTATCTGTATTATTTGATTCAATGACAGTCAAACCTCTCTAATATATTTAATCATGACCGTCTGAAAATATATTTTGCTTTTTAAAATTAATAATAGTAGTCACCTCTTGCAACACGCGCAGTTCCGTCATCAATAGGAACCGAACGCCAATGTCGATAAGAACGATGTGGTCGATGCGGCAAAGTCCAAGGAGGTCCAATAATAGAATTGACTAAAATTTTTGAAATTAAATATTTTTATCTAATCAATTTAAACATTAAATACAAGCATGATCACGGTTAAGAGTTTTACTATCCATATCCTTATAAAAAATTTTTTAGCTGTCTTTAAAGCGGAAAATGGTCTTCATATATTTATCCACCCTAAGGTTGTCGGTTCTGATCCGAACCGAAGAACCGAGGACGATTCAAAGAACCTTGGATTTTTCCACGTATTCGGCACTTTTTTCCAGCCTTTACATTTTTTCGGATATTCGAAAAATTATCAGGACCAGACAATCCTAATCCATTCTATCCATGTATTCGGCACTTTTTCTATCCTTATCCACCAGTATCCGTATACATGCCTAATTGAATATAAGAAAATTTTTTAAGAAAATACCTTCAGTAAATAAAGATAAATTGACAACTAAGAGGAAGAATACGACGAATAAACTTGTTCCACCTTTCATTTTTAAATGAAATATAATCTTAAATTCTAAAAAATTATATAATAAATAGCAAAAAATCGTTCTCCTGTCTAGTTTATGAGGCCATTCTAGATATTTATGAGGCCTATGATCTCATAGGATTATATATCCTATGAGAGATTATGAGTCCAAAAATATTTGTAAACTCAATGGAGGTAGGTTGAACTCATTAACTAGATCAGAGCTAAAATATTTGTTAAGGTCAGACGACCTAAATAATTAATTCGCATACGTATATTTACAAAATATTTATCAATTTATAATATTTTTTACTTAAAAATTTTTATTTTTTAATTTCCAGCCTTTATACATGTAATAATGATCGTAAATAGAGATGCCAAAATCATTTCCCTCCATAACGCTCTAAAATATTTTTATAAATACATATATTGCTTAAAAAATTCACGAGGTAGAACATGAAGGTAAGTCTGGTTATGAAACTTTTCCCTTCTAAAATATTTTTTAAAAATTCACGAGGTAGAACATAAAGGTAGGTCTGGTTATGAGCCATTTCCTGGTTATGATCCTGATCCTTTTTCCCTATTCCCTGAATTAACAGTCATAAATTTCTTCAGTTAAATCAGTTCTAAAAGGATCCGTTTTTTAAATTTTTATTAACGCTTTCACCTCTTCTTGTAACTATCATTCATTCTGGCGTTACATGATCGCTAAGAGGAACAGAACGTCTTGGTTGCCCAAAAGCAGGTTTACTAATTGAACGGCCCGGTCGATGAGGATATTTTATAAGCCTGGCTTCGAATTTGAAATTTTTAGATTATTAGGAAACGTAAAATTCTTTTTAAAAAACCTTCAGTATAGAAGGAAAGATTGATAACTAAAAGGAATAATAAGGCAAATAAACTAGTTCCAACATTATTTTTAATCAAAATAATTTTGAAATTATGAAAAAATATAATTCGGATTCCTTAAAATTAATTAATAAAAATATATTGTAATTTTGACTATATTTAAAGAAAAGTGGGGTTGGATTTTTCGAACTGGCTGACGTTCGAATCATTTTTTCGTGCCTCATTTTTATCGAACCCGACACTGAGTCTTTTTCGGGCCAAAATTCAAGGCGATCGGGCCCACAACCCTAAAGAAAATCCTCACTAGAATCTCTAATATTTCACTACAATTTATATTTTTTATTAGAATCTCTGATTACTCCTATGGGGCTGGTGCTAATCAGTATATCAGGAACGAAAAAAGGTCCGGATCAGACCTGGGCGAAACTCCAAAATTTTTTCAGACGAAACGAAACGAAACAAAATTTTTTAAAAATCGTTTCGTTAACGAAACGAGACGAAACAGTAAAAATTTAACGAAACGAAACGAAACAAAACGAAACATTTTAATTTTCAAAAAATTTAATAAAAACGGTTTTATTTTCTTAATTACTCGATTTTAGACACGTTATTAGGCCAGTTATGGCTATAATTGAGCTAATAGCTTAGTGGGACCTAAATTGTGGTCCCAGGCTCGAATTATGTGTTGAGAATATGTGTATATCAGGGACATGCCGACCCGTTTCCTGATTCCCTAAAATCGGGAATTAATTTTGTCGGAAATTACTATCGCCTAAACCCGTTCCTGATTCCCGACATTTTTTAAATTTTTTAAACCCTCAAATCCACCAATATCCCGTTTATCTCTACCAATTTCCTATACCACCATTGCTCACGCCAAATCCAATGATATTTCTCAACTCAGATTTTTTGTTGATAACAACGTTCATGATTAGGGTTGCTAAAATGGACCGACTCGGACAAAAGATCAGTCGGGCCTAAGATATTTGGCCCGAAAAGACTCGTACTGGCCCGACTCGATAAAAACAGGCCCGAAAAAAGGCAACCATATTCATGATCATTGCCATCAGTTGCGTTTTCGTTTATTGAAACTTAACTTTATTGAAACTCTTGCGCCTGCCCTGATTGGCATTAAGAGGTAGAACGATTCTATATGCCTAATCTAGCATAGAATTCGAGCTTTGCATATTAAAAAAAAAACAAAATCAAACGAGAAATTCAAAAAATTATAGTAAATTATGCGCCGTAGGCGCTTAAAATCCAGATTTCAGCGCCGCAGGCAAAAATTTTTTGAATTTTGATCACCAAAGGAGAAAATTTTTCAGTTTTTGGGTAATATTTTGGTCTAAAAAATGGGTAAAGTTTCGTTAACGAAACAAAGGTGTTTCGTTAACAAAACGAAACAAACTAAAAAGTGTTTCGTCACGAAACGAGACGAAACAGGAAAAAATATAACGAAACTAACGAAACAACGAAACGAAACGAAACGTTTCGCCCACGTCTGGTCCGGATATCGATGGGTTTACGTATCCGGATCCAGATATCCAGTGGATTTAACAGGATTCCATAGGGTTTCTCATGTCCTATTGCTTTAGCTAATATATGGATACAGATCAATCCTAATTGGAGACATATCCTTAAATAACTGTTCGACTTATAAAATAACCTTTATTAATCGTTAGTGTTATAAAGATTTTTAAAATTAATTTAATTCGGAATTCGGAATCTGACCACGTTCATGTTTTCAGGCGTAACTGCGGTTACCGGCCGGCCACTACTAGGGCGGTCCTGAGTATTTCCAAGCTCATGATATCGTTTTATTGCTTTGGAAACTAACATACGACAGATATCGAGCCGTCTAGCGATGTCACATCTTTGAACATTTTTAAAATACAAAGAAATAATAGAAGCACGATTTTCTAAAAGTCTGTAAAATTTTTACTTTATGAGATAGAAAAAAATTTTCAAGATAAAATTTGTAGAGCACGAATCATAGAATATGGGAAAAATAAGCAAAAAGCAAAATTTAAAATAAAATTTTAAGAAAGGACAAAATAAAATTTGTCGCCGAACTTTAGCCCCACCCTGTATAATTAAAGTTCCACTTAGTTTATATTAACAAATTAATAGAAAAAATATTCAAAATTTTGTTCCTTAAAATATAATTTTTGCAATTAAAAATAAAATTGCATAATTATTCGCTAAATTTGTTAAATTATAAAAAATTTAGGTTCCATTTAAATATTCATTTTTAATTAATCAAAATAATTTATTTTCAATTTTCGTTTAAAAATAAAATTTTGAAGAGACAGATGTTTTTTAAAAAACTTGATTGAAGTGAAATTTAAAAATTTAAAATTTGTAAATTTAACGATTTGATAAACAAATAATTTTTAGAAAAATTTTAATGAAGGAAGAAGGATAAATCATTATCACTAGATACCGTACTACGTCCGTATTTTTCGGTTTTTTTCAGTATTTTCGGTATATTCCGTATACGGAACAAAATTTTTGAATTTTATCGGTATTTTTCGGTATCGGTAAAATTTTGATCTCTATTTATCACTATAACACATTTCTCATGATTGAATACTGAAAAAATATCCTAAATTTTTTACTTAAAAATCGCTTTTAGCTAAAGAATGAACAGAATGAACTATAACAATTAGGCTTCATCTAAATTTATTCCATGCTTTCTAATAAGATGCCTTTTGAAATTTGACGAACTAGATCCTTTTTTAAATTTAAATACAGCTTCACAAGTATTACATCGAGCATATCGGGCACCATCCTTATTGAAATGCGTAAAATAACTCCAGACGGGTGATGTAACTGAATTATAAAATTTTTACCTATTAAATATTTTGTGGATGGGGTATCAGTATTATATAGAATCGGATCATTATAAATAATTCGCAAAAAATATCCAAATTAGTACAAAAATTGAGCACATGGCATGACATTTAAACACTAGTGACTTAAAATAAGGATATCCATCTTGACCCGTAATCCACGTTTATACACTTAATCCGTTGATATGTGCCAAATTCTTAGATCCATCTTTGTCACATCAAATCCCCTGATAACCTACTTGATATACTAATTTAAATATTTTTACATATATCCGCCGATATTTCTCCATGTCGCTGAGAAATTGGTTTACCTATCTTTGTCTAGAGTTTATCAGCATTAATCACCGATATCCTCCAGTTCCCTTTTATTCTTCCGATATCACTTCGAATTACCTATTTGATATCCATATTTTGCGTGATTTCAAGGGATCAAATGATGTACGTTGGATATCAATGATTTGAATATCTGAGGATTTTGGATTAGAGGTAGCGAAAAAATATCGGTTGATTGTGGAGGATTCATGATTCAATGATCACTCTTAATCAACCAAAATCATTTAATATGACTCAACCTTCATTATTCTCTCAAATTCCTTTATCCAACCTTAATCCAATAATATCTTCTAATTCCCCTTGATCAACTCAGAACTCCTTTATCACCCAAAATCAATCTCTTTATATCCTACAATCCACTTTTACCCAACCAACTAATCACAATATATCTCCTTAAAGCTAAATAAAATAATTCGTGTAAAATTAATCCTTTTTTATTATTTTTTCAAATATAGGGGGAAAATATTTAAGGGGGAGTATTATTTGAGAAGGGAGTTTACTAATTCAGGGTGGAGTACTATTTTAGGAAATACAGTAAATGACATGCTGGCTTTTTAGATCACAAAACTCACATTTAGAGGATTTTGGATTTTCCATATTTGCCTGGCCAATGTCTGGCGGATTGCGTAAAAGCTGTTGAAATATTTCGACATTTTGTGTTTGTTCTAAATGTTGATTTTGATCGAGACCAATATTGTTTATATCTGCATATGTATAATTAAATATTTTTATATTTCCAAAAATGATTGCCTAATGAGTCTTTATTAGGGTAGCAAACCGACCCTGGGAGTCGGGAGTGTTAGGGATCAGCGCACCGCGATAAAGCCTTCAGCCCGTGGTAGAGCCTTTGTCAAAAAAATCCTCGGAGTCGAGTTCGATGCGAGTTGCGTGTTTTTGAAATTTAAAAATACTCTTTAGGACTGTCATAAAATAGATTTGTATAATAATTTAAATATATTAATTTAAAATTTTGTTCAAAAACAGAAAATTTTCTTACATGGATTTTTACTAGAGACGTCCGAGGCTCTCGGTCTTGAGTCTTGATTCCGAGACTTTTCTTTGGATATTTTCGGTCTTTGTCTCAACTTTTTTTGAGCTTTTTTAAATTTATACCCTTAAGAATTGAACTCTTGGAACCCTAATTTTATTTCCAAAATGGAAGAAATTTGGCCCTTGACTTTCCAAAATTCTCAAAATTTTCGCCTGATCCGCTAGGAAGAAAAGATTCTTGGAAGATAAGATTCCTCGATAATCTCCGAATCCCGCGACATCACTCAGAATTCACTCGAATCCCCCGCAATCGTTTGATATCACTCGATATCCCCTTAATCCACTCAAATCCTCTGAAATAATAAATTGCATCGACTTTCAATCCAGATAAATTTTCCCTAAAAATCTGATATGCAAAAATTATTATTGCCTTGTTGATTATTTTCTCCTTCAATATATTGTTGATATTGAAAATACTGATTAAAAGCTTCATAATCACTGTAAAATACAAAATTATATTAAGGTTATTTGGAAGCTTTAAAAAATTTATTTTTTAAGGTTCGAAACTCAAAAAATATTTTATGAATCAAACTCCTTTTTTTGTCTAAGAAAATAAATTAAACCGATAATCATCCCAATCCGAAATTTTATCATCATAGGCTGCGTGAGGCGATGGAAAGTCAAATAATCCTTGCGATTCATGAGTATGCTCATACTAAAATTTTTATCATTATACAGGACTAATATGAATATTGTTTCATGAAATTTACAAAACTGTGTCTATCTATAATTAGAATTTCAAAATTTTAAACAACTCAAATTGAAAATATTCTTAACTTAGACTTTAAACTAGAGTTGGACAGGACGAGACCGATACCGAGACCGATACCGAAACTCTCGGCTTTTTTCCAATATCGGTCTCGGTTTTTTCATTCTCGGTCTCGAAACCGATACCGAGATTCTCGGTCCATTTCTCGGCGAGAAACGATACTGACTCAAAGAAACAAAATCCTCAATATTGTCCAAGTTTTCGTCCATAATTTTTTCGGATATCCGTCCGTAACAGAGAAAGTGAATTTTTTTCGAATAAGGTCTTCTAAAATTCAAAAAATTTTCGCCTGCGGCGCTGAAAAAGGAAGAAATTTGGTGACTTGGCCTTCCAAAATTTAATAAAAATTTAATAAATTTTCGTCTACGGCGCTGAAATGTTGAATTTTCCGAGCCCTCGGGTTAGATTTTCAAGATTTTGACTACAGAGCCTTCCTATTTTCGGCAACTGTTGTTCCCACCAGTGAATTAAGGGGATTTAAAATGATCGGAAGCAGGGATGAGCGCGCTGACTTCATGGCCTTCCAAAATTCTCAAATTTTTGCCTGCAGCGCTGAAGATTGGATACGGACACAAAAATTTGTATCCATTGCCAAGCCTGATCGGATCCAGATGATGAAAAGTATTTATCTGATGATTTGGATGATGAAAATAATGAATAAATTATTTTTACACGTATTTTTTGACATAAAATAAAAATTTCTGTTAGTCTCGGTCAGTATCGTTTCTCGGTATCGGTCTCGGCTCAAAATGTTGATATCGGTCTCGGTATCGGGTTCTTGAGTATCGGTCAATCTCGGTCTCGGGTTGGCCGATACCAGTATCGTTTTGTCCAACTCTACTTTAAACTATAGTCTAAGCTAAACACGAGGATTTGAGGGTAGATAGGGGAATATCTAAATATTTTTACATTTCTCCAAAACTACCTGGGATGATGGTGTAGCCTCGTTTTGGTCTTAAAATAAATTCAATGATGGTGTAGCCTCGTTTTGGTCTTAAAATAAATTCAATTATTATTGAAATATTACTAGGTACTCTTTTGTTATCTCTCCCCCACTTTCATTTTTTCCGAATTTTATCAGACATAAATTTTCCATTTTTTGTCCAACCCGACTGAATCCTATATCATTCGAAGGCTTTCAATAAGTGCTAACTTTTTCCCGATATATGCTTCAAGTCCGATCACCTATTGAAAAGTTACAAGTCAATAACTGTTAGAAAGGACAATTGGTTGCACTTAGCGACTTGTAACTTTTTAATTATGATTAGACTTGATACATCCAGTCGAGAAAATGATAGCGCTTATCGAGTGTTTTTGAATGATAAAGATTCAATAGCATTGGATTAAGCTTAAAAAAGTTATAGACGATTAAATTCACATAAAGGAAGGGTGGAATAATAGAAGCTTACCTATTACGAACCTCCCTCTCACCCCCCCCCCCTCCCCCAATTATCGCTTCAATGAAGATAAATTCTTATAGTTTATATAGAGGACTCGAGGATTCCAAATAGGGATCGCGTAACCGTAACCCTATCAACCTGCCGATTTCTTATTATCCCCTCAGAATCCATCCTTTCGAAATATTATGTTCCATACCAAATATTACTATCTGAAACCTTATTATCTAAGCTAATTACTCAAGAAAATATGGTAATTAATAAGAGAATAATTTTGTTAGTCAGAATTTTACCGTTATGTTTATGCTTATCCTTATCATTTCGTCCTGTTGCGCATACTTTATCCTGCACCAAATTCAAAAAATAAATTACTATGAGACATTTTAGAAGAGTATAACGAATTCGGTAAATAAAGCGCATTTCTAAAAATTATATAAACTATGTAAAAGTATTATGATACCGGACTGGGACACGGATACAGATTTTGGTATCCGTATCCGCAGGCATTTTTATAATATCTGTATCCATATCCGTATCCATGACTTAGTCTGTATGATACTAAGATAATGATTGTTAAAAGAGTAGATTTGGATATATAGTAAAGCATAAAGCTATTTATTTCCTAAGGCTGTGAAGTAGATGGTTCGCTCCCAGCCGTGCAATAGCTTCCGGAAGGAATAGCTATAGTCCAGCTCTGTTTTACTAAATATATGTAGCATATTATGTATATTATTAACTCTTCACAAACTTTAATAAATATTTATTAGATTTATATGTTACAATAAATATTTTTAAAAATTAAATTTTATTTAAGTCAGTCGTAAAGCAATAAATGGTAATAGACAGGCCCCATGTTTAGTGATAAACACTCACGCGCGCACCTTGACACTATTTTAAAAATTTTCAATAATTGATTAGGCAAAATTTAAAAATAAATTATGAAAGTCTACTATAGCCCAGCTAGCTAGAGAATTATCTAGCTATAGCTCAGCTAGCTATAGCCTAGCTAGCTATAGCCCAGCTAGCTATAGCCTGGCTAGCTATAGCCCAGCTCTTATGTTTTGCGATAAACGCGCCGAGTCTAGGCAATAATTTAAAATTTTTTAATAATTGATTAGCCAAAATTAAATAGAGAAATATGAAAGAGTAAGTAAATAAAAAAATTAAATAAAAAATAAAAAAGTTTAAAATTTATAAGAATCAGTCGGACCTTAATATGACAACTTTGGGACTAAAATACTTGTGTCTCAAACTGGAGCAGACCAACGTACCGCGAGCTCAACGTACCTCAAGCTATAACTTTTTCAAAATTGTTGGATCCTGGACAATTTTTAGCACGAACTTTTATTTTCAAAAACACGATAATACTAAAGTTATACCGTTAACCGCTAAGATTTCAATGAGGTATTGGCCAGTCTTTACCAGAGACCTATATCAATTGCCCGCAGATCAGGTTTCCTAGCATTCAGAAATTCACAAAATTTTCGCCTGCGGCGTTAAAAAATGAAAAACTCTGTTTAAAACTTAAAGGAAATATTGAGAAATCTGTGCGTAATACTGAGGTGCGTAATATTAAAAATTCCTGTGCTTTGAGGAATTTGGAAAACTTTGATAGGAAATCATTATTTTACTCTTATAAATTCTTATATCCAGTTCTATTTTTTATCTATATATTATACGTTCTGTTTATATCCGTGGCAATTTTTGACCTACCGTATATCCTTTAATAACTACCCAAGGTAATTATTGGTTCGACCTCCCGCTAGAGGGAGTAATTAATCGAGGGAGGGTAAAATTATACGAAGTTTAAAATTTTAACGTGTTTTAGGGCATTTGTTGGGGGTAATTATTGTTTCATCTATCATTTATTGGGGTAATTAATGGAAGATGGGGTAATTATTTGAGGGGGGCAATTAATAGATGTTATAAGGTATCTGTCATGTCCGATGTTCATGCTTTGGAAAAATTGTGGATGGAATAGAACCATCACGGAAAGGGCCCAAACCGAAGCACAACCGACTGTGCCACCATCCAACCCAATGCTGGGTTATTTATTTTCATTTATATTCTTTCTGCAAGTGCGGACACAACAGTATCCATGTCCGTATCACGCCTGATTTTTCGTTTATTTTCCCCTTGAATATTACAAATATTTATTTGCACAAATACAAAATTTTATTAATATTTATCTGGCAAAATCGAATCATAAAAAACACAATATATCAACAAACAACTGATTGATTTTGTGTTATGTGGTGTGGTTAAGAGAAATATAGAAACAATTTAAAAAACAATTTTAAAAATAAAATAAATTTATTGTGCAAATATTAGCGCAAACGTGAAAATAAAATGAGACTAAGACAATGTTGCGGTCAAGAGACCTCGTCAAGTTTCAACGGAATACAGTCGGATCTTAATCATACATGTTACCAATTATGGGGGAAAATTATGAAGGAAAAGTGGATGTGGGCTGAGGCTATAATTGGTAGAAGGGGCTAAAATTGGGTGCTGAACGTTCGGAGCTCTCAATAGAGTTGGCAGAAAACCCCTGAATATACGGTAGATTCGGGGGTTCCCGAATATCCACCGAATATCGCCGAATATCCCGGGAACACCACGAATATTCGGTTCCGAAATCCAAACATAAATTATAGATATCATGACATTTTCGAATGGACATCCACCAACAATATCCCCCAACATTAGCTACCAACATCCAATGGCCAATACCCTAGAAATTGTTCATATAATAGAGAGTGTAAGTGAATCTGGGTGAAAGAATACCAAGATCCGACTGTAATTTTAAATTAAGTTTTGTAAAAAATTTTCATAATGATCAGTTCGATTGCATTTGATTTTTGATTTAGAAAGCATTTGGTACTATGAAATGCATAAAATGAAAATGTAAACGGATTTTAATAATTTCGGCAAAAGATTTTTTTACAGTCGTCGTAATTACCTATATTAAAATTAAGAATGGAACATATAATGACAAGTGAAGGTAGGAGGGTCAGGGGAGATGGAGGATTTTTCTGAAAATATTTTCGTATAAAAAAGTGTCGACGTCGGTTATGGACCCTTGGTGTAGGTTTTAAAGGCTTAAATTCAAGATATCCTAACATTTTCAGAAGAGGCATCCTCCAACCCTAGCTACACCAACCAATGGTTTGGTGAGCGGAGCGATAAACTAGAGATCGAATCGAGACAATATCTGATAGAAAAACACGGTTGTCGAGTTTGAGTCTCTCGACATATCGCTCTTTATTCTCGTGCGACACTCCCAGTCCGATCTCTAGTTATGACCTTATAAGGAATTAATTTTCAGAAAAATTTAAATTTTTTAGTTTATAGGACCGAGTTGTTTGTCTAATGAAAAAAAGGCTGTACTTTAGTACGTGGGTGCAGGCTTTAAATTACAAATGTTATATCATTTGAAAGAGCTAGTCGAGCTGAGTCGAACGCCACCAAAATTAGCTCTAGGAAAAATTTTTGAACCGAGATACAGGCGATTGAAAATTGAAAAACCATAGGGGGGACCAAGCACTTTTTTGGGGTGAAAAATTCGAAAATGCAAATTATACCTCATTCGAAAGAGCTCGTCGAGCTGAGTCGAATGACACCAAAATCAACGAAATCCGACTTGATTGGACAAAGTTATGATCTTTTATTTTAGCTCCTTACCTATGGCAAATGTTGAGATTTTTGCTGCCACGGAGGCCCCAAATACGTCCAGAGCAAGAGATTTAGGAATAGGTTTATGTTACGAGCCCAGACCCATCGCCCGTAGACTCCCCGCGAGGCGCGTGCCGCAAAACCCCGCGCGAAGCGCGGGGTTTTGCACAAGCGCCTCGCCGACGACCCATAGGTTTATGTTGGTAGTTTTTTGTGTCATAACTTTGTCTAATCTTGTTCAATCACGGTGATTTTGGTGTCATTTGACACAGCTCGTCGAGCTCTTTCGAATGAGGTATTATTTGTATAAAAAATTTTTTATTCCAAAAATCGCCCTTTTGGATCTTCGATTTTTAGGGGTCTATATCTCGGTCCATTCAAGTCGGATTTCGTTGATTTTGGTGTCATTCGACTCAGCTCGACGAGCTCTTTCGAATGAGGTATAATTTGCATTTTCGAATTTTTCACCCCAAAAAAGTGCTTGGTCCCCCCTATGGTTTTTCAATTTTCAATCGCCTGTATCTCGGTTCAAAAATTTTTCCTAGAGCTAATTTTGGTGGCGTTCGACTCAGCTCGACTAGCTCTTTCAATTGATATAACATTTGTAATTTAAAGCCTGCACCCACGTACTAAAGTGACCCCGAAAAAAATTATGAACGAAAAATAGAAAATAAAAATGATAAAAAGAGGAAATTATGGCAATCCCAAATAGGAATATTGTTAAAAAATAAAACAAAAAAATTAAAATTTTTGACTTTTAAGTCAAAAATACTCAGAAAAAGCTTTTAAAAATTAAAAAATTTCAACCCAACAAGCACTTATCGTCCTTAACCGAATTTGTTTCTTGTTTCTCCCCCTCTTTCAAAACTTCCTGTTCAATTTGCTGATTTTCCTCAGCTTTATTTTCTTCTTTAATTTTTTTAAAATGTTTATTGTGATGCTGTTTAGCTGCTAGGGAAGGCTCGCTTTTAGCTCGTTTTAGATATCGTTGGTGCTTGTTTGAGGCAACGTCCTCATCTGTCTCCACTATTATTGGTACATCATCTGGTTTTAAATAATGGATTTAAAATAGGGTTAAAAAAAGACGGATCTAAATAAGTTATTTGGTAAAAGGTAGGCTAAGGCAACGAGTAATGATGCCCCTGGATATCGAGGGATCTGAGGGTCCCTTAAAACTGAGAATCCCTTAAAAAAGGCGGATCTGAATAAGTTATTTGGCAAAAGGTAGGCTAAGGCAACGAGTAATGATGCCCCTGGATATCGAGGGATCTGAGGGTCCCTTAAAACTGAGAATCCCTTAAAAAGGCGGATCTGAATAAGTTATTTGGCAAAAGGTAGGCTAAGGCAACGAGTAATGATGCCCCTGGATATCGAGGGATCTGAGGGTCCCTTAAAACTGAGAATCCCTTAAAAAAGACGGATCTGAATAAGTTATTTGGCAAAAGGTAGGCTAAGGCAACGAGTAATGATGCCCCTGGATATCGAGGGATCTGAGGGTCCCTTAAAACTGAGAATCCCTTAAAAAAGGCGGATCTGAATAAGTTATTTGGCAAAAGGTAGGCTAAGGCAACGAGTAATGATGCCCCTGGATATCGAGGGATCTGAGGGTCCCTTAAAACTGAGAATCCCTTAAAAAAGACGGATCTGAATAAGTTATTTGGCAAAAGGTAGGCTAAGGCAACGAGTAATGATGCCCCTGGATATCGAGGGATCTGAGGGTCCCTTAAAACTGAGAATCCCTTAAAAAAGGCGGATCTGAATAAGTTATTTGGCAAAAGGTAGGCTAAGGCAACGAGTAATGATGCCCCTGGATATCGAGGGATCTGAGGGTCCCTTAAAACTGAGAATCCCTTAAAAAAGGCGGATCTGAATAAGTTATTTGGCAAAAGGTAGGCTAAGGCAACGAGTAATGATGCCCCTGGATATCGAGGGATCTGAGGGTCCCTTAAAACTGAGAATCCCTTAAAAAAGGCGGATCTGAATAAGTTATTTGGCAAAAGGTAGGCTAAGGCAACGAGTAATGATGCCCCTGGATATCGAGGGATCTGAGGGTCCCTTAAAACTGAGAATCCCTTAAAAAAGGCGGATCTGAATAAGTTATTTGGCAAAAGGTAGGCTAAGGCAACGAGTAATGATGCCCCTGGATATCGAGGGATCTGAGGGTCCCTTAAAACTGAGAATCCCTTAAAAAAGGCGGATCTGAATAAGTTATTTGGCAAAAGGTAGGCTAAGGCAACGAGTAATGATGCCCCTGGATATCGAGGGATCTGAGGGTCCCTTAAAACTGAGAATCCCTTAAAAAAGACGGATCTGAATAAGTTATTTGGCAAAAGGTAGGCTAAGGCAACGAGTAATGATGCCCCTGGATATCGAGGGATCTGAGGGTCCCTTAAAACTGAGAATCCCTTAAAAAAGGCGGATCTGAATAAGTTATTTGGCAAAAGGTAGGCTAAGGCAACGAGTAATGATGCCCCTGGATATCGAGGGATCTGAGGGTCCCTTAAAACTGAGAATCCCTTAAAAAAGGCGGATCTGAATAAGTTATTTGGCAAAAGGTAGGCTAAGGCAACGAGTAATGATGCCCCTGGATATCGAGGGATCTGAGGGTCCCTTAAAACTGAGAATCCCTTAAAAAAGGCGGATCTGAATAAGTTATTTGGCAAAAGGTAGGCTAAGGCAACGAGTAATGATGCCCCTGGATATCGAGGGATCTGAGGGTCCCTTAAAACTGAGAATCCCTTAAAAAAGGCGGATCTGAATAAGTTATTTGGCAAAAGGTAGGCTAAGGCAACGAGTAATGATGCCCCTGGATATCGAGGGATCTGAGGGTCCCTTAAAACTGAGAATCCCTTAAAAAAGGCGGATCTGAATAAGTTATTTGGCAAAAGGTAGGCTAAGGCAACGAGTAATGATGCCCCTGGATATCGAGGGATCTGAGGGTCCCTTAAAACTGAGAATCCCTTAAAAAAGGCGGATCTGAATAAGTTATTTGGCAAAAGGTAGGCTAAGGCAACGAGTAATGATGCCCCTGGATATCGAGGGATCTGAGGGTCCCTTAAAACTGAGAATCCCTTAAAAAAGGCGGATCTGAATAAGTTATTTGGCAAAAGGTAGGCTAAGGCAACGAGTAATGATGCCCCTGGATATCGAGGGATCTGAGGGTCCCTTAAAACTGAGAATCCCTTAAAAAAGACGGATCTGAATAAGTTATTTGGCAAAAGGTAGGCTAAGGCAACGAGTAATGATGCCCCTGGATATCGAGGGATCTGAGGGTCCCTTAAAACTGAGAATCCCTTAAAAAAGGCGGATCTGAATAAGTTATTTGGCAAAAGGTAGGCTAAGGCAACGAGTAATGATGCCCCTGGATATCGAGGGATCTGAGGGTCCCTTAAAACTGAGAATCCCTTAAAAAAGGCGGATCTGAATAAGTTATTTGGCAAAAGGTAGGCTAAGGCAACGAGTAATGATGCCCCTGGATATCGAGGGATCTGAGGGTCCCTTAAAACTGAGAATCCCTTAAAAAAGGCGGATCTGAATAAGTTATTTGGCAAAAGGTAGGCTAAGGCAACGAGTAATGATGCCCCTGGATATCGAGGGATCTGAGGGTCCCTTAAAACTGAGAATCCCTTAAAAAAGGCGGATCTGAATAAGTTATTTGGCAAAAGGTAGGCTAAGGCAACGAGTAATGATGCCCCTGGATATCGAGGGATCTGAGGGTCCCTTAAAACTGAGAATCCCTTAAAAAAGGCGGATCTGAATAAGTTATTTGGCAAAAGGTAGGCTAAGGCAACGAGTAATGATGCCCCTGGATATCGAGGGATCTGAGGGTCCCTTAAAACTGAGAATCCCTTAAAAAAGGCGGATCTGAATAAGTTATTTGGCAAAAGGTAGGCTAAGGCAACGAGTAATGATGCCCCTGGATATCGAGGGATCTGAGGGTCCCTTAAAACTGAGAATCCCTTAAAAAAGGCGGATCTGAATAAGTTATTTGGCAAAAGGTAGGCTAAGGCAACGAGTAATGATGCCCCTGGATATCGAGGGATCTGAGGGTCCCTTAAAACTGAGAATCCCTTAAAAAAGGCGGATCTGAATAAGTTATTTGGCAAAAGGTAGGCTAAGGCAACGAGTAATGATGCCCCTGGATATCGAGGGATCTGAGGGTAACTAAAGGGGCTTCGAGGGATAGGCCTTCTGAGGTTCCAGGCATAATAGATTTTTCCCTTAAAGATAACAACTCCTTCCCACTCTTTCTCCGTTATTGTAAGTCCTCATATGGGGAGGGGGGCGAGACCAACTTCGGATTGAGCCTAGGACCAAGCCTTAAATCTCGGGAAATAGCAACCGGAGTGAGAGGGAATTTTTGTAAGAGAAGATATTCTACTCTAAGATATCGACAGTAGTCACCTCGATTCCATGATGAAGTTTAAAAAATTAAGAAATTAAAAAATTTTACCATGTTCCCCATCAGTTTGTTCCTGATCTGTTTTCGGATGTAAAGCACGATAATGATGTTGTTGGAGTGAATAGCCAAATCCACCAATATATCCTGCACGTTTCTTAGGCTGTTCCTGTTGATGAATAGTCCTTTGGATTTTTGCTGAGAGGCGTCGACTGAGGCGGAACAGTCCAGAATTTGATAGCTAAAAATATACTAGCTATTTTATTTTTTACCAAATTTAGAGAAAATTTCCATATTAATAGGGGATTAATAGGTTGGGATTAATAGAGATAAGTATCACCCATTTAAAAATTTTGGAAAATCCATTGTCCAAGGATATGCGTAAACTAAATCAAGTGGGATAGTATTAGATGCCGATTTCCTCTAAAATATCGACAGCCTCTAAAATAACCCCCCCCCCTCTAGAGGACGATTGAAAAAATAGCCCCAGCCTCTAAAATAGCCCCCTCCTCTAGAGGTTGATCGAAAAGTATAACTCCTATGGGGATATTTTAGAGGAAATACGGTATCTGGAGATATCTTAAACACAAACTGGATCTGCTAGAACCGAGTAGAATGTAATAAAATACAAAAAATTCACCCTATCCGTATTTGCAGATTCACTCATAGCACTAGCACATTGCCTTCTAACTGAATGCCCATATACAGAATCTAATTCCCCACTTTCTCCCAAGTCCAAATTTTCAGCTCCGGATGCCCCAAATGTTGCTGCCAGTTTTTGCAAGTGTTTGGCACTCAATCTCATAGATTTCGCACTTTCTGCAAATGCATTCTCGTTTTCGTTGAACGTGTCGATCTCCTCTTCCTCGGTATTGGTTGAAGGTATGTGCTCCTCAATTTTGCGGTGTTCTTCAGGTGAAAGTGTTTTAGCGCTTTCCGCACAACCAGAATCTGAGGAATCTGCTGATTTGTCCAGTTTGTGTGAATAGGCGAATCTTGAAATATTAAGGGATAAGAATACAAAAAATTTTAGAGGAAAATTTGAAGTTAAGGAATGAAGTAACTAGAACGAAACCTCTTAACAGGAACAACTCAAAAGATTTTTATTAGGTCCCATTTCTAAAGGCCATTCCCCTCCCCCCAAATTGAAGCTGAGGAATGAGTCTAAGTACCTCAAGTCAATTTCTAATTTTCTAAGTCAATTTCTAAGCTATCGTCAGATGGATTCAAATGAATGGTTACTGTAACTCATTTATGACTCTTAATCTCCCTCAATTTTAAAGATCCTTTTTTATTTAAAATTTTTAAAACTTACTGCTCTCCGATCTGCACTTTCTGAATAGCATTTTCCACTTCCCCTACAACATTTGTAAGAATACGACTAGACCAACGATGATGACTTATTCTATCTATGCCTAAAGACATTTTGTCTTCTGGGTCTTTTTCTGATGAAACAACTAAAAATATTTTTTTATTTTTATAAAATTGATAGTGTTGGGCCCAATGTAAGTCAAAGCCTTGGTCTCAAGAATAATACCTTATAACGAAAAGTATTTTAAAAAGAGGTATCGCTTAGGCTTCTCCCTCGTTTAGTGGCTAACTTGGGCATGTATAAGTAACGCTTTTGGCTCAAAAATTTTTCTACAGTACGGGTATCCTGAATAATTTATCGCTTAAGCAGCTCCTCCAACTACTCACTCGGTGGCTAACCAAATTTAAAAATAGGTCATTGAGGTATCTTATAGTCAGGCATAATTGTATGAATTTTTACCTGCAATAGCCTCAACGTCAGTAGAAATAATATCCTTTTCTGTTGAACAACAACGTCGAATTTTATAGAATAATCGAATAAATGGTGGCCTCTGTTTTGGCTTTCTTGGCAAGACAACAAATAAAATAAGCTGCGCAAATGCCAATAGACTGCCAATGCCGTTTGGGGTCTTCAAAAATTTTTTAATTAATTATATAAAAATTTTTGATACTCACAATCAAGTAAAAGTCCCATACTAACAGTCCATAAATAAACCATTCTGTGGAAACCATAAAGTTGGCAATACAGAGAGGGAGGGGTAAGGTGGATGTTGCACGGCGACGTATTACCACTCGCTTAAAGATATTTATTTTTAATTAATTTTCAAGTATTTTACCAATCCACTCAACGGTGCAGCAAAGTCCATAGTATTCAAGGTTGTACAGATAATGCCCAAAGGGTGAAAAACCTTCTGCCCAAAGATATGAGCCAAAGCTACTAGCGCTGAACAAATACCCACAAGAAGAAGAATTTTGATTGAGATCCCAAGCTGAGATAATAAAAAATTAGTTCATTATATTTTAATATAGCTTTATGATAGTTAATTATGCTATAAATCAGAACTAAATTAATAATTATCATGTAGTTGATTATTATAATTCTGATTTATAATAATTTTGTTTCATATAATACTGTTTTATTATATCAAATTTTATAAAATTTTGTTTATTAATTCTGATTTCTTAAATTCTGGTTAGTATTACTCTGAATTAAAAATAATTCTGATTTTTTTCTGTTTAGTATAACTCTGATTTGAAAATAAATCTGATTTACAAATTCTGATTTCTTTTATTCTGGTTAGTATAACTCTGATTTAGAAATAATTCTGATTTATTAGTTCTGATTTATTCTATTACTTATTATAACTCTGATTAAATAATAATTCTGATTTTCTGGTTTAGTTTATTTTTTAATATAACTCTGATGTAATAATGATTCTGATCTATTAAATCTGATAAATATAATTCTGTTTATTATAACTCTAAATACATATATAATAATTCTGGTTTATTATTAATTCTGATTAAATTAATTCTGTTTAGTATAACTCTGATTTAAAAATTCTGATTTATTAAAAATTCTGATTTAATATTACTGTCTGTTAATTATTAGATTTATTAATAATTCTGTTTACTTATACATATGTATAATTAAATTAATCTGTCTCGTTTATTTAATTCTGTTTATTAAAATTCTGATTAATTATTAATTCTGATTTATTTAATTCTTATTTCTTAATAAATCTGATTTTTTTGAATTTACCTTCTTTTTAGACATAAACCAATAGAATATAGTATAAGTAGAGTAGAGCAAAATTTGTGTACCGGTTACATACATCACAGTATTGTCACCTTTTAAGTAAGCGTAGACAATCCAGCAAGTGCCTCCAAGTACACCCATAAGGAATGGGGCACCGCTGATTTCGTCCGTGTCTTTTCTTTTCCATATTTGACGGCAGATTGGGCTAAATTAAATTTTATAAATTTTGTTAAAAAATTTCCAAAATATTTTCAAAAATTTAAAAATTCTGACATTCCACAGAAGAACAGCCCTACTGTCGTGAAGAAGGCGAGAGTTGAAATAAATTTAATAAAAGTAAATTCTCCGTGGAATACGTCAAGCATTATGGAAGATAATTTGAAGGATCTGAAGCTTCTTTAAGGAAATCCTGTCGTCAAAAAGGAGATAATTAAAATTAAGCAAGGCTTAATTATGTATATAAAATACCTGAAATTTAAAGAAAAACATAAAAATTTATTGAAAAAAAATTTTTTCGTAAAAAGAGATAGAAAATTTTGGCAAAAAAACTTGTAGCCACCCATCTCTGATTGAGAAAAAATTTTTAGTGAGAGTAGGACACACTATGAGAAATGCACTAATAATATTTTAATTTTATTTTGACGTGAAAATAACAAAAAAATTATTTTTAACACTTTACTTTTTGTTTGTTTATCAACTTTGTTTTTTATCTTTTTTTGCATAATTTTGGTCTGACCTAGATTTTTCTTCCAAAAAATCACGTGAATTTTATATGCGAGATTTCCATATAATATTATTTATTGTCGCAATAATATTACTTTATGAATAAAAAATAAATAAAAAAACTTGAAGTAAAAAATAAAATGGATAGTTAATGACAATGATCGGATCAGTTAAAAAAGTATGAGTTAACAGTATGGGTCAACTAGTAATCAACAGCCTAGCCCTCACATAATGCTCAAGTAAAGCATATCGCTATTTAATTCCTAAGGCTATGCAGTAGCCGGTGTGGTGTAATGCTAACAGATCAGTCCGGTATACTGAAGATGCTGGTTCGCTCCCAGCCGCCGATTAACCTTTTGCACTAGCTAAAGGAGAGAAATAGCTATAGCCCAGCTGCTTTACTATATTTCAAAACTAGAATGATTTCCTTTAGAGAAAATAAAAATAAATTCAGATTTGATCCAAACTGAATTTTAAAAATAAATAAATTTATAACCATATAAATTTCATTTTAGCCTGAAAAAAATTTCAAATTTCTAAAAATGATTACGATCCGCAATTATTTTTTAATTCCTTTTCTTTTTGCGGTAATTATTTGTCAATTTGGAGTAAAGGCGCCTCGTGGGGCTGGAAATCGTAATCGAGGCCAACAAGTGGCAAACAATGTTTTTATTTATATAATAAGGATAATTTGTGAATAAAATTTAATTTAAGCAAGAATATGTTAATCAACTACTGCAGACTTTATATGAGTTAGTTCCTCAGGTTAGAATCTCATATAAGCTTGTCCGATCACTTTGAGATTTATATTCTTCCAATTGTAAGGATGATTCACCTAGCAGCATTTAAAACGCTTAGGCGGGGGTTAAACGATCTAAAAAGGAAAAAGAGAAAGCATTGGTCGATGCCCCGGTAGCTCAGAGGTAGAGCTGCTGCATATAGTGAGCTAAAGCACCTAGCAACAACTAGCAGGTGGTCGCAGGTTCTAATCCTGCCCGGTGGCTAAACTTTTGCAAACTCTTTCTCAATAAAATAAATTTTTCTTTAATTTTAGGGTAATCGTACTAATCGCCGGGTAAAAATTTTTAAATTTTTATAAATGTATGATTTAAAAATACGGTTAGAATCCAAGAGCTGATCAACAAGTTCAAGATATAGTTAACTATATTCGCAGCATGCATACACAAGTTGATAATCTGAGTGATCGCTTGGCAGAGGTAAAATTACCTATATAGTAAATATTTTACTGAAATTTCAAATTTTAAGCTTCAACCAAATATTACTCAAGAACAGGTTTTTTTTAAAAACTTTCAATATTGGATCAGAAAGATTCGTTGTCCCTACAGACAAAATGGTCTAAAATTATTTTAGATATTCAAAATCATTTAGTTATTCCTACAATTATATTTTTTTCAAATTTTAGTTGGAACATTTGACACAATTGCTCGCCCAGCTGAACCCGCGAAATTAGGTTATTTTTGAAAATATTTTTAATGCTTTATAGTATACCCCATTCTTTAAATTTGTTAATTATGAGTTTTTTAAAGCACAAGATTATCATAAGTAGTTATTTCATTTTTGAGGATATGGTATTTCTTCGATAAATTAAATAGAAAGGGGTATTCCCCTTATAGAAAGGGGAAAATTATATTTAGGTATATCCTTAATTAAACTTTTTGGGATATTTAATTCCGAATCACCTTCATGTTTTTATATGGATCGTCTTGATCGGCTCCCTATTGACCTCCTTTTATATTAAACAAAATTTATCATTAACGTATATAAAATTTCTTTTTAGAAATTTATTCATTTAAAAAATTTCAATTTATTATAAAGGAGATCACCAAGCTCCTCCAAGAAGCGAAGAGAAGTTAAAAGAGAGGGTGAGGCATGTAAATGCTGATATTAACGACAAACTCTATGTAAAGAATTTTTAGTCGATTTTAGTAGATTTATCCCTTCCATTTCCTAATTCGGAAGGAATTAAAATATAATTTTTTAGTCTAAATTAGACACCGATTATTTTTAAAATTGTTTCATTGAGACATTTCTAAACCTGTTTAAATTGTAGATATTATAGTTAACGATAAATTTTTCATTAAATTTGTTCAATTTTTAAAATTACAAAAATATTATCATTTTAATTTTATTTAACTAAAATTTCCTAAATTTTGAAATTTCTAAAATTTTTTATATTTTCGTAGACCTAAAAACACTCAATTAAAAAATGTTAAATTTAATTAAAAATTTGCAACAATTATTAATTTTCCGTATTTTTTGGAGCTGTTCTCAATTTTTTAATTAAACAAAATAAGCTTTTTGATATTAATAATTCCTTTCTAAACAAAATTATAGTTAAGTTTTCACGTTTAAGATTTTAATTTGATGAAAAATATATGTATATAAAATATTAAAGATATCAAATATTTTTTATCACTGACGAACGTCCTTGATGGCGAAACTTCTCGAAACTTGTAAATCGAATTTTAGAAAACTCCTTGTAGTTTTCCTTTCAATTTTCCCCTCAACTTAAACGAATTTTAAAAATCTCTAGGTAATTGTGCTAACTATAGCTCATTCAACTTAGGGTTAAATGCGGACCAGAATCTTCAATTGACCGAGCTATCCTTTACTTCACCCATACCTGAATTAGCTTTACGAATAGACTTACTTTTCATAGGTTTTTTTTAAATTATTACACTATTTAAATTATGAATCATAAGATTCCATAACAAATTTTTGGAGAAAAATGATAGAAAATTACACAAAAATTCATGCTCGTTCAATCATTAAACGACTATTCCATATACTATTCCATATAAGATTCCATATAAGAGCTATATGCTTTACTATAAATTTCCATAGCTTTTTCAAATTATTACAACATTTAAATTATGAATCATAATTATGTAATATAGCTATAACGATGTGAAAATATTTTTATATAGTACAAAATAATTTTAATTAATATTTTGTGTAATTAATCACCATCCGTATAGCTCTCACAAATTAATTGATGCTTTTTAATTAAATTTAATTAAATCTATAATAATTTATTTTTAATTAACCTAAAGGGTCTTCAAGGGAAGCAAGTCTTAAGCTAAAAAATCATTTAATTCAAGAATTTTCAGAAAAATTTTGTAAATTTAATATTTTCTATAATGCCTAAATTTTTAAATTTATTTCTAATTGCGGTATTATTGTTTATCCAATGCCCAGGCAGTTGGTCGCAGAAAGAAAGTTTGTGATTGTTATATTTCGGTTCATACCCTATTAAGTTCAAGTACCCCCTTATTGTGGTTCTAAGTTTTAATCCTTATCATTTGGTGTGTGTTTAGAGACAGTTGTTAGAATAGGAGTCTCAAAAAGGGAGTCCAACACACTTATAATTCTTGAGACTTGGTTACCCTCTAGCATTTGGAGTTTAGAGACAGTTGTTAGAATAGGAGTCTCAAAAAGGGAGTCCAACACACTTATAATTCTTGAGACTTGGTTACCCTCTAGCATTTGGAGTTTAGAGACAGTTGTTAGAATAGGAGTCTCAAAAAGGGAGTCTAACACACTACAATTTTTGGATTTTGGCTTCGCAGTAGGAAACTTAATGATTCATAATGACCAGGAAAATATTCATTCTAGCTCCTGTATAAAACTTGATTACTAATTAATTTTTGGAGAAAAATGGTAGAAAATTTACAAGAAATTTTGTACCTTCAAAAGTTCACAATCATTAATCGACTATTCCATATAAGTGTGACCCCTTCCGAATCACTAAAAGGGGGCATAGCCTCCCAAAAAGGGGAATAAAGAGGACAAAATTTGCCAAAAGAGGGCCGAAAATGGCAAAAAGGGAAAATACCCCCTAAACGTGGTAAAGTAAAGCAGCTGGGCCATAGCTATTTCTCTCCTTTAGCTAGTGCAAAAGATTATTTGGCGGCTAGGAGCGAACCAGCATCTTCAGTAGACCGGACTGATGGGTTAGCCATTACACCACGACGCCTACTGCACAGCCTTAGGAATTAAATAGCTATATGCTTTACAGTAAAAGGGTCACCCTGTTCCAAATCCAAAAATCAGATTACTCGTTTAATTTTTACAGATACTACTCTCAAGGATATAATAGCCGGAATTACAATGAAGGAAGGGTTATATTTAGATGAGCTTTGCATATTCAATATAACAAATGAAAAGGATATTATTGGAGAAAATTTAACAAAGAAAAATTTTCATGAGCCTTTGAATGAATTAAAAAAGCATGTCGACTATTGTCATGAATCAAAAAATTTGAAAGAAAATAATTGCACCTTCGTAGGAAAAGTAGATCATAATGATAAAGAAATTCTTCATCGTAATGGAAATGATATCGGTCTATATGAAGTTGATAATATCCCGAAAGACGCAGAAGTTAATTTTAAAATATATTTTGACATAGAGTTCATAGAAGGGAAAATAAATTTTTAGCAAAATAGAGCCAGGAAAGGGTCGAGTTCTTGGGAAAAAGCTCAATTATTGTGATGGAGATTTTTAGAGAGAGAGATAGGCACTAGTAGTAGATCATCTCAATAAATAACTCGACCCTTTCTCGGCTATATACATAAATCATCGAGAACTTTTCTTGAATCTTGAAAAATTGGAATCCAGGGAAAAGCAACCGTAAAGTTTAATATACAGGGACAGGATACAGGAAAACCCAAGAGACATAAAACTTTGCCTTCATCTAAGGCATTAGTAGTATTAACGCCTTATTACAGAAAAAGTAAAAAAAGTCTTCTCGATAATCAAGTACATCTCAATAAATCTCAACAAATCTCGATAAATGGCGTAGTGACAGAAGACCCACAGACAGAAGACCCAAGGACAGAAGAACCACAGACAAAAGATCCACAGACAGAAGACCCACAAGGACAAAATACCCACAGACAAAAGACCCACAAGAAAATTTTTTAACTAAAACTTTAGAAAAATTTTTTTGAAATTTCTGAAAGAGATTTCCAATTTTTCAAGGCACAAAATTAATTTTAAAGTTAACCAATAAAATTTTTACCGTTAAATTTTATAGATGAGTGCGATTTAGATCATTAAATTAGAAAGTGATTTGAAGAGTGGTGATTAATTGGGATATGTAGGAATAGCGTGGGATATTGAGAATATAGGGGTAAGATCTCAAATCCACCGATATCTATTCTTAACCGTAAATTGTGTATAACAGGAACTAGGAGAATGAATACTCCTATATCTTTCTTAACCAGTAAATCGGATATGTCAGGGAATTTAAAGGATATAAACTTTTTAAGATTTTATAATTCCACTAATCCGCTTATATCCACCGATATCCCTCCATTTACTCAGAAATAATTAACTGATCTACTATTCCAAAAATCCCCGATGTACTTGCATATCTCCAATACACTTGATCGCTTATAATTATTCTATATACCTCCATGGGACTTAACTAACTCTCGCTATAATCCAGTTAATCCTAATATCCCTTTGATCTACTTTTCCCTTTCATCGTCACTGACAAAAAGTGGGAATTTTGAAAGACCAAGAAGCCAGCTTTCTACTTTCTTAGTGACACAGGTGCGAATTCTGGGTATTTGGGAAGGCCAATTAATTATTTTTATACTATTTTTTATATCTGATTTTTTTACACGACATGGACCGGATTTTCCGGAACAAAATCCCGAAAATCAAGATCCCTCTTCATTAAACAAGCTCCCCCGTTGTTGCAATGAGATTCCCCATTGTTAAAATAACATCCCCGTTGTTGGAACAAACTTCGCGATTGTTAGAACAACTTTCCTTAATATTGAAACAACTTTCCCGTTGTTGGATCAATCTCTTATTAAGGAAAACAGAACTAACAACATTCCTCGCGCCAAAATTCACAAAAAAAAGGTAAAACAAAAAAGTTGTGGGTCTTTTGTCTGTGGGTATTCTGTCCTTGTGGGTCTTCTGTCTGTGGGTCCTTTGTCTGTGGTTCTTCTGTCATTGGGTCTTCTGTCTGTGGGTCTTCTGCGTCGACACGTCGATAAATAGAGATCAAAATCTTTAATTGAGCGAGAATCGACAAAATCCCAATAAGTGAGCATTTTCCCGAGATCTCGATCCTGTCCTGGCTCTAGTTCTGAAATCTCCAATGAACATAAGCTCAATATCGTTCAGAGTTTTTAATAAATTTTTCAATAATATAACCTCAAAAAATAATATCTAAATAATAGGTTATCCTCAAGGATGAAAGCCTTATTATTGAAGGGGCCAACCAAATGGCCTATCAACTTGGAGATTTAGCATTGAATGGTAAATCTCTTCATGATGTAATAACTGGAAAGGGGAATAGAGATTTGTTTTTAAATGAAAGTGGCTTTGTTTTGAGTAATATAAGATATCTACGAGCTTTTTATTGTGTTCAGGTTGGGGGAAAATGGATTTTAAACAAAAGAACTTTCCAGAGAGTAGCTAATGAAATAGTTGGCCGTTATAAAAAAATGCATAACTCTAAGCATGCATTAACTCAATATACAATAACTGGAGTGTGGATTGGAAGCGAGGTATTAATATTGTTATGTGGTTGATACTTTAGTTAAGCAAAGTACTTTTACAAGCCCTTTTCGAATCAGAATAATAGAAAGAGTTTGCAAAAGTTTAGCCACCGGGCAGGATTCGAACCTGCGACCTCCTTGTAACTATTGCTAGACGCTTTCGCTCACCACATGTACAGGAGCTCTACCTGAGCTATCGGGGCATCGACTAATGCTTACTCTTTTATCATTTTAGATGGACTAACCCCCGCCTAAGCGCTTTAAATGCTGCTAGTGTGAATCATCCTTACAGTATATTTTTCTATATAATTGCTTGTATTTAAAAAATTAAATTTTACTTAGAATTCAGATTAGAAATAATTTTAAAGTCCTTGTGTAAAACAGAAAGCAGGTTCGAGTTTATTCGTACCCTAAGCTATCTTACCATAGTTCTGTCTGGAAGGATTTTTAGAATGCATAAAAATAACCTTTTCTAGCAACTCGCATTTTTTCTGGCGGTGCAATGATTGAATCCATTGCTGTGGCATGACGTTTAGCTCTGTCTTGGTCTAGCACAGAACGTGTCAGTCGATCTGGGCGAGGCCAATCCTCCTTATGACGTTTAGCTCTAACTTCATATATTGGAACCGAACGTCCTGGTCGTCCTGGCCGAAATGGAAATACAATGGAATCGACTAAATTGTTGAAATTAATTTTGTATTTTTTGTATTAAATAGTTAAATAACGAATTTTTTTAAAAAATACCTTCAGTAAAGAAGGAAAAATTGACAACTAAGAGGAAGAATAAAGCGAATAAACCTGCTCCAACTTTCATTTTTATTTTAAATTATTTTAAAATTCAAAACTTAATAAAAAAAATTTAGTTTTTGGTAAATTTTATAGAAAATCGCCTATGGAAATTTTGATAAAAATATTTCTAGACAGGCGTTCACGTCACTTATAAAAGCTAAAATTTGGGGGTGGGTTAAAAATTCCGATTTTTTTATATATAATATTCCATGATTTGGTCCAGGGTTGCCGCGGGTACAAAAAATCTTCGGGTACGGGTATCGGGTTGGAGCGTTTTTATTTCGGGTTATGGGCGGCAACGCCGATTTGGTCGTTCCATGAGTTGGTCCATGATTTGATCGTTCCTTGAATTTTCTGTTACTTGACTGTCTTTTCCTAGATTTGTCTGTTCATTGAGTTAGCCCGACATGAAAGTTTGGATTCTGCCTTGAAAAGGAACATAAATCTTAATTAAAGTTTCGAGCCAATTAGACTGATGTCCCATAAAGGAAGGTAAAAATACCGTGCTTAAGCTTTCAATGCTAATTCTAAAAAAATGCCTAAACATTTCCCTGATCTCACCTCAAATCATTATGCCCCCCCTTTGATTAATTACACAATGTAATGTGGGGGTAGAACAAATATTTTATAATTATTTTAAATTAATCTAAGCATTTAAATGAATAATAAAATTAAATTTTCACTTAACTTATATTACAAGATTTAATACAAAAAATATTCAAAATTTTGTTCCTTAAAATAAAATTTTTGTAATTAAAAATAAAATTGCATTATTATTCGCTGAATTTGTCAAAATATAAAAAATTAAAGTTCCATTTAAATATTCATTTTTAATTAATCAAAATAATTTATTTCCTTTTTCGTTTAAAATGAGATTTGAAGAAACAGATGTTTTTTTAAAAAACTTGATTGAAGTGAAATTTAGAAATTTATAATTAGAAATCTAACGATTTGACAATCACATTATTTTTTTAGACGTGCGAATTAAGAATAATTGTGACTATCAAGGGAGATATCAATAGTTTTGGGCGAATTAAGAGGGATTTCTTGGGATTAAGACGGATTATGGGACATAAGATGGAAATTCTTTCCTAAACTGTTTGAAAACGCAAAAGTATTCTTGATCTCAAGTCCTCCTGATCCGCCCAAATACTTGGAGTTGACCTTTTGGGGTAGTTAACCTTCTAAGTCATTTGTTCAATAGGGTGTTGACTTTTTGGGTGTAGACCTTATGGATGTTGATTGACCTACTAGGGTTGACCCACGAAAAAAAAATTGGGAATGAAAAGAAGATGGGAATGAAAATATGATATGAAAATAATGAAAAGGAGATATAAAAAAGATAAGAATGAATAATAATTCGGAAAATTATATTTAATTTATATAAATATTAGAGACAGGACTTGTGTGGTCGTTTGATAATGTCGGTATCGATTATCGATAATATCGACATCGATATAACGATATTTTCCATCGATATATCGTATAATCAGGTCTCTAATAAATATCAACTATTAAGGCAATTTTTGAGCCACAAGCGAAAATTTTGAGAATTTTAAGGTTATATTAAATTTTTCGATCAAAAATTCTATTTATAAGTACATACACCCAACAAACTAAGTCTTCCATTTCATAAGTACGAGGGTCGATTTATAGGTATTTCTTTATACTGTACTATATTTATGTACGAGTCGAAGCTCTGTATATTGACAATAATGAAATGACAAATTTATTATTATCATTAAGTTCAATTTTTACCTTGTGTTTTACTCAATAAAATTTCTAAATGAATAGATAAACAAAACCTGTTTTTAGATTTAAAAATAGAATATTTAAAATAGTATAAAGATTGGGTAATCTCAATTTTATCCAAAAAAGGAGCAAACCAAAAAAGGAGCTTTTATCCAAAAAAAGGAGCTTTAATTTTATCCAAATAAGGAGCAACTCCAAAAAAGGAGCAAAGAATAAAATTTAGCAAAGGTAAGTTAGATTTTGGCCTTGCCATTCAAACCCAAAAATAGATGAAAAAGCTCTAAAGTTAACAATTCGTTTCAAAATACCCAGCTGTTTAAATATGATTTGAGTTGAGAGATAGCTTGATGTTTATTTGGTAATTCTTAAAAGAAAAGTGCAAATTAAACGATATAAATACAGCTATGTGAAGTTGAGTAATACATACTAAGTTTTATTTTCTAACACACTTTTATTATCTTATATCCATTAGGACATACATATTCTCCCTTACATTGAATATAGTTTAAGTATTTGAATATAGTTAAGAATAGAGTAAGTCGAGTACCGAGTAATTGGGAAAAACCTGAGCTCGAGTAATCCGAGTTTGAAAAACCCGAGTTCGAGCTCGAGCTCAAGTTTTTAGGTCGAGTTCGAGTTTGAGTAGTCGAGTAATCGAGTATTTTTTATAAAACAGTATTTTAAAATAATTTAAATAAAAACAATACTTTTACTAAAAACTATTAATCATCAGTGCTGTGTATTGGGCATTTGTTGACAGTAATGCGTTAGATCATCATTCAAATCCCAGTTATTTTCGTTAATCCGTCTATATCCCCTTTAATCCGCCGAAATTCCATGATATGTACACGATCCATGTTGACAACGAGACCCGGGTTGAAAATCAATGGATAATATTATTTCGGGATTCGTGTAGATTAAGGGGATATCGAGTGATAAGAGGAATGAGATGGATATCAAGGGATCCCTCTCTTTTCGCGCCGCTGGCTTAAATTTTGAGAATTTCTGAAAGGCACACACAATTTTCAGAATCGCTCGAACTCGACTTACTCTAGTTAAGAATATAGTTTAAGTCTTTCGCTTTGCGCAGTTTTTTTGTCTGTATCTCGGCCCAATGTTAAGACCGTGGGTTAATTTTGGTGTCATTCGACACAGCTCGACGAGTTCTATAACCTTTGTCTGACTGACCATTTTTTAATACTTTGAAGAAGGAAAAAGGGTGGGGGGGGGGTGGGTGGGGGGTACGAACCCCGAACAATTACCATAATTTGTAGTGAATAAAATATTTATCGATTTAATTTTGGAAAATTTAATTTTTGAAATTATAGAATAATATTTTAATGTTTGTTTTAGTAAAATTAATTTTTGAATTTTAACTTTCTCGTGATTTTTGGTCGAAGCATTTATGCAATTCTCTTTAATATTAGCATTCTAAATTTAAATTTCTAATATCTTTTATTTCATTTATTTATTCAGGATAACCCCCATTTTACCGCAAATCCAACTTTTATCTCCTCACTTTAAGCCAATTTTCATGGTGTCATTCAGCTTCTGCAGGAGAATGGTAACCATTCTCAAGCTTTATTTGTGTTCTCTCTATAAAAATTAATTTTACCTAGAACTCTTTTTTAGTTTGTAAATTGGCAAAATCAAAAGTCACTTAATTCTATATAGCGTTTCATTTAATACAGATTGATTGTGGATTTAAGGCAAAAACCTACGCATTCGTTAACAAAATTTTAAACGTGGATTTCTACGTTTAAATTACTCTTTACATTACGCCTTATAGCGGCTTTATATAAATGCTGAGAAAAGCTAGCAATACATATACACTCTGTTTCAAAAGTATAACCCACTTATGATTTTTTACTTTTTTCGAAGCACAGTTGATGTATCCTTTTGAAATTTGGTATGTTGATTCAATTAACTAATCTACGGATATTCCCAAAGTTTCATCAATTTATATCCAATACAAAATTTTTAATTAATTTTTTTTTAAAATCTTCCCCAAAATAGTTGTTTCATAAGTATAACCCACTTTTATTTATCATATTTGCAACAATAGGAAAAATCTAAAAAAATTCATCAAACATATATATTGATATTATAAAAATTAGAAAAAAAAATTAGGTTCATATCTCTACTCAGTGCCAAGATCCTGACATCTCTAAAACCACGAAAATCAACGTAAAACGGAGGCAAGTCTATTTAAAAAATATTTTCGAACCCTTAAAGGTAAAATAAAAATTTTATTTTTAGCCTATCTGAAAGCCCTTGAAATTTGCTACTAGATAGCATTTGCCTTATTTTTCACAAAAAATCCATTAACGAGATACAGGTGGGGAAACTTCAGAAGCGACATTAACGGTCATTTTTGTGGACATTTAGGCGTTTTTTGTCGATGCGAAAGTTTAACCACCTGTATCTCGCTAATGGATTTTTTCTGAAAAATAAGGCAAATGCCATCTTGTAGCAAATTTCAAGGGCTTTCAGATAGGCCAAAACTCAAATTTCAAAGCTACCATTAATTTGTCGAAAATATTTTTTTAATTGACTTACCCACGTTTTACGTTGATTTTCGTGGTTTTAGAGATGTCAGGATCTTGGCACTGAGTAGAGATATGAACCTAATTTTTTTTTCTAATTTTTATAATATCAATATATATGTTTGAGGATACGACCTTTGAGGATACGACGTTGAGGATACGGCCCTAATAGCTATTTTAGAATGAACTTTTACGATTTTCTTAGCTTCTTTCTTCTCTGTTTCTAAGATTAAACAACATATTTCCCTTGTTTTATTCAACAAAATTGTTAAATTTTACATTTTCAAAGATAAAAGTTTAAAGAAAAGGAATTTGACAGCCAAATCAAGAAAGGAAATTTTGTGAAAATACTATAATATAACATCACGTCTTCTGTTCATAGACATACTTTCTCATTCTCATTTCGGAATACATATGCCTCGAACATTACATTTTAAACCAGAACAACAACCATATCCTCCTTCAGAACAAGGATGATGAGCTCCAGCACAACCAAATTGGGCATTGTTTAATTGGAATAATACAAAAATTAAAACCAAAAATAGACAAATTTTAATTGAAGAAGAAAGCATTTTTTAAATTCTTAAATTATTTAAATTTAATATTAATTTTTATGTTATGAATTTGGCCCTGATTAACTCCCATGAGAAATTTTGTTATCTATCTCCTGAACCGTACGTCCGATCGAAAAATGTCCGCTGGGAGGCGACTGCGCCACGATTATAGATATCGATTAAAAAAATTTTTTCGAAATTCGGTAAAGTCTTAATACCAAAGTGCCTTGTCAACCCTTTTTAAATGGTTCGCAAATATCGCGCCATAGGGTAGCGGTCTTTTGTACATTTTCAATATCTCGGAAACCGCGCCGCAGATTTGGATGGGACCTAGGGGGTATTAGGTAAACGGCCATGGGGAGTTTAATGGCATAGGCCGTTTTAATGCCGAACTTGAGTCTGGCACTGAAATGGCCGGTTGAATATTTCAACGCGTTATAACGCGTTTTTGAGAAGTGGGGGGTCTTGGGGCCTGGGAGTGATGTTGTAGGGTTGTATGTTGGGAACTTATCGGTAGTTGGACACTAGAGTCTCAGATGAACTTTTGGGGGTGATATGGGTCAATGAGCTGGAGTCGAAAAGTCGACTTTTTTTAAAAGTCGACTTTTTTAAAAGTCGATAGACATATTTCTCTCCAAAGGAGAGAAATATGTATGCCTCCAAAATTCCTGATATGTATCCACACATTTAGACAGATTTTGGATGTGTATCACGAACAGTATTATTTTCAATAAATTGGATATTAATTAAAATAATTAAAATGATACACTCTGTTTCAAAAGTATAACCCACTTATGATTTTTTACTTTTTTCGAAGCACAGTTGATGTATCCTTTTGAAATTTGGTATGTTGATTCAATTAACTAATCTACGGATATTCCCAAAGTTTCATCAATTTATATCCAATACAAAATTTTTAATTAATTTTTTTTTAAATCTTCCCCAAAATAGTCCGTTTTACGTTGATTTTCGTGGTTTTAGAGATGTCAGGATCTTGGCACTGAGTAGAGATATGAACCTAATTTTTTTTTCTAATTTTTATAATATCAATATATATGTTTGATGAATTTTTTTAGATTTTTCCTATTGTTGCAAATATGATAAATAAAAGTGGGTTATACTTATGAAACAACTATTTTGGGGAAGATTTTAAAAAAAAATTAATTAAAAATTTTGTATTGGATATAAATTGATGAAACTTTGGGAATATCCGTAGATTAGTTAATTGAATCAACATACCAAATTTCAAAAGGATACATCAACTGTGCTTCGAAAAAAGTAAAAAATCATAAGTGGGTTATACTTTTGAAACAGAGTGTATCATTTTAATTATTTTAATTAATATCCAATTTATTGAAAATAATACTGTTCGTGATACACATCCAAAATCTGTCTAAATGTGTGGATACATATCAGGAATTTTGGAGGCATACATATTTCTCTCCTTTGGAGAGAAATATGTCTATCGACTTTTAAAAAAGTCGACTTTTAAAAAAAGTCGACTTTTCGACTCCAGCTCATTGACCCATATCACCCCCAAAAGTTCATCTGAGACTCTAGTGTCCAACTACCGATAAGTTCCCAACATACAACCCTACAACATCACTCCCAGGCCCCAAGACCCCCCACTTCTCAAAAACGCGTTATAACGCGTTGAAATATTCAACCGGCCATTTCAGTGCCAGACTCAAGTTCGGCATTAAAACGGCCTATGCCATTAAACTCCCCATGGCCGTTTACCTAATACCCCCTAGGTCCCATCCAAATCTGCGGCGCGGTTTCCGAGATATTGAAAATGTACAAAAGACCGCTACCCTATGGCGCGATATTTGCGAACCATTTAAAAAGGGTTGACAAGGCACTTTGGTATTAAGACTTTACCGAATTTCGAAAAAATTTTTTTAATCGATATCTATAATCGTGGCGCAGTCGCCTCCCAGCGGACATTTTTCGATCGGACGTACGGTTCAGGAGATAGATAACAAAATTTCTCATGGGAGTTAATCAGGGCCAAATTCATAACATAAAAATTAATATTAAATTTAAATAATTTAAGAATTTAAAAAATGCTTTCTTCTTCAATTAAAATTTGTCTATTTTTGGTTTTAATTTTTGTATTATTCCAATTAAACAATGCCCAATTTGGTTGTGCTGGAGCTCATCATCCTTGTTCTGAAGGAGGATATGGTTGTTGTTCTGGTTTAAAATGTAATGTTCGAGGCATATGTATTCCGAAATGAGAATGAGAAAGTATGTCTATGAACAGAAGACGTGATGTTATATTATAGTATTTTCACAAAATTTCCTTTCTTGATTTGGCTGTCAAATTCCTTTTCTTTAAACTTTTATCTTTGAAAATGTAAAATTTAACAATTTTGTTGAATAAAACAAGGGAAATATGTTGTTTAATCTTAGAAACAGAGAAGAAAGAAGCTAAGAAAATCGTAAAAGTTCATTCTAAAATAGCTATTAGGGCCGTATCCTCAACGTCGTATCCTCAAAGGTCGCGTCCTTAAAAGTCATATTCACAAGCTTCATGTAGCTATCAGGGCTATTAGCTGCCTATAATCGAATCTTTACATCTCCGATGACTTGCCCCTATTACACCAAGGAAGATCACTTTTTCCTTAATTCAGTTGGCCGTAAAATTCTTCGAGTCTTAAGGGAAGAGAACTCCGTATATTCCACCCATCCCGGCAGGAATCCCAAATTATTTTGAACTCACAAACTAAACAGGAAATGAAAATATTTAAAGTCAGACGACTTGATTATTTGAAGTACAAACGCATATTTACATAATATTTATCAATAGTCAGATTTTTAAATTTAAAATTCTATCCTTTATATTATCACATAAAATATTATTATATTCCTTTATATTATCACATTTATATTATCATTTCTTTACCGATACTACCCTGAAATATTTTTTAAAAATTTATTTATATATTTTAATTCAGGGTTCCGATTCCTACTTTTTTAAAAGTATTCTACTTTTAAATCGACCTCCATACTTACGAAATTGAATTTCTACTTTTTTGAAAGTATCTACTTTTAAATCAACATTTTGGATAAAAAATGAAAGTTAACTAAAAAATTTAAAAATATTGTTGGCAAAGTGTAAATATTTGTTTGTTTCTGTAATATTGAAATGTTATTTCGCTAAATAGTTTTCTTTTATTATTATTTATACAATAATTTTTATTTGTAACCTAATTTAGATGAGCTTAAAACGTTTTAGAAATTCATTCAATCCCGATTGGGAGAAGCAATATAATTTTGTAAAAAAAAGCAGAAAAGGCGATGGCTATTTTTTCTGCTTATTTTGTCAGAAAGATTATAACATTGAGTCAATGGGAGTTTCTGCCATCACGCAGCATCAAGACAAAAAGAAACATAAGGAAATTGAAGAGGAAAAAATGAAGAATGAGACAATGAGAAGTTTTGTAAGGAATAAGGCAGTTCTGGGTACAATAGACAGTTCTGGGTACAATATTCACAATTGAACAAAACTCTGAATGGCATTAATGAAGAGGATTTTTATCTCAAGACAACAGAGCAAAAATGGAAAATGATTTTTGATGTTTCTGGAGCTACAAAAAAATACAAAAACTTGTACCGAATCGTCAGTGCAGCTATTTCGGTCGAATTTCGTATTATATTTCATTTATTAAATTTATTTTTTAAAGATCCCAGTTTCAAATGCATTTATAGAACGCATCTTCTCAATGGCAAGTATTCAATGGACGAAAGAAAGAAACTTGCTTGAGGTTAAAACTGTCAGGGCTTTACTTCTTGTGTCAGCAAATTTTGACATGTCATGCATTGAAATGCACAAAATGCTAAGTGGAAACAAGAAATTATTAGAAAGGATTCATTTAGGAGAGAAATATCGAAAATTTGAGGACGAATAAATATTTTCTGATTTAATTTTGAATATACTTTTTTTTTGGAAATTTTCTCCCTATATACTTTTAAATCGAGATTTTTATACTTTTGATAGGCATTTTGTCGATCGGAACCCTGTTTTAATTTGTATATTCACCCCTTCTAGTATCCTCATTATCCATCGGTGCTAGGATTGAATCCATGCCTGTAGCATGCCGACTAGCTCTGAAGTCTTGGTCTGGAATAATAATTTTCAAGAAATCGTTAAGACATGAAAATTTTTTAAAATGAAGTCTATTGGATAATATTACTCTAGGTACTTTTTTGTATAAAATCTCGCTTTAAGGGGTAATCATTTGAAAGGATGTAATAACTATTATTAAGGGGCAATTATTTTTAGAACTCTGGTCGAGGGGGGGGGGTAATTATATCTGATATATATATAATTATTAATAAGAGGGCTATTATTCGAGCATATACGATAATGCATATTTATCCAACAATATAAGGTCCAAATAATTTATAGTTCCTAAAACTATCCACCTCTTACAACACGCATTCTTTCTGGCGTTGCAAGGATCAAATACCGTCTAGCATACCGTCTATCTCTGAAGCCTTGGTCTTGAACTGAACGAATCGGTCGTTTCCAAGAAGGTAGTTCAATAAAAGAATCGACTGAAATTTTACAAATTAAAATTTTATAATCTTTTTTATGTTATTAAATAACAAGAAATAATTTTTAAACCTTCAGTAAAGAAAGACAGATTGATAACTAAAAGGAACATTAAAGTGAAGAATAAACCATTCATTTTTAAATTATAAATTCTAAATTTCTAAAAAATTTATAAAATTTATTAAATAATAAAAAGATGTTTCTGGTCTAGCTTACCGTATTTACTCGATTAATTCCCCACCCTCGAATAATTCCCCACCCCCTATTAATTCCCCATGCCAGGGATGAGTTGAAAAAATAATTCCCCACCCCCAAATACCCTAATACACGTTCAAAATTCAAAACTCGAATAATTCCCCACCCCCTATTAATTCCCCATGCCAGGGATGAGTTGAAAAAATAATTCCCCACCCCCAAATACCCTAATACACGTTCAAAATTCAAAACTCGAATAATTCCCCACCCTCGATTAATTCCCCATGCCACGGAGGGGTTGAAAAAATAATTCCCCACCCCCAAATACCCTAATACACGTTCAAAATTCAAAACTCGAATAATTCCCCACCCTCGATTAATTCCCCATGCCACGGAGGGGTTGAAAAAATAATTCCTCGGGGGAATTAATCGAGTAAATACGGTATGAGTCCAATGGATAATTGTCTATATTTCATTTAAAGTCGGTAAGATGTGATTTAAATTCTCAAGGTCATGGTAGAGAGTTATGGTTCCAATTAAGATTGATTCCAATTACGATCCCAATTACGCTACTCTTTCATCAAAAGTGTCTGTCGTTCTCTTAATAATACTCGGTCATATTCATTGAACTCATAGCCTAAGACCAGTAGCCAAAAATATTTAATTAAAGCTGACGACTTTAATTTTAAATCACGTATATAAATTTCCATAATATTTATCACTAATTTAATTTTTTGATTTTAATATTTTAAATATCAGACTAGGAGATGGATACAGATAATATCAAGCTTCTTGCGGATATCCGTCTGTATCCGCCGTAAATATCCGGATACGGATACCAAAATCAGTATCTGTGTCCTAGTCTGTTAAATATCATAAAAATCTTTCCCTTACATTATAATGATGGATTAAATTTTAAATTATTTGTATTATTTGACTCATTGACAGTCAAACCTCTCTAATAAATTTAATCACTTCAAACAATATCTGCATTACTCCAGCAATTTAACAATTTGAACAGAGCGTCATGGCATCAGAACGCGCTTTCCGTTTATAACTATAGTTCCGTCTGAAAATATATTTTATTTTTTAAATTAATAATAGTAGTCGCCTCTTGTAACACGCGCAGTTCCGTCATCAATGGGAACTGAACGCCAATGACGATAAGGACGATATGGTCGATGCGGCCATGTCCAAGGAGGTCCAATAAGAGAATTGACTAAAATTTTTGAAATTAAATATTTTTATCTAATCAATTTAAACATTAAATACAAGCATGATCACGTTTAAGAGTTTTACTATCCATATCCTTATAAAAAATTTTTTAGCTGTCTTTCAAGCGGAGAATTGTCTTCATATATTTATCCACCCTAGGGTTGTCGGTTCTGGACCGAACCGAAGAACCGAGGACGATTCAAAGAACCTTGGATTTTTCAATTCGGTTTAGGATACCGAAAAATTTCCAGGAACAGACAACGCTAATCCACCCCATCACGTATTTGGCACTTTTTCCAAAATTTATATTCGTATCCGCAAGTATCCGTGTACATGCCTAATTTAATATAAGAAAATCCTATTAAAAACCTTCAGTAAATAAAAATAAATTGACAACTAAAAGGAACATTAAAGTGAATAAACTTTTTCCACCATTCATTTTTATTTATAAATTCTAAATTTCTAAAAAAAATTTTTATAAAAATTAAATTAATTAATAATAAGATATTTCTGGTCCAGCTCATGAGTCCAATGGATAATTGTCCTTACTTCATTTAAAGTCGGTAAGATGTGATTTAAATTCTCAAGGTCATGGTAGAGAGTTATGGTTCCAATTAAGATTGATTCCAATTACGATTCCAATTACGATACTCTCTCATGAAAAGTGTCTGTCGTTCTCTTAAATTCTCTTAAATATTTATTGAACTCATAGCCTAGACCAGTAGCCAAAAATATTTAATTAAAGTTTTTCAACTTCATAATTAAATCCTGTACATAATTTAACATAAGATTTATCAGTGACTAAATTTTCAGATTTTAATTTATCTTGCCTATACCGTATATGCTCTATTAATTACCCCCTGCAACCAGAGGTTGAAACAATAATTATCCAGGGTAATTATTAGAGCATATACGGTATATTATAATGATGAATATTGTAATTATCTGTATTATTTGATTCAATGACAGTCAAACCTCTCTAATATATTTAATCATGACCGTCTGAAAATATATTTTGCTTTTTAAAATTAATAATAGTAGTCACCTCTTGCAACACGCGCAGTTCCGTCATCAATAGGAACCGAACGCCAATGTCGATAAGAACGATGTGGTCGATGCGGCAAAGTCCAAGGAGGTCCAATAATAGAATTGACTAAAATTTTTGAAATTAAATATTTTTATCTAATCAATTTAAACATTAAATACAAGCATGATCACGGTTAAGAGTTTTACTATCCATATCCTTATAAAAAATTTTTTAGCTGTCTTTAAAGCGGAAAATGGTCTTCATATATTTATCCACCCTAAGGTTGTCGGTTCTGATCCGAACCGAAGAACCGAGGACGATTCAAAGAACCTTGGATTTTTCCACGTATTCGGCACTTTTTTCCAGCCTTTACATTTTTTCGGATATTCGAAAAATTATCAGGACCAGACAATCCTAATCCATTCTATCCATGTATTCGGCACTTTTTCTATCCTTATCCACCAGTATCCGTATACATGCCTAATTGAATATAAGAAAATTTTTTAAGAAAATACCTTCAGTAAATAAAGATAAATTGACAACTAAGAGGAAGAATACGACGAATAAACTTGTTCCACCTTTCATTTTTAAATGAAATATAATCTTAAATTCTAAAAAATTATATAATAAATAGCAAAAAATCGTTCTCCTGTCTAGTTTATGAGGCCATTCTAGATATTTATGAGGCCTATGATCTCATAGGATTATATATCCTATGAGAGATTATGAGTCCAAAAATATTTGTAAACTCAATGGAGGTAGGTTGAACTCATTAACTAGATCAGAGCTAAAATATTTGTTAAGGTCAGACGACCTAAATAATTAATTCGCATACGTATATTTACAAAATATTTATCAATTTATAATATTTTTTACTTAAAAATTTTTATTTTTTAATTTCCAGCCTTTATACATGTAATAATGATCGTAAATAGAGATGCCAAAATCATTTCCCTCCATAACGCTCTAAAATATTTTTATAAATACATATATTGCTTAAAAAATTCACGAGGTAGAACATGAAGGTAAGTCTGGTTATGAAACTTTTCCCTTCTAAAATATTTTTTAAAAATTCACGAGGTAGAACATAAAGGTAGGTCTGGTTATGAGCCATTTCCTGGTTATGATCCTGATCCTTTTTCCCTATTCCCTGAATTAACAGTCATAAATTTCTTCAGTTAAATCAGTTCTAAAAGGATCCGTTTTTTAAATTTTTATTAACGCTTTCACCTCTTCTTGTAACTATCATTCATTCTGGCGTTACATGATCGCTAAGAGGAACAGAACGTCTTGGTTGCCCAAAAGCAGGTTTACTAATTGAACGGCCCGGTCGATGAGGATATTTTATAAGCCTGGCTTCGAATTTGAAATTTTTAGATTATTAGGAAACGTAAAATTCTTTTTAAAAAACCTTCAGTATAGAAGGAAAGATTGATAACTAAAAGGAATAATAAGGCAAATAAACTAGTTCCAACATTATTTTTAATCAAAATAATTTTGAAATTATGAAAAAATATAATTCGGATTCCTTAAAATTAATTAATAAAAATATATTGTAATTTTGACTATATTTAAAGAAAAGTGGGGTTGGATTTTTCGAACTGGCTGACGTTCGAATCATTTTTTCGTGCCTCATTTTTATCGAACCCGACACTGAGTCTTTTTCGGGCCAAAATTCAAGGCGATCGGGCCCACAACCCTAAAGAAAATCCTCACTAGAATCTCTAATATTTCACTACAATTTATATTTTTTATTAGAATCTCTGATTACTCCTATGGGGCTGGTGCTAATCAGTATATCAGGAACGAAAAAAGGTCCGGATCAGACCTGGGCGAAACTCCAAAATTTTTTCAGACGAAACGAAACGAAACAAAATTTTTTAAAAATCGTTTCGTTAACGAAACGAGACGAAACAGTAAAAATTTAACGAAACGAAACGAAACAAAACGAAACATTTTAATTTTCAAAAAATTTAATAAAAACGGTTTTATTTTCTTAATTACTCGATTTTAGACACGTTATTAGGCCAGTTATGGCTATAATTGAGCTAATAGCTTAGTGGGACCTAAATTGTGGTCCCAGGCTCGAATTATGTGTTGAGAATATGTGTATATCAGGGACATGCCGACCCGTTTCCTGATTCCCTAAAATCGGGAATTAATTTTGTCGGAAATTACTATCGCCTAAACCCGTTCCTGATTCCCGACATTTTTTAAATTTTTTAAACCCTCAAATCCACCAATATCCCGTTTATCTCTACCAATTTCCTATACCACCATTGCTCACGCCAAATCCAATGATATTTCTCAACTCAGATTTTTTGTTGATAACAACGTTCATGATTAGGGTTGCTAAAATGGACCGACTCGGACAAAAGATCAGTCGGGCCTAAGATATTTGGCCCGAAAAGACTCGTACTGGCCCGACTCGATAAAAACAGGCCCGAAAAAAGGCAACCATATTCATGATCATTGCCATCAGTTGCGTTTTCGTTTATTGAAACTTAACTTTATTGAAACTCTTGCGCCTGCCCTGATTGGCATTAAGAGGTAGAACGATTCTATATGCCTAATCTAGCATAGAATTCGAGCTTTGCATATTAAAAAAAAAACAAAATCAAACGAGAAATTCAAAAAATTATAGTAAATTATGCGCCGTAGGCGCTTAAAATCCAGATTTCAGCGCCGCAGGCAAAAATTTTTTGAATTTTGATCACCAAAGGAGAAAATTTTTCAGTTTTTGGGTAATATTTTGGTCTAAAAAATGGGTAAAGTTTCGTTAACGAAACAAAGGTGTTTCGTTAACAAAACGAAACAAACTAAAAAGTGTTTCGTCACGAAACGAGACGAAACAGGAAAAAATATAACGAAACTAACGAAACAACGAAACGAAACGAAACGTTTCGCCCACGTCTGGTCCGGATATCGATGGGTTTACGTATCCGGATCCAGATATCCAGTGGATTTAACAGGATTCCATAGGGTTTCTCATGTCCTATTGCTTTAGCTAATATATGGATACAGATCAATCCTAATTGGAGACATATCCTTAAATAACTGTTCGACTTATAAAATAACCTTTATTAATCGTTAGTGTTATAAAGATTTTTAAAATTAATTTAATTCGGAATTCGGAATCTGACCACGTTCATGTTTTCAGGCGTAACTGCGGTTACCGGCCGGCCACTACTAGGGCGGTCCTGAGTATTTCCAAGCTCATGATATCGTTTTATTGCTTTGGAAACTAACATACGACAGATATCGAGCCGTCTAGCGATGTCACATCTTTGAACATTTTTAAAATACAAAGAAATAATAGAAGCACGATTTTCTAAAAGTCTGTAAAATTTTTACTTTATGAGATAGAAAAAAATTTTCAAGATAAAATTTGTAGAGCACGAATCATAGAATATGGGAAAAATAAGCAAAAAGCAAAATTTAAAATAAAATTTTAAGAAAGGACAAAATAAAATTTGTCGCCGAACTTTAGCCCCACCCTGTATAATTAAAGTTCCACTTAGTTTATATTAACAAATTAATAGAAAAAATATTCAAAATTTTGTTCCTTAAAATATAATTTTTGCAATTAAAAATAAAATTGCATAATTATTCGCTAAATTTGTTAAATTATAAAAAATTTAGGTTCCATTTAAATATTCATTTTTAATTAATCAAAATAATTTATTTTCAATTTTCGTTTAAAAATAAAATTTTGAAGAGACAGATGTTTTTTAAAAAACTTGATTGAAGTGAAATTTAAAAATTTAAAATTTGTAAATTTAACGATTTGATAAACAAATAATTTTTAGAAAAATTTTAATGAAGGAAGAAGGATAAATCATTATCACTAGATACCGTACTACGTCCGTATTTTTCGGTTTTTTTCAGTATTTTCGGTATATTCCGTATACGGAACAAAATTTTTGAATTTTATCGGTATTTTTCGGTATCGGTAAAATTTTGATCTCTATTTATCACTATAACACATTTCTCATGATTGAATACTGAAAAAATATCCTAAATTTTTTACTTAAAAATCGCTTTTAGCTAAAGAATGAACAGAATGAACTATAACAATTAGGCTTCATCTAAATTTATTCCATGCTTTCTAATAAGATGCCTTTTGAAATTTGACGAACTAGATCCTTTTTTAAATTTAAATACAGCTTCACAAGTATTACATCGAGCATATCGGGCACCATCCTTATTGAAATGCGTAAAATAACTCCAGACGGGTGATGTAACTGAATTATAAAATTTTTACCTATTAAATATTTTGTGGATGGGGTATCAGTATTATATAGAATCGGATCATTATAAATAATTCGCAAAAAATATCCAAATTAGTACAAAAATTGAGCACATGGCATGACATTTAAACACTAGTGACTTAAAATAAGGATATCCATCTTGACCCGTAATCCACGTTTATACACTTAATCCGTTGATATGTGCCAAATTCTTAGATCCATCTTTGTCACATCAAATCCCCTGATAACCTACTTGATATACTAATTTAAATATTTTTACATATATCCGCCGATATTTCTCCATGTCGCTGAGAAATTGGTTTACCTATCTTTGTCTAGAGTTTATCAGCATTAATCACCGATATCCTCCAGTTCCCTTTTATTCTTCCGATATCACTTCGAATTACCTATTTGATATCCATATTTTGCGTGATTTCAAGGGATCAAATGATGTACGTTGGATATCAATGATTTGAATATCTGAGGATTTTGGATTAGAGGTAGCGAAAAAATATCGGTTGATTGTGGAGGATTCATGATTCAATGATCACTCTTAATCAACCAAAATCATTTAATATGACTCAACCTTCATTATTCTCTCAAATTCCTTTATCCAACCTTAATCCAATAATATCTTCTAATTCCCCTTGATCAACTCAGAACTCCTTTATCACCCAAAATCAATCTCTTTATATCCTACAATCCACTTTTACCCAACCAACTAATCACAATATATCTCCTTAAAGCTAAATAAAATAATTCGTGTAAAATTAATCCTTTTTTATTATTTTTTCAAATATAGGGGGAAAATATTTAAGGGGGAGTATTATTTGAGAAGGGAGTTTACTAATTCAGGGTGGAGTACTATTTTAGGAAATACAGTAAATGACATGCTGGCTTTTTAGATCACAAAACTCACATTTAGAGGATTTTGGATTTTCCATATTTGCCTGGCCAATGTCTGGCGGATTGCGTAAAAGCTGTTGAAATATTTCGACATTTTGTGTTTGTTCTAAATGTTGATTTTGATCGAGACCAATATTGTTTATATCTGCATATGTATAATTAAATATTTTTATATTTCCAAAAATGATTGCCTAATGAGTCTTTATTAGGGTAGCAAACCGACCCTGGGAGTCGGGAGTGTTAGGGATCAGCGCACCGCGATAAAGCCTTCAGCCCGTGGTAGAGCCTTTGTCAAAAAAATCCTCGGAGTCGAGTTCGATGCGAGTTGCGTGTTTTTGAAATTTAAAAATACTCTTTAGGACTGTCATAAAATAGATTTGTATAATAATTTAAATATATTAATTTAAAATTTTGTTCAAAAACAGAAAATTTTCTTACATGGATTTTTACTAGAGACGTCCGAGGCTCTCGGTCTTGAGTCTTGATTCCGAGACTTTTCTTTGGATATTTTCGGTCTTTGTCTCAACTTTTTTTGAGCTTTTTTAAATTTATACCCTTAAGAATTGAACTCTTGGAACCCTAATTTTATTTCCAAAATGGAAGAAATTTGGCCCTTGACTTTCCAAAATTCTCAAAATTTTCGCCTGATCCGCTAGGAAGAAAAGATTCTTGGAAGATAAGATTCCTCGATAATCTCCGAATCCCGCGACATCACTCAGAATTCACTCGAATCCCCCGCAATCGTTTGATATCACTCGATATCCCCTTAATCCACTCAAATCCTCTGAAATAATAAATTGCATCGACTTTCAATCCAGATAAATTTTCCCTAAAAATCTGATATGCAAAAATTATTATTGCCTTGTTGATTATTTTCTCCTTCAATATATTGTTGATATTGAAAATACTGATTAAAAGCTTCATAATCACTGTAAAATACAAAATTATATTAAGGTTATTTGGAAGCTTTAAAAAATTTATTTTTTAAGGTTCGAAACTCAAAAAATATTTTATGAATCAAACTCCTTTTTTTGTCTAAGAAAATAAATTAAACCGATAATCATCCCAATCCGAAATTTTATCATCATAGGCTGCGTGAGGCGATGGAAAGTCAAATAATCCTTGCGATTCATGAGTATGCTCATACTAAAATTTTTATCATTATACAGGACTAATATGAATATTGTTTCATGAAATTTACAAAACTGTGTCTATCTATAATTAGAATTTCAAAATTTTAAACAACTCAAATTGAAAATATTCTTAACTTAGACTTTAAACTAGAGTTGGACAGGACGAGACCGATACCGAGACCGATACCGAAACTCTCGGCTTTTTTCCAATATCGGTCTCGGTTTTTTCATTCTCGGTCTCGAAACCGATACCGAGATTCTCGGTCCATTTCTCGGCGAGAAACGATACTGACTCAAAGAAACAAAATCCTCAATATTGTCCAAGTTTTCGTCCATAATTTTTTCGGATATCCGTCCGTAACAGAGAAAGTGAATTTTTTTCGAATAAGGTCTTCTAAAATTCAAAAAATTTTCGCCTGCGGCGCTGAAAAAGGAAGAAATTTGGTGACTTGGCCTTCCAAAATTTAATAAAAATTTAATAAATTTTCGTCTACGGCGCTGAAATGTTGAATTTTCCGAGCCCTCGGGTTAGATTTTCAAGATTTTGACTACAGAGCCTTCCTATTTTCGGCAACTGTTGTTCCCACCAGTGAATTAAGGGGATTTAAAATGATCGGAAGCAGGGATGAGCGCGCTGACTTCATGGCCTTCCAAAATTCTCAAATTTTTGCCTGCAGCGCTGAAGATTGGATACGGACACAAAAATTTGTATCCATTGCCAAGCCTGATCGGATCCAGATGATGAAAAGTATTTATCTGATGATTTGGATGATGAAAATAATGAATAAATTATTTTTACACGTATTTTTTGACATAAAATAAAAATTTCTGTTAGTCTCGGTCAGTATCGTTTCTCGGTATCGGTCTCGGCTCAAAATGTTGATATCGGTCTCGGTATCGGGTTCTTGAGTATCGGTCAATCTCGGTCTCGGGTTGGCCGATACCAGTATCGTTTTGTCCAACTCTACTTTAAACTATAGTCTAAGCTAAACACGAGGATTTGAGGGTAGATAGGGGAATATCTAAATATTTTTACATTTCTCCAAAACTACCTGGGATGATGGTGTAGCCTCGTTTTGGTCTTAAAATAAATTCAATGATGGTGTAGCCTCGTTTTGGTCTTAAAATAAATTCAATTATTATTGAAATATTACTAGGTACTCTTTTGTTATCTCTCCCCCACTTTCATTTTTTCCGAATTTTATCAGACATAAATTTTCCATTTTTTGTCCAACCCGACTGAATCCTATATCATTCGAAGGCTTTCAATAAGTGCTAACTTTTTCCCGATATATGCTTCAAGTCCGATCACCTATTGAAAAGTTACAAGTCAATAACTGTTAGAAAGGACAATTGGTTGCACTTAGCGACTTGTAACTTTTTAATTATGATTAGACTTGATACATCCAGTCGAGAAAATGATAGCGCTTATCGAGTGTTTTTGAATGATAAAGATTCAATAGCATTGGATTAAGCTTAAAAAAGTTATAGACGATTAAATTCACATAAAGGAAGGGTGGAATAATAGAAGCTTACCTATTACGAACCTCCCTCTCACCCCCCCCCCCTCCCCCAATTATCGCTTCAATGAAGATAAATTCTTATAGTTTATATAGAGGACTCGAGGATTCCAAATAGGGATCGCGTAACCGTAACCCTATCAACCTGCCGATTTCTTATTATCCCCTCAGAATCCATCCTTTCGAAATATTATGTTCCATACCAAATATTACTATCTGAAACCTTATTATCTAAGCTAATTACTCAAGAAAATATGGTAATTAATAAGAGAATAATTTTGTTAGTCAGAATTTTACCGTTATGTTTATGCTTATCCTTATCATTTCGTCCTGTTGCGCATACTTTATCCTGCACCAAATTCAAAAAATAAATTACTATGAGACATTTTAGAAGAGTATAACGAATTCGGTAAATAAAGCGCATTTCTAAAAATTATATAAACTATGTAAAAGTATTATGATACCGGACTGGGACACGGATACAGATTTTGGTATCCGTATCCGCAGGCATTTTTATAATATCTGTATCCATATCCGTATCCATGACTTAGTCTGTATGATACTAAGATAATGATTGTTAAAAGAGTAGATTTGGATATATAGTAAAGCATAAAGCTATTTATTTCCTAAGGCTGTGAAGTAGATGGTTCGCTCCCAGCCGTGCAATAGCTTCCGGAAGGAATAGCTATAGTCCAGCTCTGTTTTACTAAATATATGTAGCATATTATGTATATTATTAACTCTTCACAAACTTTAATAAATATTTATTAGATTTATATGTTACAATAAATATTTTTAAAAATTAAATTTTATTTAAGTCAGTCGTAAAGCAATAAATGGTAATAGACAGGCCCCATGTTTAGTGATAAACACTCACGCGCGCACCTTGACACTATTTTAAAAATTTTCAATAATTGATTAGGCAAAATTTAAAAATAAATTATGAAAGTCTACTATAGCCCAGCTAGCTAGAGAATTATCTAGCTATAGCTCAGCTAGCTATAGCCTAGCTAGCTATAGCCCAGCTAGCTATAGCCTGGCTAGCTATAGCCCAGCTCTTATGTTTTGCGATAAACGCGCCGAGTCTAGGCAATAATTTAAAATTTTTTAATAATTGATTAGCCAAAATTAAATAGAGAAATATGAAAGAGTAAGTAAATAAAAAAATTAAATAAAAAATAAAAAAGTTTAAAATTTATAAGAATCAGTCGGACCTTAATATGACAACTTTGGGACTAAAATACTTGTGTCTCAAACTGGAGCAGACCAACGTACCGCGAGCTCAACGTACCTCAAGCTATAACTTTTTCAAAATTGTTGGATCCTGGACAATTTTTAGCACGAACTTTTATTTTCAAAAACACGATAATACTAAAGTTATACCGTTAACCGCTAAGATTTCAATGAGGTATTGGCCAGTCTTTACCAGAGACCTATATCAATTGCCCGCAGATCAGGTTTCCTAGCATTCAGAAATTCACAAAATTTTCGCCTGCGGCGTTAAAAAATGAAAAACTCTGTTTAAAACTTAAAGGAAATATTGAGAAATCTGTGCGTAATACTGAGGTGCGTAATATTAAAAATTCCTGTGCTTTGAGGAATTTGGAAAACTTTGATAGGAAATCATTATTTTACTCTTATAAATTCTTATATCCAGTTCTATTTTTTATCTATATATTATACGTTCTGTTTATATCCGTGGCAATTTTTGACCTACCGTATATCCTTTAATAACTACCCAAGGTAATTATTGGTTCGACCTCCCGCTAGAGGGAGTAATTAATCGAGGGAGGGTAAAATTATACGAAGTTTAAAATTTTAACGTGTTTTAGGGCATTTGTTGGGGGTAATTATTGTTTCATCTATCATTTATTGGGGTAATTAATGGAAGATGGGGTAATTATTTGAGGGGGGCAATTAATAGATGTTATAAGGTATCTGTCATGTCCGATGTTCATGCTTTGGAAAAATTGTGGATGGAATAGAACCATCACGGAAAGGGCCCAAACCGAAGCACAACCGACTGTGCCACCATCCAACCCAATGCTGGGTTATTTATTTTCATTTATATTCTTTCTGCAAGTGCGGACACAACAGTATCCATGTCCGTATCACGCCTGATTTTTCGTTTATTTTCCCCTTGAATATTACAAATATTTATTTGCACAAATACAAAATTTTATTAATATTTATCTGGCAAAATCGAATCATAAAAAACACAATATATCAACAAACAACTGATTGATTTTGTGTTATGTGGTGTGGTTAAGAGAAATATAGAAACAATTTAAAAAACAATTTTAAAAATAAAATAAATTTATTGTGCAAATATTAGCGCAAACGTGAAAATAAAATGAGACTAAGACAATGTTGCGGTCAAGAGACCTCGTCAAGTTTCAACGGAATACAGTCGGATCTTAATCATACATGTTACCAATTATGGGGGAAAATTATGAAGGAAAAGTGGATGTGGGCTGAGGCTATAATTGGTAGAAGGGGCTAAAATTGGGTGCTGAACGTTCGGAGCTCTCAATAGAGTTGGCAGAAAACCCCTGAATATACGGTAGATTCGGGGGTTCCCGAATATCCACCGAATATCGCCGAATATCCCGGGAACACCACGAATATTCGGTTCCGAAATCCAAACATAAATTATAGATATCATGACATTTTCGAATGGACATCCACCAACAATATCCCCCAACATTAGCTACCAACATCCAATGGCCAATACCCTAGAAATTGTTCATATAATAGAGAGTGTAAGTGAATCTGGGTGAAAGAATACCAAGATCCGACTGTAATTTTAAATTAAGTTTTGTAAAAAATTTTCATAATGATCAGTTCGATTGCATTTGATTTTTGATTTAGAAAGCATTTGGTACTATGAAATGCATAAAATGAAAATGTAAACGGATTTTAATAATTTCGGCAAAAGATTTTTTTACAGTCGTCGTAATTACCTATATTAAAATTAAGAATGGAACATATAATGACAAGTGAAGGTAGGAGGGTCAGGGGAGATGGAGGATTTTTCTGAAAATATTTTCGTATAAAAAAGTGTCGACGTCGGTTATGGACCCTTGGTGTAGGTTTTAAAGGCTTAAATTCAAGATATCCTAACATTTTCAGAAGAGGCATCCTCCAACCCTAGCTACACCAACCAATGGTTTGGTGAGCGGAGCGATAAACTAGAGATCGAATCGAGACAATATCTGATAGAAAAACACGGTTGTCGAGTTTGAGTCTCTCGACATATCGCTCTTTATTCTCGTGCGACACTCCCAGTCCGATCTCTAGTTATGACCTTATAAGGAATTAATTTTCAGAAAAATTTAAATTTTTTAGTTTATAGGACCGAGTTGTTTGTCTAATGAAAAAAAGGCTGTACTTTAGTACGTGGGTGCAGGCTTTAAATTACAAATGTTATATCATTTGAAAGAGCTAGTCGAGCTGAGTCGAACGCCACCAAAATTAGCTCTAGGAAAAATTTTTGAACCGAGATACAGGCGATTGAAAATTGAAAAACCATAGGGGGGACCAAGCACTTTTTTGGGGTGAAAAATTCGAAAATGCAAATTATACCTCATTCGAAAGAGCTCGTCGAGCTGAGTCGAATGACACCAAAATCAACGAAATCCGACTTGATTGGACAAAGTTATGATCTTTTATTTTAGCTCCTTACCTATGGCAAATGTTGAGATTTTTGCTGCCACGGAGGCCCCAAATACGTCCAGAGCAAGAGATTTAGGAATAGGTTTATGTTACGAGCCCAGACCCATCGCCCGTAGACTCCCCGCGAGGCGCGTGCCGCAAAACCCCGCGCGAAGCGCGGGGTTTTGCACAAGCGCCTCGCCGACGACCCATAGGTTTATGTTGGTAGTTTTTTGTGTCATAACTTTGTCTAATCTTGTTCAATCACGGTGATTTTGGTGTCATTTGACACAGCTCGTCGAGCTCTTTCGAATGAGGTATTATTTGTATAAAAAATTTTTTATTCCAAAAATCGCCCTTTTGGATCTTCGATTTTTAGGGGTCTATATCTCGGTCCATTCAAGTCGGATTTCGTTGATTTTGGTGTCATTCGACTCAGCTCGACGAGCTCTTTCGAATGAGGTATAATTTGCATTTTCGAATTTTTCACCCCAAAAAAGTGCTTGGTCCCCCCTATGGTTTTTCAATTTTCAATCGCCTGTATCTCGGTTCAAAAATTTTTCCTAGAGCTAATTTTGGTGGCGTTCGACTCAGCTCGACTAGCTCTTTCAATTGATATAACATTTGTAATTTAAAGCCTGCACCCACGTACTAAAGTGACCCCGAAAAAAATTATGAACGAAAAATAGAAAATAAAAATGATAAAAAGAGGAAATTATGGCAATCCCAAATAGGAATATTGTTAAAAAATAAAACAAAAAAATTAAAATTTTTGACTTTTAAGTCAAAAATACTCAGAAAAAGCTTTTAAAAATTAAAAAATTTCAACCCAACAAGCACTTATCGTCCTTAACCGAATTTGTTTCTTGTTTCTCCCCCTCTTTCAAAACTTCCTGTTCAATTTGCTGATTTTCCTCAGCTTTATTTTCTTCTTTAATTTTTTTAAAATGTTTATTGTGATGCTGTTTAGCTGCTAGGGAAGGCTCGCTTTTAGCTCGTTTTAGATATCGTTGGTGCTTGTTTGAGGCAACGTCCTCATCTGTCTCCACTATTATTGGTACATCATCTGGTTTTAAATAATGGATTTAAAATAGGGTTAAAAAAAGACGGATCTAAATAAGTTATTTGGTAAAAGGTAGGCTAAGGCAACGAGTAATGATGCCCCTGGATATCGAGGGATCTGAGGGTCCCTTAAAACTGAGAATCCCTTAAAAAAGGCGGATCTGAATAAGTTATTTGGCAAAAGGTAGGCTAAGGCAACGAGTAATGATGCCCCTGGATATCGAGGGATCTGAGGGTCCCTTAAAACTGAGAATCCCTTAAAAAGGCGGATCTGAATAAGTTATTTGGCAAAAGGTAGGCTAAGGCAACGAGTAATGATGCCCCTGGATATCGAGGGATCTGAGGGTCCCTTAAAACTGAGAATCCCTTAAAAAAGACGGATCTGAATAAGTTATTTGGCAAAAGGTAGGCTAAGGCAACGAGTAATGATGCCCCTGGATATCGAGGGATCTGAGGGTCCCTTAAAACTGAGAATCCCTTAAAAAAGGCGGATCTGAATAAGTTATTTGGCAAAAGGTAGGCTAAGGCAACGAGTAATGATGCCCCTGGATATCGAGGGATCTGAGGGTCCCTTAAAACTGAGAATCCCTTAAAAAAGACGGATCTGAATAAGTTATTTGGCAAAAGGTAGGCTAAGGCAACGAGTAATGATGCCCCTGGATATCGAGGGATCTGAGGGTCCCTTAAAACTGAGAATCCCTTAAAAAAGGCGGATCTGAATAAGTTATTTGGCAAAAGGTAGGCTAAGGCAACGAGTAATGATGCCCCTGGATATCGAGGGATCTGAGGGTCCCTTAAAACTGAGAATCCCTTAAAAAAGGCGGATCTGAATAAGTTATTTGGCAAAAGGTAGGCTAAGGCAACGAGTAATGATGCCCCTGGATATCGAGGGATCTGAGGGTCCCTTAAAACTGAGAATCCCTTAAAAAAGGCGGATCTGAATAAGTTATTTGGCAAAAGGTAGGCTAAGGCAACGAGTAATGATGCCCCTGGATATCGAGGGATCTGAGGGTCCCTTAAAACTGAGAATCCCTTAAAAAAGGCGGATCTGAATAAGTTATTTGGCAAAAGGTAGGCTAAGGCAACGAGTAATGATGCCCCTGGATATCGAGGGATCTGAGGGTCCCTTAAAACTGAGAATCCCTTAAAAAAGGCGGATCTGAATAAGTTATTTGGCAAAAGGTAGGCTAAGGCAACGAGTAATGATGCCCCTGGATATCGAGGGATCTGAGGGTCCCTTAAAACTGAGAATCCCTTAAAAAAGACGGATCTGAATAAGTTATTTGGCAAAAGGTAGGCTAAGGCAACGAGTAATGATGCCCCTGGATATCGAGGGATCTGAGGGTCCCTTAAAACTGAGAATCCCTTAAAAAAGGCGGATCTGAATAAGTTATTTGGCAAAAGGTAGGCTAAGGCAACGAGTAATGATGCCCCTGGATATCGAGGGATCTGAGGGTCCCTTAAAACTGAGAATCCCTTAAAAAAGGCGGATCTGAATAAGTTATTTGGCAAAAGGTAGGCTAAGGCAACGAGTAATGATGCCCCTGGATATCGAGGGATCTGAGGGTCCCTTAAAACTGAGAATCCCTTAAAAAAGGCGGATCTGAATAAGTTATTTGGCAAAAGGTAGGCTAAGGCAACGAGTAATGATGCCCCTGGATATCGAGGGATCTGAGGGTCCCTTAAAACTGAGAATCCCTTAAAAAAGGCGGATCTGAATAAGTTATTTGGCAAAAGGTAGGCTAAGGCAACGAGTAATGATGCCCCTGGATATCGAGGGATCTGAGGGTCCCTTAAAACTGAGAATCCCTTAAAAAAGGCGGATCTGAATAAGTTATTTGGCAAAAGGTAGGCTAAGGCAACGAGTAATGATGCCCCTGGATATCGAGGGATCTGAGGGTCCCTTAAAACTGAGAATCCCTTAAAAAAGGCGGATCTGAATAAGTTATTTGGCAAAAGGTAGGCTAAGGCAACGAGTAATGATGCCCCTGGATATCGAGGGATCTGAGGGTCCCTTAAAACTGAGAATCCCTTAAAAAAGGCGGATCTGAATAAGTTATTTGGCAAAAGGTAGGCTAAGGCAACGAGTAATGATGCCCCTGGATATCGAGGGATCTGAGGGTCCCTTAAAACTGAGAATCCCTTAAAAAAGACGGATCTGAATAAGTTATTTGGCAAAAGGTAGGCTAAGGCAACGAGTAATGATGCCCCTGGATATCGAGGGATCTGAGGGTCCCTTAAAACTGAGAATCCCTTAAAAAAGGCGGATCTGAATAAGTTATTTGGCAAAAGGTAGGCTAAGGCAACGAGTAATGATGCCCCTGGATATCGAGGGATCTGAGGGTCCCTTAAAACTGAGAATCCCTTAAAAAAGGCGGATCTGAATAAGTTATTTGGCAAAAGGTAGGCTAAGGCAACGAGTAATGATGCCCCTGGATATCGAGGGATCTGAGGGTCCCTTAAAACTGAGAATCCCTTAAAAAAGGCGGATCTGAATAAGTTATTTGGCAAAAGGTAGGCTAAGGCAACGAGTAATGATGCCCCTGGATATCGAGGGATCTGAGGGTCCCTTAAAACTGAGAATCCCTTAAAAAAGGCGGATCTGAATAAGTTATTTGGCAAAAGGTAGGCTAAGGCAACGAGTAATGATGCCCCTGGATATCGAGGGATCTGAGGGTCCCTTAAAACTGAGAATCCCTTAAAAAAGGCGGATCTGAATAAGTTATTTGGCAAAAGGTAGGCTAAGGCAACGAGTAATGATGCCCCTGGATATCGAGGGATCTGAGGGTCCCTTAAAACTGAGAATCCCTTAAAAAAGGCGGATCTGAATAAGTTATTTGGCAAAAGGTAGGCTAAGGCAACGAGTAATGATGCCCCTGGATATCGAGGGATCTGAGGGTCCCTTAAAACTGAGAATCCCTTAAAAAAGGCGGATCTGAATAAGTTATTTGGCAAAAGGTAGGCTAAGGCAACGAGTAATGATGCCCCTGGATATCGAGGGATCTGAGGGTCCCTTAAAACTGAGAATCCCTTAAAAAAGGCGGATCTGAATAAGTTATTTGGCAAAAGGTAGGCTAAGGCAACGAGTAATGATGCCCCTGGATATCGAGGGATCTGAGGGTAACTAAAGGGGCTTCGAGGGATAGGCCTTCTGAGGTTCCAGGCATAATAGATTTTTCCCTTAAAGATAACAACTCCTTCCCACTCTTTCTCCGTTATTGTAAGTCCTCATATGGGGAGGGGGGCGAGACCAACTTCGGATTGAGCCTAGGACCAAGCCTTAAATCTCGGGAAATAGCAACCGGAGTGAGAGGGAATTTTTGTAAGAGAAGATATTCTACTCTAAGATATCGACAGTAGTCACCTCGATTCCATGATGAAGTTTAAAAAATTAAGAAATTAAAAAATTTTACCATGTTCCCCATCAGTTTGTTCCTGATCTGTTTTCGGATGTAAAGCACGATAATGATGTTGTTGGAGTGAATAGCCAAATCCACCAATATATCCTGCACGTTTCTTAGGCTGTTCCTGTTGATGAATAGTCCTTTGGATTTTTGCTGAGAGGCGTCGACTGAGGCGGAACAGTCCAGAATTTGATAGCTAAAAATATACTAGCTATTTTATTTTTTACCAAATTTAGAGAAAATTTCCATATTAATAGGGGATTAATAGGTTGGGATTAATAGAGATAAGTATCACCCATTTAAAAATTTTGGAAAATCCATTGTCCAAGGATATGCGTAAACTAAATCAAGTGGGATAGTATTAGATGCCGATTTCCTCTAAAATATCGACAGCCTCTAAAATAACCCCCCCCCCTCTAGAGGACGATTGAAAAAATAGCCCCAGCCTCTAAAATAGCCCCCTCCTCTAGAGGTTGATCGAAAAGTATAACTCCTATGGGGATATTTTAGAGGAAATACGGTATCTGGAGATATCTTAAACACAAACTGGATCTGCTAGAACCGAGTAGAATGTAATAAAATACAAAAAATTCACCCTATCCGTATTTGCAGATTCACTCATAGCACTAGCACATTGCCTTCTAACTGAATGCCCATATACAGAATCTAATTCCCCACTTTCTCCCAAGTCCAAATTTTCAGCTCCGGATGCCCCAAATGTTGCTGCCAGTTTTTGCAAGTGTTTGGCACTCAATCTCATAGATTTCGCACTTTCTGCAAATGCATTCTCGTTTTCGTTGAACGTGTCGATCTCCTCTTCCTCGGTATTGGTTGAAGGTATGTGCTCCTCAATTTTGCGGTGTTCTTCAGGTGAAAGTGTTTTAGCGCTTTCCGCACAACCAGAATCTGAGGAATCTGCTGATTTGTCCAGTTTGTGTGAATAGGCGAATCTTGAAATATTAAGGGATAAGAATACAAAAAATTTTAGAGGAAAATTTGAAGTTAAGGAATGAAGTAACTAGAACGAAACCTCTTAACAGGAACAACTCAAAAGATTTTTATTAGGTCCCATTTCTAAAGGCCATTCCCCTCCCCCCAAATTGAAGCTGAGGAATGAGTCTAAGTACCTCAAGTCAATTTCTAATTTTCTAAGTCAATTTCTAAGCTATCGTCAGATGGATTCAAATGAATGGTTACTGTAACTCATTTATGACTCTTAATCTCCCTCAATTTTAAAGATCCTTTTTTATTTAAAATTTTTAAAACTTACTGCTCTCCGATCTGCACTTTCTGAATAGCATTTTCCACTTCCCCTACAACATTTGTAAGAATACGACTAGACCAACGATGATGACTTATTCTATCTATGCCTAAAGACATTTTGTCTTCTGGGTCTTTTTCTGATGAAACAACTAAAAATATTTTTTTATTTTTATAAAATTGATAGTGTTGGGCCCAATGTAAGTCAAAGCCTTGGTCTCAAGAATAATACCTTATAACGAAAAGTATTTTAAAAAGAGGTATCGCTTAGGCTTCTCCCTCGTTTAGTGGCTAACTTGGGCATGTATAAGTAACGCTTTTGGCTCAAAAATTTTTCTACAGTACGGGTATCCTGAATAATTTATCGCTTAAGCAGCTCCTCCAACTACTCACTCGGTGGCTAACCAAATTTAAAAATAGGTCATTGAGGTATCTTATAGTCAGGCATAATTGTATGAATTTTTACCTGCAATAGCCTCAACGTCAGTAGAAATAATATCCTTTTCTGTTGAACAACAACGTCGAATTTTATAGAATAATCGAATAAATGGTGGCCTCTGTTTTGGCTTTCTTGGCAAGACAACAAATAAAATAAGCTGCGCAAATGCCAATAGACTGCCAATGCCGTTTGGGGTCTTCAAAAATTTTTTAATTAATTATATAAAAATTTTTGATACTCACAATCAAGTAAAAGTCCCATACTAACAGTCCATAAATAAACCATTCTGTGGAAACCATAAAGTTGGCAATACAGAGAGGGAGGGGTAAGGTGGATGTTGCACGGCGACGTATTACCACTCGCTTAAAGATATTTATTTTTAATTAATTTTCAAGTATTTTACCAATCCACTCAACGGTGCAGCAAAGTCCATAGTATTCAAGGTTGTACAGATAATGCCCAAAGGGTGAAAAACCTTCTGCCCAAAGATATGAGCCAAAGCTACTAGCGCTGAACAAATACCCACAAGAAGAAGAATTTTGATTGAGATCCCAAGCTGAGATAATAAAAAATTAGTTCATTATATTTTAATATAGCTTTATGATAGTTAATTATGCTATAAATCAGAACTAAATTAATAATTATCATGTAGTTGATTATTATAATTCTGATTTATAATAATTTTGTTTCATATAATACTGTTTTATTATATCAAATTTTATAAAATTTTGTTTATTAATTCTGATTTCTTAAATTCTGGTTAGTATTACTCTGAATTAAAAATAATTCTGATTTTTTTCTGTTTAGTATAACTCTGATTTGAAAATAAATCTGATTTACAAATTCTGATTTCTTTTATTCTGGTTAGTATAACTCTGATTTAGAAATAATTCTGATTTATTAGTTCTGATTTATTCTATTACTTATTATAACTCTGATTAAATAATAATTCTGATTTTCTGGTTTAGTTTATTTTTTAATATAACTCTGATGTAATAATGATTCTGATCTATTAAATCTGATAAATATAATTCTGTTTATTATAACTCTAAATACATATATAATAATTCTGGTTTATTATTAATTCTGATTAAATTAATTCTGTTTAGTATAACTCTGATTTAAAAATTCTGATTTATTAAAAATTCTGATTTAATATTACTGTCTGTTAATTATTAGATTTATTAATAATTCTGTTTACTTATACATATGTATAATTAAATTAATCTGTCTCGTTTATTTAATTCTGTTTATTAAAATTCTGATTAATTATTAATTCTGATTTATTTAATTCTTATTTCTTAATAAATCTGATTTTTTTGAATTTACCTTCTTTTTAGACATAAACCAATAGAATATAGTATAAGTAGAGTAGAGCAAAATTTGTGTACCGGTTACATACATCACAGTATTGTCACCTTTTAAGTAAGCGTAGACAATCCAGCAAGTGCCTCCAAGTACACCCATAAGGAATGGGGCACCGCTGATTTCGTCCGTGTCTTTTCTTTTCCATATTTGACGGCAGATTGGGCTAAATTAAATTTTATAAATTTTGTTAAAAAATTTCCAAAATATTTTCAAAAATTTAAAAATTCTGACATTCCACAGAAGAACAGCCCTACTGTCGTGAAGAAGGCGAGAGTTGAAATAAATTTAATAAAAGTAAATTCTCCGTGGAATACGTCAAGCATTATGGAAGATAATTTGAAGGATCTGAAGCTTCTTTAAGGAAATCCTGTCGTCAAAAAGGAGATAATTAAAATTAAGCAAGGCTTAATTATGTATATAAAATACCTGAAATTTAAAGAAAAACATAAAAATTTATTGAAAAAAAATTTTTTCGTAAAAAGAGATAGAAAATTTTGGCAAAAAAACTTGTAGCCACCCATCTCTGATTGAGAAAAAATTTTTAGTGAGAGTAGGACACACTATGAGAAATGCACTAATAATATTTTAATTTTATTTTGACGTGAAAATAACAAAAAAATTATTTTTAACACTTTACTTTTTGTTTGTTTATCAACTTTGTTTTTTATCTTTTTTTGCATAATTTTGGTCTGACCTAGATTTTTCTTCCAAAAAATCACGTGAATTTTATATGCGAGATTTCCATATAATATTATTTATTGTCGCAATAATATTACTTTATGAATAAAAAATAAATAAAAAAACTTGAAGTAAAAAATAAAATGGATAGTTAATGACAATGATCGGATCAGTTAAAAAAGTATGAGTTAACAGTATGGGTCAACTAGTAATCAACAGCCTAGCCCTCACATAATGCTCAAGTAAAGCATATCGCTATTTAATTCCTAAGGCTATGCAGTAGCCGGTGTGGTGTAATGCTAACAGATCAGTCCGGTATACTGAAGATGCTGGTTCGCTCCCAGCCGCCGATTAAAGGAGAAAGCTATAGCCCAACTGCTTTACTCTCACTAGGTATAAAGTAAGTATCAAATTAAGATTCGCTCTTATTAGACTGATTAAAACGAAATAACGGAACAAATTTAGGGCTTATTTTTATGCTTGATTTTTATTAAAAGTTAGCATGAACGGTACCGTACTACGACGATATTTTTCGGTATTTTAGTCTTAGCTCTATGAATATCCAAAGAAGATGCTCCTTTTATATACTATAATCAAATTTTAAACCACCCAAATTTTGTATTAGTCAAATTCAATATTTAAAAACTTCACTTTTGCTGTAATAATATAAAATGACCTCCTCTCGATAAATATGTAGAATTAATCATAGTTTAAAAATATAGTGAATAAGCAGCGAGACAAAAATGACTGTAAATAAAGTCTTCGAGAAAATGAGTAAATAGAAACAAAAAATATTTGAAATAAGTAAAACGTGAAGAGATGACTGAAAATTAATTTTGATTAAAGATATGATTGAATAGGATAAGGAGAAAACATATGATCGGGATATGAAGAATGTGGCCTTCAACAAGGGGTCTATAATATCAGATTAAAGTAAACATTATAAAACAAAACTGGGTAGGAAAAAAGGATAAGCTGTAATAGAAGAGAATATAGTCGGCAAAGTAATCAAGGAGATCTTAATATAATGTATTAAGGAAACAATGCTGTTGGAAGGATGACCTGAACGAATTCAGTTTTCTGAAATTTTAGCATTTAAATTGAATTAAAATTGAGCTGCTCAGTAATGTCGCTGATCTCTTTGGGCTACCGAAAGGACTTTCGGCTACCGCAAGCCATCCTAATTTTAAAAAATAAACTGGCTAAACAGTCCTAAAATAAATATTAAAATTTAATTTTGTAAATTATTATATTTTACACAACGCAAAATGAATTTTACAATCTCTCGGACGATAACAAAATAAATTTTTACTTTTTCAAATTATTTAAATAGGTATTAGAATATTTATTCTAGATTTTTCTCAATTTCTCATGGCTAGAAAATAGAAAAAATGGGCAATAAATACATGGTGTACTCATAAATGATAAAAATGCACTCAAACCGTTTCGGACTGCACTGAAAATTAAAAAGAAAAAAAATGGGGAGAAAAATATTATCTCGATAAATATTTTTATGATGATCCTCTCCGTAATGCGAGAGAAGGGGAAAGTGTTTTGTTTATGTATTATATGAAAGAGACCGCCCCGCCTTTATTTTGCCCTAGCGTTTTGCTTAGAAACGCCCATGGTGAATTTCCAGTTTACAATTGAATATAACATCAAAATATCAGAATTTATATAATAGAGAATAGAATAATAAAATATATAACAGAATAATAAAATTTATATCAGAATTTATTTAGAGCTAATAAGTTTATTTTAAATAATTATAATTCAGAATTATGTATAATTATAGCAAACAGAATTTTGTGTAACTATGGAAAATTAAAAATAAACTTAAAATCAGAAAAAGTTTATTTTCTGATTCAATTTACTTTATGAATCACAGAAAATAATAACTCTAATAAAATCAGAATAATAAATCTGATTAAACCAGAAAATTATAATAAACTTTAAATATAACTGAATATGATTTCTGAAAATTTTCTGAATATGATTTCTCCAATAACAAGTTTATTTATAAAAGAATTTTTTATGTGTTTAAATAGGTGTTACAAAGGGAATTTATTTTTATAAAATTAAAAATTGAATATAAGTAATTAATTAATATTGAAATTAGAAGAAAAAAGTACTTTTTGGCCTTTTTTTGACTTTTAAAAGTTTTCTCAATTAAATTGCCGAACAAAAATGAGTAATATTATATAACAAAAATTTAAATTGGCTAATATTAGAAAAATAAATTTTATTTAAATAAAAAAATTTTTACTAAGCTACAAAGTTTATAAATTAACTTTGAATTTATAATTAAAATATTAAATTATCATGAAACTTCGTAAATTAAAATAATCCTGAATAATATAACTCTAACATTCAATGGAAATAATTATTAAATTAGACTTATTTCAGAATTTTTATAATAGAATTATTAAATTAAATCAGAAAATATAGAAAAATTTGAAACCAGAATTTTAGATAAAACCAGAATAGTATAACTCTAATATAAAATATAACTAGTATATTGCGAAATTAGAATTATTGTAATTCTATTTCAGAATTTCTATAATTGAATATTAAATTAAATCAGAATAATGAATGAATAAAATAAACTTAGACCAGAATAAGAAAAATTAAAATAATCAGAATCTTATAACTCTAATATATAATTAGACAGTTAATTATTATAAGTCAGAATTATAATCAAACCAGAATATACCAAATTAAATTTTGCTTAGAATTTCTATTATTATTCTTTAAATATTATCAGAATCTAATAATAACCATAAAATTAAAATAAGGAATATAAAATAAAAAAAATCAAAAAATAAAATATTTATGAACCGATATTCTGAATTTATTTATATTTATATCACAGATATTAAAATAATTTAAAGGCATATCCGGATGAAATTTGGTCTTTTAAAAATAATTGAATAAAATTCGAACGTTTTAAAATTTATTTCTTTTTAATAATTTTTATTTAACCTTTTTTAAGTAAAAATGCCCCACAAATTTGGCCAATTTTATTTACGAATTTATATCAAAATTACAGTTAATTATTGAAATACACATATTTTACTTTATAAATTGACAAAAATATTTTTGGCCCGGAAATATACAATAAAGGTTTTCTTTACCCAATTAGGTTGACAAAAAAGGATGAAATTTGAGAAATAAAAAATTTGAACGAGAAAAATGGCAATCGCATTTTAGAAAATATTTGTCATTGAGAAAATAAATTAGCTATAATTTAAGAAAGATGAACATAATGGATATGAGAAGGGTTAATTTTTAATATTTACATATTTTATTTTAGATTTTTTATAAATGAACAGAATTATAGTTCAACATTTTTTAATATAATACTTATCAGAATTACAATAACTATGAAATAGAATAATAAACATTAAAGCGGTATAAAAAATATCAAAATTAGAATCCGAATTAAAAATCAGAATTAAAATAACTATGTAATAACATTATAATCAGAATTAAAATAACTATCTAAATAACCTAAAATCAGAATTAAAATAATTATCAAAATAAATTTAAAATAGAATCATAAAAATAAAGTTAAAATCAGAATTAAAATAACTATGAAATACAACCTCGAAATCAGAATTAAAATAACTATAATATTAAATTAAAATCAGAATAAGAAGCATTTAAAATCAGAATTATAAAAATATAGTTAAAACCAGAATAACTATGAAATATAAAATTGAAATCAGAATTAAAATAAGAATAACAACAAGAATAAAAATCAGAATTAAAAATTCTGATAATAATAAAATTTAAATATAACTCAGAAAAGTATAATAAATAACAATACGTTAAATAAATAAATCAGAATATACATACTTTTATAAACATGTTCTGAAATATAACGCTATAAAAAAAGAAATACAATATGTATTTAATTATATTACTCATCCAATTTAATTAAATTTCAAATTTGTTAAAATTTTTCTAATTAATTTGCAATTTGCGTTTTAATTTTTTTATTCGCTCAATAGATTAAAATACAATTTTTTGAAGGTGCAGAAAATAGGGAAATTTAATTAATAAAAAATTAAGGTAAATTTCATTTAGTATAACAAATTACTTTAATTGGTTATTTATTCAAACATGATTGATTATCAAATTATTTTAGACTAGAATTTACAAACTAAAGTTTCCTTTTAAAGAGACATCAAGTTTCCTTTGATTATGTCCTTTCAATTTATTATTTTATAACTCATAAAAAAAGGTATTTTATATAAAGAATCGTTAATACTGGAATACCAATACTGGAAACCTTGCTTATTTGAACCCGAAACTAATCCGGTAAAAAATTTGAACCCTCGATCCTTGAATCCCCGATTGAACCCCCCATTTTTCTCAACCATCTGGTATAGCTTTTGAATCAATGGGTAGCAAGTTTAAGTAAATTTTAATAATAAATTATAAACAAGTCATTTTATTAAACTAATAATTTAAAAGTATATTTTTGTTTTTCATTGTTTTTAAAATTTTTTATTTGTCTATTAAAACAAACATTTTATTAAAAAAATTTTTTAAATTCAAACTTTTTAAAATTGTTTTTAAAAATTATTTAGCGTCAGACGTCTATTAAAGAGCAATTTATATTTTATTACTTTATTTATTTCAAAGTTGAAGGGGAATCTTTAGTTTTAAGATGAATAGTTGTTAATAAAATAATTTTTTGTCCCAACGGAAATATTTGAAGAACACGTGAATACACAATTTTTACCTAATAAATTTTAAAGTGTAATCTTAAGAGGTATCCTGATCTACCGCAGCTCAGTCTGCCGCAGGGCGCATAACTATACCCAGCCAAGTCAGGGCATGACATTTTTGGGTTGATTCGACGTAGCTCATCGAGCTGAGTCTGTTGGTATCAAAATCGATGTTCTATGAGAATCCTACGCTAAGTTATGGCTCTGTGAGTGAGTCTGGTTGCGGTAGACTTACCTTCTACTGATCTAGGTCTCTAATAAAAATTATAGTTTAATTCACCTAATTTTTGAACAAAAAATAATATTAGGTGAGTTAATAAATTATATGAAATATTAAATTAAATATTTAATAATTGTTTAAGACAATAATTAATTAAATGTTTCTAACAAAGTGCAGAATAACATAGAAAAACTCCCTTTAAAAAAATTTTTTAAACAAAAAAAATAAAATAAACATTTAGTGCAGGCGTATGATCAAAGAGAATTATTAAAAATTGATATTATAATGATGTGAATTAAAAATAATCAAGAAACTAATTAGTAAAACTAGAATACTATCTGATCATTGGTTTATTAATAAATAGACAGTTGGTACTATTACCCTGTATAAATATGAGGGGATCTATTCCAACTAGGGATTCTGCCGATAGTTAAAAAAGTTTACTGGTCTCGGGTAATTCGCAAGAAAATTTTAATTCATGATTTTAGGGAATCGAGACGGTAGAATCCCTGTTCCCTTCACCCATCCAATGAAATTTTCATCTATTTACGGTTATCGGGTTCGGAAACAAAGCGAACTGAAGAGATGGTAGGATCCCTGTTTCCACCACTCATCCAACTAACTTTTACATATTTAAGGTTATCGGTTTCGGAAACAAACCGAACTGAAGAACCGCGTATTTTTCGGTTTAATAAACCTACAATTCGGTTCCAGATATCCGAAGATTTCCAAAAATCGAAAACCCCAGTCATATACTAACTAATAAATTGAATAAAATTTAAATAATTAAATTCAATCTAACCCTTATTTTGATTTAATTAGATATCAGTTGTAATATTACTTTCTCGCAAATATTTAGATCATCGCTGACTTCATTCCGTACTTTTGCTCTATAAATATTTCGCGCACATATAAGAAAGGGGGTGATTTTTAATTGCTTTTTAAGTTTACGATAAAATAGATAAGGAATAAATGGGGTCAGCCTACCCAAATATTTTTAAATAATTAATATTTTAATGATATTTTTGTCTTTACTTTTGGAGAAGATACCAATGATCGAGAGTGATTTGATAACGAAATTTGTCTTAACTCTTAATTATAACTTGTTCTAACATATATTTTGTGTGCTAATGGCGTCTAATCTCATATAGCATACGAAGGGTTTTCGCTTTCAATCCGACAGGACAAACCCCCAAGATTTGCGGTTCGGTTTTCGGTTCAGCTTGTCGGTTCGATTTCAGTTAACCGATTAATATGATAAAACCGACAAACCTACTCATACGCATTGAAGGATGAAGTAGACGGAATTTGTTAAAGTGAAAGCTTCCTTAGAATACCCCCCCTCCCATTTACGCACAAAAAATCTCAACGTTTCCGGTAGTTGTTGTTGGTACCAGCTAGGGTTGTCTTATGGAAATCTGTCCTAAAAACACTCGGAACCGAACCGAGAAATCCTCGGTTCTTCGAAAATCCTCGGTTCTTCGGCTTGGCTCAGAACTGACAAAATTACTACCCAATTAAATTTAATCATGCCAACCAAAGTAAAAATAAAATTAGTAATATAGCTCATAAAATCACAAATTTAACAATAAAAATATCGCATCCTAAAAAGCAATTAAAAATTTCCGCAATAAAAATGTTTAAAAATGAGAAAGGAAGGGAGAGGTCGTTGCTTTAGAAGGGAGAGAATATTTATATTATTTTGTGTATATTTATTTATTCTGGTTTGAAACTGATATAATTAATTGGTTATTTGTGCACGCTTAAGGAATGCTGCGCGAAAAGACGGGGTAAAAATGACTTTTGTGTTGATGCTTTTACTTAATTTAATGATTGATTTTGATGGGTTTTGGGTTCCACAGAGACTATAAAGTATTTTTAATATTAAATGATGATAATTAATTTTTTGGTTTAATAGATGGTAGGATTTTGCATTGAGATAATTAATTAAAAAATTTTTGAAAAAATTTTTTAAAAAGTAAAATTGGAGCTATGACGAGGTAAATGGTACTTTTCCGTTATACGACCCCAAACTAAGTGCTAGCAGACTTTGATAGCTATAGCTTTTTGATGCTTAATCCAATACACATGAATCTTATAGCATTCGAAAGCCCTCAATAAGCTGTGAAAATCGGCTAGCACTCAGTTTGCGGTGTACATTTGGGGTATAGCAAGAAATTAAACCATAAGTAACTGGACACGTTACTTTAAAATTAACGATAATAAAATCAAATAAGCTTAGATGATAGAGAAATATCTAAAAATAAAATTTTCAAGAATTAGCCCTATGCTTTGATACATGAAAAAAATTTGGGTAAAAGTTCACTCATCTTTAATTCGAACGAGTGATTGCCGGCACCGTAGTGAATCGTTCCTTTATTGAATTATACTTTAATATAATCAGTAATAATTTTTTATAATCTGGTTAAGTTTAAAAATGAGATTTTAGCCTTAGACAGAGATCAGACTTGTGACTCGATCAAGATTCGAAATCAATATCTCGAATCCCGTAACTGATATTCCGATAACTGATATGTCTACTAGACATTATATTTCTAGTCGGTGCAGTCCGCAATCCACAGTTGCAGACAGCCCTGTTTTAATGGCTCCAAATAAAATTTAATGAGATCACCGCTATCGTAAAAATTATCCCCTTTGTCTATGTTAATATGTATAGTCGGTGCTGTGCGCACCGAAAAAATTTAAAACCCAAACTAATTTACCAATTCCTTTATCTCATATATCTCTTATTAAAATGATGCAAGAATTGTGGGTATTAACGGGTTTATTAAATAACTAAAATATTTTTCTTTATTATATCCCAAATCGCCCAAATATCGCACCCATTGACCTTAATGCAAATATTGAGATATTTATGTAAATAAAAATTATTTTGGCTTGGACTGGTTATGATTGAGATAATAAATTAACTGTGTAATAAAAAAGTACCCAAACGTCCTTGAATAAAATTTTTTTGTATAATAAATACACGGATGTAATTTACTAGGAGAGATAAATATTATCAGTTTAATAGAGCTGTCCGAGACTCTTGGTCTTGGTCTTGGAACCAAGACTTTTCTTGGTTTTTTTCGGTCTTGGTCTTGGTCTTGGGGTGTTTGTCTTGGTCTTGTCTTGGTTTTATTTTTTGGTCTTGGTTTTTTGGCCTCTTTGGATCTAGTAATTGGCCTTCCAAAATCCTCAAAATTTTCGCCTGCGGCGCTGAAAAAGTGAATTTTTTGGCCTACCGCCTTCTAAAATTCACAAAATTTTCGCCTGCGGCGCTAGAAAAGGAAGAATTCTGGCTTCTTGGCCTTCCAACATTTTCAAAATTTTCGCCTGCTAATATCCCCCTCAACTAATATCCCATTAATCCACCCAAATCCTCTGAAATAATATAACTCATTGATTTTCCACCCGGATAAATTCCTCAAAATTCTTTGAATTTCGTATAGATTTTTTGAAATTATAGGTAATTGTGCTGAAGTTGACTGTGATCGTGTCAAAATAACAAAAAATAAACCAAAAATTTGACCTATGGGACCTAAAAATTGTTTCGAGTTCTGTATTATTTTTGGTCTTGAGTCTTGGAGTTTTGGTCTTGGTCTTGAGTCTTGGTCTTGGAAAAAATTTTGTCTTGGGTCTTGAATCTTGAGTCTTGGAAAAATTTCGGTCTCGGACAGCTCTACAGTTTAATAATAAGGATGTACCCACAGGCTAATAGTTACTTATTAATGAGTTTTGATTATTATGTATAAGGTTGTTGGTTTCACCAAATTTTTCGGTTAACCGAAACCGAAACAAAATTTTCGGTTAACCAACCCGATAAACCGTACAGTAAATCATTGGTTTTTCGGTTCGGATTGAAACCGACAACCCTAGTTATGCAGTAATTTCTTCAACAATAAATGGAAAAAAATTCAAAAAGGCGGAAATATAATCTGACTATGACTCTTGGTCTTGAGTTTGGGGCCAAGTCTTTGTCTTTATTGGAAAAATATATCTTATACAGTTTTATAATAGTGAAAATCACTAGAATATATCAAAGAATTAATTAATTAAAAATAATTTTATTAAGCAAAATTAAAATTTTTAAAGCACTAAGTATTAATAGGATTATTTAATAGTTTTCTAAATTATATACTTATTTTTTCTTAGCACCTCTTTGTTTAAATCCTTTTTGGGCTACCATTTGTTCTTTAGTTGTTGGATCTAATAGCCTGTCAAAAAATTAATACACTGAATTTAGATACTTTCGAATGTCGTAATAGTGACAGCCTCGACACTGAAATGAGTTCTAGAAATAGTTCATAATTAAGGTTGGGAGCCCGATCAGGTCCGGTCCGTAAGATCGTGTCGAGCATAGAATTTTGGCTCGAAAAAGACACGGTCGGGCCTGCCCGAAAAAATGTTTATGTATCCCTATTCATAATGTAAAGGAATTGTTTAGGTGTCTCCCCAACTTACCCCACGATATAAAACTCAAACCTAATATCATATACATTTCAATTTAAGATACTTTTCAAATTTGAGGCAGTAGGTATATGTGGAGCTGATAGGCCCTTTAATTCTATCCATTATAAGATAACTAAAGTTTAGAGGTCGGTCGGATTTCCGACTTCCGAAAATTTATTTTCGACATTTGAGGCATTTCCGATTTCCGACAGTTCCGATTTTCCGGCACCTTCGTCATTTCCGACCGAGCTCTACTACATATCCCCAAATTTTATCCTAAAATAACTTCTGAAGCCACATACAAATGCTGGCGACAAAGCCAAATAGGACCATATTTAGCCAATCCATTATCCAAGCCAGAAGAGCCGTGCTCTAATATTTTATCACAAATTGCACATTTGAAACAACCTTTGTGAACTTTTGAAATTTTATTTTTAAATAGAAAAATTAAAAACTAAACTCGTTTTCCGGTCCATAACCAACTTTTCCCCAGTTTTTATTTCTTGTTCGCAACGCTCACATTTAGGGTTTTGAAATTCACCAGGTCTGTAGCTTATTCCAAAAGGTTCCATTAAAAATATACTTATTTAAAAAAAATATTGTGAATTTAAAATTCGATTAAAGGCTTAAATAAAGCTTAATAAGTGAGTCAAAAATAAATCGAACATTCACTAAATATTTTTTTTATTTTTTCCAAGTTCTCTCACTAAAATCAGCTGTTGTTTAGTCTGTCTATTAATTAATAAAGAGAGAACTGATTTTTTTAAGAATTAAAAAAAAAATTTTAAATTTTTTGATAAAATTTTTAACTTCTTTATTATTTTAAAAATTTTCTACATATTCTACATATCTCTCACGTGAGAGATTTGGTCTGCATTGCTCTCTTAAACAGTATCTGCCTGATTGTAGACCCTTTAAATTGCCATAATTGAAAATCTTTTGATTTTAAAGGTAGCGGAAAAATTATTTGAGAAAATAATAATCTTTTTACATCTGCCAATTTATTAACATCAGAAAATTCTTAGAATTTATTTAATATTTATAAATAATAAATTAATTACGACTAAAAATAATGTACTTTTAGACTGCTTATAAAATTTTTTGATGGTTTCTGCTAGGGTTGCGCCCCGAGCCTTCGGGGTTGAAAAAGTCGGGGGTCGGGGTTTTCGGGGTTGACAAAGTCGGGGTCGGGGTCGGGGTTGCTCAAATTGTTCGGGGTCGGGGTCGGGGCTGAAAATAATGTCGGGGTTCGGGGTCGGGGTCGGGGTTGAAGTGAAAATTTACAAAATCCAGCATTTTTATCCAACATTACTTTCAAAATCAACATTTTTATTAAAAAATCAACTTAATCTTCATTATCTTCACTTTCTGAATCTGATTCGTTGCTATTTGAAGGCGCAAGAAGTACTTTATCCAAGCTATCCGTCATAACCCCCGAAATCCCCAAACCCACAAGGTAACTCTTACTCCCCCTCATAAAGGGATTGAGGGGACCTCTGTATCGTAAAATCATTCGTTATACTTGTTATTGCTCTAAATCCATCAATTTCTCCTAAAGCCTCTGTATCCCTTCATTGAGTCTAGCGCCGCAGGCAAAAATTTTGAGAATTTTCGAAGGCCAGGAGACAGATTTCTTCCATTTTCGGCGCCGCAGGCGAAAATTTTTAGAATTTTGGAAGGCCAAGAGACAGATTTCTTCCATTTTCGGCGCCGCAGGCGAAAATTTTGGAAAATTCATGACTAGTTTAAAATTTCTAAAATTTTTTCAAGTTTAAAATAATAAAAAAATAAATTTAAAATCAAGATCAAAGTTTAAAAATATTTATTTTTGAAAAGAAAAATTTTCTCAGCATCATTTCCATCCATGGATTCGAACCACATCCCTATCAAAATAGCTGAATGAGTTAAGTCAGGCAACCTAACCACTCAACCACCGAACAACAAAAGAAAATAGGAGAAAATATAAATATTCCTTTCCTTTTTCCTTCATATATTTAATATCAAAGTCTAGTTAATTAATGCAGTTTGAGTCGGGGTCATAAAAATTTTTCGGGGTTCGGGGTCGTCGGGGTCGAACTTTCGGGGGTCGGGGTTTTCGGGGTTGGGAATGTCGGGGTCGGGGTCGGGGTTTTAGGTCAAAAAATGTCGGGGTTCGGGGTCGGGGTCGGGGTTAGTCGGGGTCGGGGCGCAACCCTAGTTTCTACTATTGAATCATGTATTTACTTTAACAAACCTCATGCAATATTCAGAATGAAAATTTTTATGACCTTACCTACCTGTCTCTCACGCCAGGGTTACATAAAAAATTTTTTCTCTCCTTCTTTTCAATGCTATTTTCTGTCGCAAGACGCAAAGCGACATTTATGTAACCACAGCATCAAACCTCCTTGACTGAGAGATTTGGTCTCCCGGGACTCTCAAATACAAAAAATTGCCATAATCGAAAATCCTGTGACTTCTAAATAGGCGGGAAAAATATTTGCGAAAAAATAATAATCTTTTTACATCTGCCACTTTATTAACCTCAGAAAATTCTCAGAATTTATTTAATATTTATAAATAATAAATTAATTACGGCAGAAAATAATGTACTTTTAGATAGCTCTGTCTCGAACGGAAATTGTACATGGCTCAATGACGGACTCACAGTAAGCCAAAAAGTGATATCTTGGACTTTAAACAGAGCTAAATTAAGCAGATGTTTTAAACGAATATTAAATTATTAGGTTATGAAAACTAAACTAAGAAAGTGTGTAAATTATATATTATTAAATATATAATTTTCTTTCCAATCTTAGTTTAACATTTTTTCTTATAAATTTTGTTATATTGGCATGGGTTGGGGGCCCGATCCGGCCCAGTCCAAACGTTCGAGTAGGGCATTGAATTTTGGCCTGAAAAAGACTCGGTCGGGCCGGCCCGAAAAAAATGTTTGTGTATCCCTATTCATAATGTAATCGTTAATTTTAATAAAGTTATGGCATAAATAACGTGTCCTAATATTTATGTGCCACATTATAGTTAAATAAAAGTTATCAAAAAATATAATTTCAAGAATGAGTGTTACTGATCTACTAACAACTTTTGAAATTATTACAATAATATTTACTACATATTCGATCTTAGTGTCAACACCAATTTATGTTTCTGTGCTAGTTTATATCCGACGGCTCAGTGATAAACCACCATTTAATTCTCCGTTTTTTACGTGTTTTGTTGCTTTAGGAATTATAGACTTGATGTAAGCAAATTACTAATAAGATGATAGGAATAATGATAATACACTTTTGGAAGCTTTTTCAAAGCTTGCTTAGGGTTGGGATAATAAGCAAATAAATTCAGCCCTTCTGGCTGTTATTACAAGCCCGTTCAATAAGTTCGGGTATCTTCCGATTGAGCCATATTTCATTCTCCCATATATGATAGTGATTAGAAGAATTTATTTTGAGAGTCTCAAACAGCGATAACCTTGAATGTGTATAATAGTATATAAACGTTTGTATGAAAAATATTCAAAAGCTTTTTCAAAGCTTGCTTATGGTTCATCTACAAGATCTTGAGTGGTGTTATGATCTCAAGAATTTTGTTTATGAGATCTTAAATCGAAGTAGCATCTAAAATTGGGTAGAAAGTTTGAGAAATTGGGTAGAAGTTTGAAAACAGAACAGTCTAATAGCTAGAGAGGAATCCTATAAAATATGATTTGCTCATCTAAACTTATCATATAAATTTAAGATGCTATTGGCTCTATATCCTTAAAAAACTACAATTTTGGGATGTCACCATTCCATTCTTTCAACCCTATGGTTCACCTACGACAACATGCTCTATTGTTTACTTCATTATTTGGTTTACTGGAATGGCACAATGGGAATTAAATATACTTATCTCTTTGAATCGTTTTGTCTCTTTGATGTTTCCTAATATTTATAAAACGGTATAAGAATATCTTTTGTTTGTAAATTACGGGATCAACAGAGATGGAGGTTGCAGAAGGACTATATTTTACGAGATTATTAAAGGGTTCCATAATGTACAATAAGTTATCTGAAATTTTCGGTTAGGATATCGGATCAGGATATACGAAGATTTCCATCTATCATCCAACTGTACAAGCCTGATTTGTCTAAAACCGACAAAGCCTGAAGTCTAACAGGGTGAACCGGGTTGATTAAAAAATTGGGCTGGGTTCAGGTTGGGTTTCCAAAATTTTTTAGATCGTGTTTATAGTACATAATAGAATTTATATTGCCATGGTCTTTGCCATATGTTTTGTGGCAACAATTCAAATTACATGGCTCCCTATACAGATATCTCCTTCAATTATTGTGACAGAAACTGGAAATATTACAAAATATACAGGACCTGTGTTTGCGAATAGTTCAGACAGTGTATGTTTAAATTAAGGGTTGCCGGGGTTTGATCTTGATCCTAAGGAGTAATGATCCTGATTCAGGTTCTCATGTAAACAATACGGTATCTGACTAGCTCATTTTGGTTTAAGAACCCATTTGAAGATTTAAGACATAAGCATATTTATGATTCAACTCATTATAAGTTAAAGTCTTGGCCTCAGTTTTAGGGTACGCCCCAACGTACCGCGAGGCCAACGTACCGCAGAGCTATAACTTCGTTCAAAATTGTCGAATCCGGGATGCCTTGATATGGTTCTATTCAGCTCGTCAAGACGCATCGAACCATACCAAGGCGTCCCGGATCCGACCACTCCGAAAGAAGTTATAGCTCTGCGGTACGTTGCGCTCGCGGTACGTTGGCCTGCTCCCTCATTTTTATATTTTATAGTGCGAATTCCTTCTATTCTAGTTAGAGTAATTTCTCTGATTTAAGGCTTTTTATGGCTGGATATGGAAAGGACATATCTACACCATACTAGGCATCTGCTTCTTTTGCTATATCCCAATGTTTTACAAAATTTCGCGATTTGACATGAAAGACCAAACAAAGAAGAAACAATACGAGATTAAAATGTTATATACACTAATCTCCTTATTAGTTGCGAATATTCTTTATATTTGCTTTCTTTTGACAAGAGATTATTTGACTTCGATATACGCAGAATATGGACGATTTTCGGAATGGTCGCTTTATGTATTGGCGGATATTTATGATTTGCATAATCCTTATAATTTGTTGGTTACTTCGAAGAAGATTAGATTGGTAAGTAGGAGGGATATCTCGGTTTATCCGAAACCTGACCGGACTTTTTTCTCGACTCGAGACATCCCTGGTAAGTATGTACCGAAACAGGTGTTAAACACACCATGTCGGTAAAGACACACACCATGGTGTACCGAAATAGGTGTTAAAATGTAAAGACAAAAGGCAAAGCACTTATAAATATTTTAAAATGTAATGAATTGTGATAAAATATATGTTATGCAAAGAGCTTATGATCTGAGCCATATGCCAACGAAATTACAGTGATAGAATAAAGTTGAGCAGAGATATAGGGCTCGGAATGGTCAAAACATAGTTTAGGATCAAAAATTCTTGAGTCGAATGACACTAAAATCAGCCCTCGATCTATAAATAAGACCAGAAAGCCCTAAGAATAGTTTTAAGCCATAGTTCAAGACCAAGCTTCTTGGACTAAATAATTAAGTTTAAAAGAAACTCTCGTTGGATCTATATGACTACAGATACAAATAATTTAAAATTTTAAAGGGCTCCTATCCTTTCTTCTTTTTCAAACAAAAAACAACAAAGCAGACACCTATACAAATTCTAAACAAAATGGGAACTTCAAATCAAATTGGTGTTGGCAATCCTCAATCTGTACATCCAGCCACAAAAACTCCAATGGTTACAACTTCTGTTCAATTAGAGAGCAGCAATGATTTTTAGTTATATTGAAGGTCAAATGAAAGGGAATTTGAAAAAAAAATTTGAAAAGAAATTTAGAAATAAATTTTCTTCATACAGTAACAATATTTTGTATAAAGTTAGAGAGAAAATTTGATATCATTTATTAACTATTAAATCATTGACTGTATAAATATTATCTGTATTAGGGTATATTTTATATAATTTCAAGGTACCCTTCTGTAAGTACCTTGAAATTTTCCTTTTTTCAGAATTTGATCGACTATAACTTTTTTATGCTTAATCCAATCCGAATGAATCTTATATCTTTCAAAAGTCGTTTGTTGATTAACCGTTGATTTATCGTTGACAATGATGTCTAAACTCAAATGATGTCTAAAACTCCAAAAAGCAAGTCTGGATCCAGACCTTGATTTTTCCTGGATCAAGAGTCCAGATCAAGGCATTTTCATCGTTCCTTGATTTTTCCTTGACTCAAGGTCAAGAATCTGGTCATCTAACAAACCGACCCTCTAGAGGATGATTGAAAAATAAACCGACCGGTCGCACTATTAGAAAAAATACGGTATTTAATATACTAATAAATAGATAGTATTCCGGATATAGTAAAAATTGAAGATGTCCAGGCATTTCCTAGGCATATGTCCGCATAAGGCATTCTGCAAAAATGCACTTTTGTTGCTGTCCTTACTTTATCCTTTATTCTGGCTACCATAATTCCCCAAAAGTTGTCAATAATAATAATATACAAATTGTGAAGGTAAATGTCAGAATCAGTTTTGATCTTCACTAAAACCCATTAAAAATAGAGACATGCTAGTCACTGATCTCTTTTATCTTATCCTACGCCAATTTGACCTTCAACTTTATCGTTATTTCTACGTTCAATAATTTATTTGACAATTTCGAACAGACACTGTACATTAAACTTATATGAGCCTAAAACAGAAAATATTAATTTTTGTCGCCGAATGTGATAATTCCGTTTTTCCTCCAGTATGCGCCTTACGATTTAAGACGTATTTTTATTCTATTTCCGATCTCCTAAATTTTTGAAAATTATCCGAGTTTCGATATTTGGTATTATAAATTAAATTTTGAAGCAGCCTCTTAAACTAGTGTAATATATTTCTTCTCAATAATGCTTAAAATAACGTATATTATTAATTTATAAAAAGCATGAAAATATAAAATTATTTAAATTTTTTAATCATCTTTAGCTTTAACATGGAAGAAAGTAACGCATTGTTTCGCTTCCAAATTACTGCATTTATTGAATTCGGGATGATTTGGATTTTTGCTTAAAGAAAGGTAACCAACCAATGCCATGCTTGAACCTAAAATATAATCTAATATATCATCGAAACTTTAAGAAGGGGGGTAATGATTTATGTAAGAACGGAGATTTCTGTTCATCCTGGCAACTAAATAAAAAATGAAACCGATCAGTCGGTCTTAGGATGGATGAGAGATGCTTCGGGGAGGTTTAGGATCGAGTCCCAATCAATGTTTTGCTATTCGTACCAGCCTTACTCAATTTTAGTAAGGAGAAATGTTCTAGTGTTCCAATAACTAGTTGAAGTTCAGAGATGTTAAGAGTCATTTTCCATTTTTATTTTAGAGTTGGGCGGTATTGGGGTTTCGATATAAAATCGGAATCGGGATTTTGGAATAATGATCCTGATCTCGATACCGATCTTGACTGCTGGATCGGGATTGGCCGAAACCGAGATTTATCCTTTGGTCTCGGGATCAGAAAAATCGGGATCTTGATTCAGCATAATGGTATAATCCCGCTTGAGCGGAATCGCGATCCCGCCCAACCCTAGATTATTTAAATAACTAGATGACTTTTACCCTTAAATTTTCGATTCTTGCCCAAATCATTCTCTTTCTCAGCCACTGTCAAAATTCCTTTTTTAATATTCATACGCATCTCTTGAAATTTGCCTATTTCAACAGAATTTGGATTATTTTTAAGCGATTCAACAAGCCCACTCATTTTACGTTTTAATGTTTCAACTTTATCCATAGCCTCATAAATATCCTTAATTTAATAAATTTTATCTTAAACATGATTTTATTTTTATAATATAATCGTAGAATAGATGACAGATGCTTCTGAAAGCTCTCAGGATCGAGTCCCTCTAAATCTTTTGCTATTTTCTGAGATGGGCTCGCTAGCTCAAGATTCTAAAATCCTCAATCAAAAGTTGCTGACTATCATGATATCTACCCTTTGGGCGTTCTAATAAGCTTTAGAAATAATTTTCTTCTACCCGATTTATTATACATAGTTAATTTTGATATTATATTACTAATTAACATACTTCGTTACCTATCCAAATAGAGGTAATGGTAATTTTTACTTCAGCATGTCTTGTCCGAGTATATCCTGCATATTTTTCTTGAAGGTCACGGGCCATTTTCTTAATGGGATATTTTATAGGACATAAATGGGAATTAATATTTATCAACATATAAAAAGAATTTTCATGATTTGTCCCTCTTTAAGAGAGTATAGTGGTCAACATTGATAAATATCTTGGCCAGATCAAAAAACGGGCAAAAACGGCACAAAATCCTTGCTAGAAAGGGCACAATCTCTATCAAATGAGCCCGGTTTCGACCTTTTTTAGGTCGGACATCTCGCAAGCTTCCCTTGTAAAGCCTAGACGTCCCAAAAGGCTTTAAACGCGCAAGTTAAAGAGTCTTTTAAAAATAAATCTGTTAAAAATTATTTGGCCAAGTTTGTGGCAATTGAATTTCATGCGAAAGTCCTCCCGAAGAAACAGAGGAAAAAGAAGTGAATAAAGAAAAGACAAAACTTTAATTAAGCTTCGATGAGAGAGAGGATCCACAAAATTGGGGGAGGATCCACAAAATCCTTCTCATCTTAAGGGCGAGGAGGTTTCTTATTCTCGGAATTAAATCTTAATCCTCTGTTGAAAGGGTTCAATGCAGCTCTTATGATTGAGGAGGATTTAGTGCAAAATTTACCGAGACTCGGGAAACGGGAATTATGATCGAGACCGGGACGAGAAATCAAGACCTAAAAACAGAGAAAATTCTCGATTCGAGAACGAGAATCTCGAACAATCTCGAACCCTATGTGTAAACGAGATTCTAATTTATCAATTAAAAATAGATAATAATTACCACACCTCAACGCAATACAAACCACGAATAAATCGGACATCCCGTTGAATAAATCCACTAGTATTTAAGAATAAATGCTTATAGCCTCGCATTAATAGTTTGAAAAGTACAGCTCCATTTTTAGCAATATCAATTAAATGTTCACGTAATTCTGTAGGGCCTCCTTTAGCAATTGCGTGGTCAACATGTAGTTGCTTTATAAATTAAGTGAAAATTTTTGGTATCTTGATTAGTTAATAATAATTTTTACTGATATACCTATCGTGATTATTTTTTTGATATTGAAATGTTTTCTTAAAATCGGTGATTGTCCTTTAAATTCAACCATCAACTAGACTCAGGTATAAAAATATAATACCTAACTACCTATATTCCCTATCCCACAAAATTTAATTCTTCAGAGGCTCTATTCCTATATCAAAGATGTCCAAGACCAGAAATTTTCCAAAACATAGGACTCGAGACCAAGACTACATCCCAAGATCAAAACCGAAAAAACCCCAAGGAAAGTCAGGGCTCAAGAGTCAGGGCTCAAGAGTCGGGGCTAAAAAGCAAGCGTCATGGATATCTCTATCATATATGTTCGTGTTCCAATAGTTTCCGAAATCTTGAAAGTTCCACTAATCCATTGTCTGATCACTGGGTAAGTTATAAAATTTTCCCCTACATTATAATTAATATCAGGAGAGAATATTAAAAAAAGGAGATTACCTGCCATGTTTTAGACTGATTTATATCAACTTCAAAAAGCCCAATATCCTTTCCATTGTGTACCAAAACCTCCTTATCACCATGAAATTCTGCCCCAGTGAATGTGCAATTCTTGTTCGTAAGCTGATCAGTTTTCATCATATTTTTCTTAAAACATTCCTTTTTCCATTTCAATTCAGTCTCGACTACTTTAGGTATTTCGAAATGATAAAAATATGAGTCATCGTTTTCGAATGTGTTGATAGTACACATTTTTATTTTTGCCTTAATCAGGTTCATTTCGATGGTGAGATTTCCTTCTTAAATTGAGTCATTGACTAATTGATTATGATTAGGGGGGACGGAAATACTCTCGTGCAACTGTCAGATAATGCAAAAGAAAGCAAGCAAACGTATTCTTGATACTGATAAACCTTTATCCACCCAAATATTTGCATTTGATCTTCTGGGTTTTGTCCTTCCGGGGGTGGACCCAATCTGTAGAGACGTCCGAGACCGAAAATTTTCCAAGACTCAAGACCAAGACTACACCCCAAGACCAAGACCGAAAAAAACTAAGAAAAGTCTTGGAATCAAGACTCAAGACCAAGAGTCTCGGACGTCTCTACCAATCTGCCGATTTCCATACAAGTTGGATAAAAAGATTGAAGGAAATCAAGGTATTATCCGATAGACCATAGATGTTTGTTCTTGGAAATTTTGGAAATTCTTCGGATATCCGAAAGCGAACCGAAAAATCCTCAGTTCTTCGATTCGGTCCAGAACCGAAAAACGAGGGACATGGTATGGTTGTCAAAAATCCGAAACTAGAATAGAAATCATCCGAAAATTATTTTTTTGAACTAGGCTCTTTTAAACCGATCCATGCCTCTATAAATTTTATTTCAATTTTTGCTTTATTACGGTAGCTCAATCTGTGTCTATCTTATCCTATACTTTCTCAAATAAAAATCTACCTAGGAAGCGCTGTTCCCCAAATGCTAGTTGGAATAGTTGAAATATAATTAAGACGTTAAATATTAAAATGCAATAAAGCATAATTAAGTCTGAAAATCTGAGAGAAAATTAAATTTATATTTATAAATTAAGTAATATTCCTGTCAATTTTACATATTAAAATGATTCATCTGATTAAATTTATCTCAATTTTATAAATATTATTGACAGTTTTTACATTAACTTTTACTAAATTACTATAATAATTAATAATTATTAGTTTTAGTGAATCGCTATGACTTTCCAGTTATAGAAAAGATAAAATTTATTTAATAAGCTGATGAGCAGATAAATACAAATACTTATAGAAGTACAGACTAAGAATAGCGGTTCCTGGAAAATTTCCGGTTACCCGATAATATCGGTTCCCGGAACCGATTTGTATCAAATCAAGAATTTGGATCTCCGTATCCTTAACAGTATCCGAACCAAAAATTTTCGGATACCCGGAACCGCAAACCTAAGTCCTAAAACTTGTTCCACTATACATATCTATCTAGTTATAATATGGCCTGGACTGATTTAGAGTTTAAGGGGTTAAAATTAGTAGTAACCCCCACCCTTTTGTCCCAGTTGTGAAGTGGAAATTTTATGGGTGTATTTCTCCCCACACCCATCTGTCCCATTTGAGAAGTAACTTTCCAACATGTCCCAATTATAAGGTTGAAAATTTTATTGGGTGTATTTCCCCTACACTCAACTACCCCAATCTAGTAGTAATCCCCCTTTTGTCTAACTAAAAATACATATTGAGGGATGTGTCGGCAAATCAAAGGCCAGCCTTTTGTCTCACCTATTTCCCGCACCACCCTTTTGTCCCAGTTGTGAAGTGTTGACAATTTGTACGGGTATTTACCTTACCACCACCATGTCCCATTTGAGAAGTAAATTTTCAACATATCTCAGTTGATAATTTTATTTGGTGAATTGTCCGACACCCAACTGTCCCAGTTGAGAATTAAGTTTCCAAAATGTCCCACAACATATCCCAGTTGTGAGGTAAAATATTTTATGGGTGTATTTCTCCTACACTCACCTACCCCAATTTAGTAGTAAGTACCCCCCAAACGTCACAAATGTCACACCCATTTGATCACCTGTCAATCAAACCTGAGGTTATAGGGGGTATTTTCTTTTGATCTTTGCCGCAAACCCTTTGTTTTGGAAGGGTTTGAGGGTAATTAATCATGATTAATTAGGGTAATTAATCATTGATGATTAATTGCTTTTTGATTGAAATTTTGCGGGAAGTGACAGGTTTGCTGTTTTGTGGTTTCTGTGTGGTCTGTTGCAACATTTGGAGGTTAAAATAAAAATTTTTAAAGTAATATTTAAAAGTGCGGTAAAATAAAAAGTAGTTAAAAGGTTTTTGGGGATGTGAAAATGCGGTAAAATAAAAGAGAGGTAAAAAGAAATGAATTTTTGGGTTTTTAATTATCTATGTGGGTTGATGTAATGGAAATATTTAATTGAAACGTTCGAATGATTGAGAGGTGATTAGGTACATTAATAAGTATAAAGGGCGCGATTGACAAGTGATAGGGGTGGGAATTGATAATTAAAATATGAAAAAGTTTAAAAGGGTAATATTTTTGTTTAATAATAAAAAGCTTTTATAAAATTAAAAATAAAATCCCCAAGCGGAATCGAACCTTCACCGTCGTGGTTTTTCGTATGCGGGAACCTTATCCATTCGGCTATAGAGGTTTATTTATGTTTAAAAAATAATCTGTTAATTTAAAATAAACTAATTTCTCTGTGTATTTTGGGGGATGGGGCGGAGGATTTTAAAAATTTTAAAATTTCGAAATTTCGTAATTAAAATTTTAAATTAAAAATTTGAAAAGGGAAATTTTGAAAATCAATTAAAAAATTACAAAATATTTACAAAAAATAAAATGATTTAAAAAAAGAGCGGAAGTTCAAATGTAAGGGGATTTATTCAAAATGCCAAATTTCAAAATTTGGCGGAAATTCAAAGTTTAAAATTTGGTGGGAATTTCAAAATTAAAAAAATTTTAAAAATATTAAATTTAAAAAAATTTAAATTAATTAAATAAAAATGGAGGAAGAAATAAAATATGCAAAATTTTACAAAAATTTTAAAATGATTTGCAAAAAAGGGCGGAAGTATAAATGTAAGTGCACTTATTCAAAATGCCAAATTTAAAAATTGGAGCGAATTTAAAATTTAAAACTGGCTGGAATTCAAAATTTAAAAATTGGCGGGAATTCAAAATTTAAAAATTGGCGGGGATTCCAAAATTTAAAAATATTAAATTTAAATAAAATTTAGATTAATTTAATAAAAAATGGGGGAGAAATTATTTGTCAAAAATTTTACAAAAAATAAAATTATTTGCAAAAATGACCGGAATTTCAATGTAAGGGGATATATGAATTAGAGAGAAAACAAATTTAAAAAATCTAATTTAATGTTAATGAGTTCTAAAGGAAATATTATTTTCTCTAACACATCTCTAACACATCTTATTGTTCTCTAACACAATGAGTTCTATAGGAAATATTATTGTTCTCTAACACATCTCTCCACCTTGTCAAGAAATATTTCGTAATTTGTTCATACGTCTAAAATCTGGAGTATAAAAGGGAAAATTTTTTTCATATTTTTAAACATTTGCTATAAAATAAAAAATATTTAAAATTCTTATAATGTCTCATAATAATGAAGAAAGTGGCCCTTCTCCCAACAAACGCCCAAGATTCCTCATCCGGAATCTCCTTCCTCACTTATTCAATGACATACAAAGCGGTGCGGGGACGACAAATTTTAAAAATTATTACCGCCAAATCGATTATGAAACTCAGTTTAACAGAAAATTTAAAATGATGGGAACAACTGGAAAATTTATTATTGAAAAATTACCGGACAATCCGGAGGAATTATTGAGAAAAATAATCCAAGGCTGCATGGATCAAACAGTAAAGGAATCAAAGAATCAGTTAATTAATCCAGACCGATTAGGTGCATTAATTTCTTCACAACTACTTGATAATGATATTTGGATACCAATTAGAAAACTAGAAAAAGATACAATAGACAACATATTAACACGATTTCAACTTGTTTCACAATCTAAGATAGAAAAGGGGTCACTTCATGGACACCCCTTCACAATAAAAATACAGACACTGGGTATTTCATCACTTCCAACAAATCAATCGATTAGAGGCCGTGCACCACAAGACAATGCAACAAATGTTCTTCAGTTAAGGAATGACTTAATTATTAAAATAGCTAATCCGAACAACTTATGCTTATTCTACGCTTTGGAAATTACAAGAAAATATGTTATTAAGGAAATGGGAGATAGAAGAAAATTTAATAAATATATGCAATACAATCATCGTCAAATGAAAGATGTTTTCGATTTCCTAAAAGCTGCAAAAATTCCTAACGATCTCCCTGAATATGATGCCGTGGAGTACGTGCCAGTTGTTGTAGATTTCTGGAATAGTCAATACAAGGATAAAGGGTATATATTCAAAGTATTTGTTTTCGGAAATGTCACTGAGAAACCTATATTCAAATATGGAAATGAAAATTTCAATGTACCAATTTCTATTTTTCACTCAAATAACCACTTTGATGGATTAAGAAATGTTGGAGGACTGTTTGGTTTTAAACAAAAATATTGCTTTACATGTGAGAAAAAATTCAGAAAATCAACGGAGCATGACTTGAGATGTAAATCTCTCTGCAAATTGTGTGGACGCATTGGAAGTGAACGTCCTTGCTTGGCAACAGTAAACTATTTAAAAAAATGTGACGACTGTGGGAAAAAGTATTTGAATGAAGACTGTTTTAACCATCACAAGAAAAGCAGCAATTGTCGGCAAACAAGAATCTGTGAGAAGTGCGGTGTGATATGGTCAATGAAAAATTATAAAAGAGAAGAGCAAAAGAAACACATTTGTGGGCAAAAATGGTGCCAAATTTGTCGGCAATATCATAGCATGGATAGAGGCTGTTTTATTCGACCTTTGGAACCTAAAAAATCAATACCGTACCGTCTAGTAACATTCGATTTTGAAGCAACACAAAATGAAAAGATAAGGAATACAAATGAAGAAAGACGGCTCCACAAAGTAAATTTCATTGCCGCCACAGTAACATGCACAAAATGTATGGAAGACGGAAAAATATGGCGTTCACCCCTCAAACAAAATGGAAAGAGTTGCATAATCTGTGGAAACAACCGCTCAATAACATTTTCACATTGTCCATATGCTCAAACAAAAGTTGATAAACAAGTTGTTACACAAACCCCGCTTAGAGAATTTATTCAATGGATTCTATTTGAACTTAACCCTCAATATTCAACTATGGCATTTTCACACAATGGAGGGCGTTATGATATGGTGATGGTATTCAGAGAAATATACCTGAAAGGAGTTGTCCCGTCAATGATTCGTCGAGGTAATAAGCTTTATGAACTGAAGATTCCTCGCAACAATAAATGCAATGAGGTTATATTTCGAGACTCATATAATCTCTGTCCAGTAGCCTTGGGGAAGCTAATTGGAGCATTTGGACTGCAAGTAAATGAAAAACAATTTTTTCCACATTTGGCAAACATTTCTGAAAATTATGGGAGATCACTACAACAACTACCTCAAAAATCTGATTATTTATATGAAGGAATGCGACCCGAAAAACAGAATGAATTTGATAAATGGTATGAAGAAGAGAAAAATAGACAATTTTGTTTGGACGAAGCATTGGCCGAATATTGCACAAACGATGTGCAGATTCTCACAGAAGCACTGATTGCTTTTAGAAAAAAATTTATGGAAATTAGCAAAAGGAAAAATACACAACCTCAAGCATCCCAAGAAGGAATTGACATATTACGAGATGCAATGACAATAGCATCAGCCTGTATGAAACATTTTCGACTTAATCATCTTCAACCTGAACACTTGGCAATTGTTCCAGAAAAAGGGTATGAAACATGTGATAATCAAAGCGAACTTGCACTGAAATATTTACAATGGTACGAAGAGACACGAGGAGTTCAAATTCAAAGTGCACATTCAGAAGGTGGAGAATATGTTGTAGCGGGGAGATACAAGGTTGATGGATATATTAAAGAAGAGGATAGAGCAATTGAGGTAAATGGATGTGTTTGGCATGCATGTGAAAAATGCTTCGGAAATGACTTGAACAAAATTTTACCAAACGGAAAAACTGTGGGAGAAATACGTGACGATGATGGAAATCGTTTGGAAATTATTCAAAAATATATAAAAAATGTTGATATAATATGGGAATGTGATATACATAAGATGCTTCGCCGCAACAAAAATATGAGAAAATCATTTGCAAATTATCATGACAAAGGCCCAATAAAAATTAGGGATTGTTATTTTGGTGGAAGGACAGGACCTTTACAAATGTACTTTGACGCTGACGCAGAACAACATAAAATGGTTTATTTAGACTTTAATTCGCTGTATCCATCAACAATTGCTACAACATCATTCCCGGTTGGGCATCCGAAAATTCATGTTGTACCATTGGCTGAACAAAATGTTAATTGGAAGAGCGGAGACCAAATTCCATTCAAAGGAATTTTGAAAGTATTTTTAGTACCGCCATCTTATTTGAATGTGCCTGTTATTCCAGTCAAATTTGATGAAAGATTACTTTTTCCTCTCTGCAGAAAATGCGCACTTGCCTACCCAAATGGAGCAAACATCAAAGGATACCAATGTCCTCACAATGATGAAGAGAGAGGGTGGGTCTCAACATGTACTTCAATAGAATTAGAAGAAGCTTTAAAAGTTGGTTATACAGTTACAAAATTCTATAGAGCACTTCATTATGAAAAATGGGATGAAAATTTATTTAAAAATTATGTGGCTGAATTTATGGCAATGAAGATTCATGCGAGTGGTTTCCCTGAAGGTATAGAAGGAAAAGAAAATGAGGATACATTTATAAAAGAATGTAAAGACAAATTTGGAATCGAGATTGAAAGAGAGAAAATGGTCCCAGATCAGGCTATGCGCTACATATCAAAATTAATGCTTAATTCTCTATGGGGAAGGTTCAGTTTAAGAAATGGTCAATCAAGAAGTGTAGTCATTGACTCACCCACTGAACTTATCGAATATGACAAAAATAACTCAATTGAGATACAATCTATTGATAATTTAACTGAAGAAACAATTTTACTAACTTACAAACAAAAAGAAGAATTTATTATCGAACATGATACATCAAATATGGTGGTATCCTTATGGACAACATCAGCAGCAAGAATAAAACTATTGAAAGCAATGCAAAAGGTAGCAAAAGCAGAGGGTTGCAATATTCTCTATGGAGACACGGACAGTATACTATTTTCCCATCCAATGTATATGGAATGCCCTCTTAAAACAGGTCCCTATCTAGGTGATCTGGCAAAGGAATATGCAGGTTCTGAAATAAAAGAATATGTTGGAGGGGCGTGTAAGGCTTACGCACTGAGAATGGAAAGCAACAAAAATGCCAAAATTAGTAGTGTTCTGAAAGTACGTGGCATCACTTTAACGGCTGATGTCTGCAAAATCTTGCATTTTGACAGTTTTAAGGAAAGTGTACTAAATTATGCAAATGGAGGAGGCGACAATGAGGAAGATAATGAGCTAGATAAGCGATCAATTATGATTGAAAACCCAAACTTTATACGCCGTAGCGTGAAGGAAGGGATGGTTTACTCAACTAAAATGAGAAAAATATTCAGACCAATAATACAAAAAGGAATAATTTCTAATGACCTCAAAATTGTACATTTCGGGCAGAAATAATTTTTCCAAATGTATAGTAATATTTCATAGTATTTTTCAGTTGTACTTTAATATTTTCACAATGTTATTAAATTGTATTTTGCTATTAAACAGCATTTTATTAATTTAATTCAAATTTGCTGATAAAATTGTGATATTATTAAAATTTTTAATTTAATTTTAGGGCTAAAAGATAAGTTTAATAAAAAGTTAAGGTTTATAAGATAAAATTGATGTAAAGTTAAGGACTAGAGGATAGATTGATGTTAAAAATGATTTAAATTTGAGAGAAATATCAATATTTCCAGAAAAAATTTTAAAATGCTGGTAAAGAGGCGATGGTACTCGTGTTTATGTGGTGTTTGAGGTTATCACTGTGTGCGCACACTATAAACATGTAAATACGCACACACACATATACACTATTTTGCTGTAAATTTAAGAAAATTTGCAATAATGTTAAGATTGGTAGGATAAAATTGAAGCAAAGTTAAGGATTATGCGATACAATTCGTGCAAAGTTAAGAGATAGAAGATACAATTCACACAAAGTTAAGCAACGGAAGACACAATTGTTGCAAAGTTAAGGAGTAGAGGATAAAATTGATGGAAAGTTAAGGGTTGGAAGATAATAATGATGCAAAGTTAAGTTTTGTGGCACACTATTCTGGTGTAAAGTTAAGAATTTAGGATAATTTGCTGTAAAATTTCTAGTTGTACACTTTGAATAGATGTATTGTATACAAGGTTTACTGTATTCATTCATTTGTTTACAAAGGTGTACTGTACACATTTCATTATACATTTATGTACACTCAAGCTCAGTATAAAAAAATTCCCAATGATCATTAGATTTCCTAACCTACTCTTTGATATTACTGACATTTTCTTTTAATATCTACATATAACAGTAAAATTCCCCCCAGACCTTCAGAGAATGCTTTGAAAACCTTTAGAATTACAATTTACCTAAAGTTAAGCATTAGAAAATAATTTGATGCAAAATTTTCAAAATATCAATGAAAAAATCCAACTTGAAAAACATCAAACGACAAAATGCCAAATTTCAAAAAGTCAAACGACAAAATGTCAACTTAGCATGTTAAGGCATGCGCATGGGGTGCACGTGTGTGACAATACTGATGTGCGTACGTCAGTATTGTACGCACACTCTATTCTTGGTCAAAGTTAAGATATTATAGGATAAATTTGCTGTAATTTTAAGAACAAATATTAAATTCAATCATAGTTAAGAATAAGAAGATACAATTATGCAAATTTATTGGATAGAAGATACAATCCATGCAAAGTTAAGCATTAGAAGTTAAAATTAATGCAAAGTTAAGCATTAGAAGATATAGTTGATGCAAAGTTAATGGATAGAAGATACAACCCATGCAAAGTTAAGTAACGGAGGATGCAGATTTTAGGGGTAAAAGTGCAAAGCTAAGCGTCAGAAGATACATTTTTTGTAAAGTTAAGCATAAGAAGATACAATTTATGTAAAGTTAAACATTAGAAGATACATTTATGTAAAGTTAAGAAAAATAATACAAATTTTGAGTAAAACTACGCATTTTGATAAAACTACTCGAGGCATATTGAGGCATATGCTTGTGTTGAGGCATATGTATGTTATGCACGTGAGTGACATGTCTAAACTGATGAAAACACGCATGCAAACAGACTTTCTGGTGTAAAGTTAAGAATTATATATAAATTTGTTGTAAAGTTAAGTGCTGGATAAGACAATTGTTGTAAAGTTAAACATTAGAAGATACAATTGTTAAAATGTTAAGGGATATTTGGATAAAATTGATATAAAGTTAAAAGAAATATTACATTTTGAATAAAAGTATGCAAAAATTATGGTACACAATTTTTAATGCACGCTTGTATGGAGTCTGCGTGTCTCTCTAATTTTTTGGTTTCTTACTAAATATGTCAAAATTTCACTCATAAGTAGTATCAATAGAATTTATTTCCTACACCTTCAGAGTACTTTTGATTCCCAGACCTTCAGGTTTTCTTTTAAAACCTTTAGAATTCAAAAGGTACAAAAAGGAATTATATCCAATAGCCTCAAAATTGTACAATTGGACACATTTGACAATTTTGAGGCTATTGGATATAATTCCTTTTTGTACCTTTTGAATTCTAAAGGTTTTAAAAGAAAACCTGAAGGTCTGGGAATCAAAAGTACTCTGAAGGTGTAGGAAATAAATTCTATTGATACTACTTATGAGTGAAATTTTGACATATTTAGTAAGAAACCAAAAGATTAGAGAGACACGCAGACTCCATACAAGCGTGCATTAAAAATTGTGTACCATAATTTTTGCATACTTTTATTCAAAATGTAATATTTCTTTTAACTTTATATCAATTTTATCCAAATATCCCTTAACATTTTAACAATTGTATCTTCTAATGTTTAACTTTACAACAATTGTCACTTAACTTTACAACAAATTTATATATAATTCTTAACTTTACACCAGAAAGTCTGTTTGCATGCGTGTTTTCATCAGTTTAGACATGTCACTCACGTGCATAACATACATATGCCTCAACACAAGCATATGCCTCAATATGCCTCGAGTAGTTTTATCAAAATGCGTAGTTTTACTCAAAATTTGTATTATTTTTCTTAACTTTACATAAATGTATCTTCTAATGTTTAACTTTACATAAATTGTATCTTCTTATGCTTAACTTTACAAAAAATGTATCTTCTGACGCTTAGCTTTGCACTTTTACCCCTAAAATCTGCATCCTCCGTTACTTAACTTTGCATGGGTTGTATCTTCTATCCATTAACTTTGCATCAACTATATCTTCTAATGCTTAACTTTGCATTAATTTTAACTTCTAATGCTTAACTTTGCATGGATTGTATCTTCTATCCAATAAATTTGCATAATTGTATCTTCTTATTCTTAACTATGATTGAATTTAATATTTGTTCTTAAAATTACAGCAAATTTATCCTATAATATCTTAACTTTGACCAAGAATAGAGTGTGCGTACAATACTGACGTACGCACATCAGTATTGTCACACACGTGCACCCCATGCGCATGCCTTAACATGCTAAGTTGACATTTTGTCGTTTGACTTTTTGAAATTTGGCATTTTGTCGTTTGATGTTTTTCAAGTTGGATTTTTTCATTGATATTTTGAAAATTTTGCATCAAATTATTTTCTAATGCTTAACTTTAGGTAAATTGTAATTCTAAAGGTTTTCAAAGCATTCTCTGAAGGTCTGGGGGGAATTTTACTGTTATATGTAGATATTAAAAGAAAATGTCAGTAATATCAAAGAGTAGGTTAGGAAATCTAATGATCATTGGGAATTTTTTTATACTGAGCTTGAGTGTACATAAATGTATAATGAAATGTGTACAGTACACCTTTGTAAACAAATGAATGAATACAGTAAACCTTGTATACAATACATCTATTCAAAGTGTACAACTAGAAATTTTACAGCAAATTATCCTAAATTCTTAACTTTACACCAGAATAGTGTGCCACAAAACTTAACTTTGCATCATTATTATCTTCCAACCCTTAACTTTCCATCAATTTTATCCTCTACTCCTTAACTTTGCAACAATTGTGTCTTCCGTTGCTTAACTTTGTGTGAATTGTATCTTCTATCTCTTAACTTTGCACGAATTGTATCGCATAATCCTTAACTTTGCTTCAATTTTATCCTACCAATCTTAACATTATTGCAAATTTTCTTAAATTTACAGCAAAATAGTGTATATGTGTGTGTGCGTATTTACATGTTTATAGTGTGCGCACACAGTGATAACCTCAAACACCACATAAACACGAGTACCATCGCCTCTTTACCAGCATTTTAAAATTTTTTCTGGAAATATTGATATTTCTCTCAAATTTAAATCATTTTTAACATCAATCTATCCTCTAGTCCTTAACTTTACATCAATTTTATCTTATAAACCTTAACTTTTTATTAAACTTATCTTTTAGCCCTAAAATTAAATTAAAAATTTTAATAATATCACAATTTTATCAGCAAATTTGAATTAAATTAATAAAATGCTGTTTAATAGCAAAATACAATTTAATAACATTGTGAAAATATTAAAGTACAACTGAAAAATACTATGAAATATTACTATACATTTGGAAAAATTATTTCTGCCCGAAATGTACAATTTTGAGGTCATTAGAAATTATTCCTTTTTGTATTATTGGTCTGAATATTTTTCTCATTTTAGTTGAGTAAACCATCCCTTCCTTCACGCTACGGCGTATAAAGTTTGGGTTTTCAATCATAATTGATCGCTTATCTAGCTCATTATCTTCCTCATTGTCGCCTCCTCCATTTGCATAATTTAGTACACTTTCCTTAAAACTGTCAAAATGCAAGATTTTGCAGACATCAGCCGTTAAAGTGATGCCACGTACTTTCAGAACACTACTAATTTTGGCATTTTTGTTGCTTTCCATTCTCAGTGCGTAAGCCTTACACGCCCCTCCAACATATTCTTTTATTTCAGAACCTGCATATTCCTTTGCCAGATCACCTAGATAGGGACCTGTTTTAAGAGGGCATTCCATATACATTGGATGGGAAAATAGTATACTGTCCGTGTCTCCATAGAGAATATTGCAACCCTCTGCTTTTGCTACCTTTTGCATTGCTTTCAATAGTTTTATTCTTGCTGCTGATGTTGTCCATAAGGATACCACCATATTTGATGTATCATGTTCGATAATAAATTCTTCTTTTTGTTTGTAAGTTAGTAAAATTGTTTCTTCAGTTAAATTATCAATAGATTGTATCTCAATTGAGTTATTTTTGTCATATTCGATAAGTTCAGTGGGTGAGTCAATGACTACACTTCTTGATTGACCATTTCTTAAACTGAACCTTCCCCATAGAGAATTAAGCATTAATTTTGATATGTAGCGCATAGCCTGATCTGGGACCATTTTCTCTCTTTCAATCTCGATTCCAAATTTGTCTTTACATTCTTTTATAAATGTATCCTCATTTTCTTTTCCTTCTATACCTTCAGGGAAACCACTCGCATGAATCTTCATTGCCATAAATTCAGCCACATAATTTTTAAATAAATTTTCATCCCATTTTTCATAATGAAGTGCTCTATAGAATTTTGTAACTGTATAACCAACTTTTAAAGCTTCTTCTAATTCTATTGAAGTACATGTTGAGACCCACCCTCTCTCTTCATCATTGTGAGGACATTGGTATCCTTTGATGTTTGCTCCATTTGGGTAGGCAAGTGCGCATTTTCTGCAGAGAGGAAAAAGTAATCTTTCATCAAATTTGACTGGAATAACAGGCACATTCAAATAAGATGGCGGTACTAAAAATACTTTCAAAATTCCTTTGAATGGAATTTGGTCTCCGCTCTTCCAATTAACATTTTGTTCAGCCAATGGTACAACATGAATTTTCGGATGCCCAACCGGGAATGATGTTGTAGCAATTGTTGATGGATACAGCGAATTAAAGTCTAAATAAACCATTTTATGTTGTTCTGCGTCAGCGTCAAAGTACATTTGTAAAGGTCCTGTCCTTCCACCAAAATAACAATCCCTAATTTTTATTGGGCCTTTGTCATGATAATTTGCAAATGATTTTCTCATATTTTTGTTGCGGCGAAGCATCTTATGTATATCACATTCCCATATTATATCAACATTTTTTATATATTTTTGAATAATTTCCAAACGATTTCCATCATCGTCACGTATTTCTCCCACAGTTTTTCCGTTTGGTAAAATTTTGTTCAAGTCATTTCCGAAGCATTTTTCACATGCATGCCAAACACATCCATTTACCTCAATTGCTCTATCCTCTTCTTTAATATATCCATCAACCTTGTATCTCCCCGCTACAACATATTCTCCACCTTCTGAATGTGCACTTTGAATTTGAACTCCTCGTGTCTCTTCGTACCATTGTAAATATTTCAGTGCAAGTTCGCTTTGATTATCACATGTTTCATACCCTTTTTCTGGAACAATTGCCAAGTGTTCAGGTTGAGGATGATTAAGTCGAAAATGTTTCATACAGGCTGATGCTATTGTCATTGCATCTCGTAATATGTCAATTCCTTCTTGGGATGCTTGAGGTTGTGTATTTTTCCTTTTGCTAATTTCCATAAATTTTTTTCTAAAAGCAATCAGTGCTTCTGTGAGAATCTGCACATCGTTTGTGCAATATTCGGCCAATGCTTCGTCCAAACAAAATTGTCTATTTTTCTCTTCTTCATACCATTTATCAAATTCATTCTGTTTTTCGGGTCGCATTCCTTCATATAAATAATCAGATTTTTGAGGTAGTTGTTGTAGTGATCTCCCATAATTTTCAGAAATGTTTGCCAAATGTGGAAAAAATTGTTTTTCATTTACTTGCAGTCCAAATGCTCCAATTAGCTTCCCCAAGGCTACTGGACAGAGATTATATGAGTCTCGAAATATAACCTCATTGCATTTATTGTTGCGAGGAATCTTCAGTTCATAAAGCTTATTACCTCGACGAATCATTGACGGGACAACTCCTTTCAGGTATATTTCTCTGAATACCATCACCATATCATAACGCCCTCCATTGTGTGAAAATGCCATAGTTGAATATTGAGGGTTAAGTTCAAATAGAATCCATTGAATAAATTCTCTAAGCGGGGTTTGTGTAACAACTTGTTTATCAACTTTTGTTTGAGCATATGGACAATGTGAAAATGTTATTGAGCGGTTGTTTCCACAGATTATGCAACTCTTTCCATTTTGTTTGAGGGGTGAACGCCATATTTTTCCGTCTTCCATACATTTTGTGCATGTTACTGTGGCGGCAATGAAATTTACTTTGTGGAGCCGTCTTTCTTCATTTGTATTCCTTATCTTTTCATTTTGTGTTGCTTCAAAATCGAATGTTACTAGACGGTACGGTATTGATTTTTTAGGTTCCAAAGGTCGAATAAAACAGCCTCTATCCATGCTATGATATTGCCGACAAATTTGGCACCATTTTTGCCCACAAATGTGTTTCTTTTGCTCTTCTCTTTTATAATTTTTCATTGACCATATCACACCGCACTTCTCACAGATTCTTGTTTGCCGACAATTGCTGCTTTTCTTGTGATGGTTAAAACAGTCTTCATTCAAATACTTTTTCCCACAGTCGTCACATTTTTTTAAATAGTTTACTGTTGCCAAGCAAGGACGTTCACTTCCAATGCGTCCACACAATTTGCAGAGAGATTTACATCTCAAGTCATGCTCCGTTGATTTTCTGAATTTTTTCTCACATGTAAAGCAATATTTTTGTTTAAAACCAAACAGTCCTCCAACATTTCTTAATCCATCAAAGTGGTTATTTGAGTGAAAAATAGAAATTGGTACATTGAAATTTTCATTTCCATATTTGAATATAGGTTTCTCAGTGACATTTCCGAAAACAAATACTTTGAATATATACCCTTTATCCTTGTATTGACTATTCCAGAAATCTACAACAACTGGCACGTACTCCACGGCATCATATTCAGGGAGATCGTTAGGAATTTTTGCAGCTTTTAGGAAATCGAAAACATCTTTCATTTGACGATGATTGTATTGCATATATTTATTAAATTTTCTTCTATCTCCCATTTCCTTAATAACATATTTTCTTGTAATTTCCAAAGCGTAGAATAAGCATAAGTTGTTCGGATTAGCTATTTTAATAATTAAGTCATTCCTTAACTGAAGAACATTTGTTGCATTGTCTTGTGGTGCACGGCCTCTAATCGATTGATTTGTTGGAAGTGATGAAATACCCAGTGTCTGTATTTTTATTGTGAAGGGGTGTCCATGAAGTGACCCCTTTTCTATCTTAGATTGTGAAACAAGTTGAAATCGTGTTAATATGTTGTCTATTGTATCTTTTTCTAGTTTTCTAATTGGTATCCAAATATCATTATCAAGTAGTTGTGAAGAAATTAATGCACCTAATCGGTCTGGATTAATTAACTGATTCTTTGATTCCTTTACTGTTTGATCCATGCAGCCTTGGATTATTTTTCTCAATAATTCCTCCGGATTGTCCGGTAATTTTTCAATAATAAATTTTCCAGTTGTTCCCATCATTTTAAATTTTCTGTTAAACTGAGTTTCATAATCGATTTGGCGGTAATAATTTTTAAAATTTGTCGTCCCCGCACCGCTTTGTATGTCATTGAATAAGTGAGGAAGGAGATTCCGGATGAGGAATCTTGGGCGTTTGTTGGGAGAAGGGCCACTTTCTTCATTATTATGAGACATTATAAGAATTTTAAATATTTTTTATTTTATAGCAAATGTTTAAAAATATGAAAAAAATTTTCCCTTTTATACTCCAGATTTTAGACGTATGAACAAATTACGAAATATTTCTTGACAAGGTGGAGAGATGTGTTAGAGAACAATAATATTTCCTATAGAACTCATTGTGTTAGAGAACAATAAGATGTGTTAGAGATGTGTTAGAGAAAATAATATTTCCTTTAGAACTCATTAACATTAAATTAGATTTTTTAAATTTGTTTTCTCTCTAATTCATATATCCCCTTACATTGAAATTCCGGTCATTTTTGCAAATAATTTTATTTTTTGTAAAATTTTTGACAAATAATTTCTCCCCCATTTTTTATTAAATTAATCTAAATTTTATTTAAATTTAATATTTTTAAATTTTGGAATCCCCGCCAATTTTTAAATTTTGAATTCCCGCCAATTTTTAAATTTTGAATTCCAGCCAGTTTTAAATTTTAAATTCGCTCCAATTTTTAAATTTGGCATTTTGAATAAGTGCACTTACATTTATACTTCCGCCCTTTTTTGCAAATCATTTTAAAATTTTTGTAAAATTTTGCATATTTTATTTCTTCCTCCATTTTTATTTAATTAATTTAAATTTTTTTAAATTTAATATTTTTAAAATTTTTTTAATTTTGAAATTCCCACCAAATTTTAAACTTTGAATTTCCGCCAAATTTTGAAATTTGGCATTTTGAATAAATCCCCTTACATTTGAACTTCCGCTCTTTTTTTAAATCATTTTATTTTTTGTAAATATTTTGTAATTTTTTAATTGATTTTCAAAATTTCCCTTTTCAAATTTTTAATTTAAAATTTTAATTACGAAATTTCGAAATTTTAAAATTTTTAAAATCCTCCGCCCCATCCCCCAAAATACACAGAGAAATTAGTTTATTTTAAATTAACAGATTATTTTTTAAACATAAATAAACCTCTATAGCCGAATGGATAAGGTTCCCGCATACGAAAAACCACGACGGTGAAGGTTCGATTCCGCTTGGGGATTTTATTTTTAATTTTATAAAAGCTTTTTATTATTAAACAAAAATATTACCCTTTTAAACTTTTTCATATTTTAATTATCAATTCCCACCCCTATCACTTGTCAATCGCGCCCTTTATACTTATTAATGTACCTAATCACCTCTCAATCATTCGAACGTTTCAATTAAATATTTCCATTACATCAACCCACATAGATAATTAAAAACCCAAAAATTCATTTCTTTTTACCTCTCTTTTATTTTACCGCATTTTCACATCCCCAAAAACCTTTTAACTACTTTTTATTTTACCGCACTTTTAAATATTACTTTAAAAATTTTTATTTTAACCTCCAAATGTTGCAACAGACCACACAGAAACCACAAAACAGCAAACCTGTCACTTCCCGCAAAATTTCAATCAAAAAGCAATTAATCATCAATGATTAATTACCCTAATTAATCATGATTAATTACCCTCAAACCCTTCCAAAACAAAGGGTTTGCGGCAAAGATCAAAAGAAAATACCCCCTATAACCTCAGGTTTGATTGACAGGTGATCAAATGGGTGTGACATTTGTGACGTTTGGGGGGTACTTACTACTAAATTGGGGTAGGTGAGTGTAGGAGAAATACACCCATAAAATATTTTACCTCACAACTGGGATATGTTGTGGGACATTTTGGAAACTTAATTCTCAACTGGGACAGTTGGGTGTCGGACAATTCACCAAATAAAATTATCAACTGAGATATGTTGAAAATTTACTTCTCAAATGGGACATGGTGGTGGTAAGGTAAATACCCGTACAAATTGTCAACACTTCACAACTGGGACAAAAGGGTGGTGCGGGAAATAGGTGAGACAAAAGGCTGGCCTTTGATTTGCCGACACATCCCTCAATATGTATTTTTAGTTAGACAAAAGGGGGATTACTACTAGATTGGGGTAGTTGAGTGTAGGGGAAATACACCCAATAAAATTTTCAACCTTATAATTGGGACATGTTGGAAAGTTACTTCTCAAATGGGACAGATGGGTGTGGGGAGAAATACACCCATAAAATTTCCACTTCACAACTGGGACAAAAGGGTGGGGGTTACTACTAAAATTAGTGATCAAACCATACCTTACTGCGGCCGTATTTTTGGTATTTAACGGTAGTCCGTATCGGTAATACGGTACGGAAAACTAAAATACGGAAATATAATTCCGCTGAAAATTTTCAAAGTTTTATAGGCTTTTTCGGTATTCATCGGTATTTGTCAGTATTACAGTCGTTAGTACGGTACGGAATACGAACCAGACAGAAACCGTATTACTGACTGAAACAGTATTACCGGCTGAATCCGATCATAATAAAAATAATTTTACTTGGAGTTTAAAACTTAAACTCTTCAGAAAATTTTATCAATTCGAGAACACATAAAAGTTAACTTAATAAATCATGTGCTTAACCAACACCTTCACCAATGGACAAACATAATATAAAAATTAAATTAATATAAAGTGATCGCAAAAAAATAAAGCTCTAAAGTAAAATATTTGTCTGAATTTGAGAGGATATCAGTTTATCAATTTATGAAATAAAAACAACAATTTATTATCAGTACTTATTCTTTTTGAATAAATAAAATTTAAAAGCATTAAAAATTAAATTTGTGGATATTTAAGGTTCTTCCGTAGCTTCATCCTCAGTCGGTTGTTGTGATTCGATACTAGAAATTAAAATTATAAATACCGTATTTACTCGCTTAATTCCCCTCTCTCGAATAATTCCTCTTTCTCTAATAATTCCCACTGCTACGGATGAGTTGAAACAATAATTCCCCTTCACCAATAACCTTCTACACGTTCAAATTTCAAAACTCGAATAATTCTCCTCCCTTGAATAATTCCCCATGCCACGGATGGGTTGAAAAAATAATTCCCCAGGGGAATTGATCGAGTAAATACGGTATTTGTATAATTTATTAAATTATAATCCAGTTTTCGTTAAAATAACAAAAATTTGTTAAATAGATCGAATATTACCTCGCACCAGTACGGGCCATTATATGAAAAAATGCAAGACAATTAACATTATTTTTATTGCATTTGCTAAAATCTTTATTGTGTGTGTTCTTATTAAGTGAGAAATATCCAACTAGGGCCATGGAAGAGCCTTTTAAAAGAAAAAAATAGATGTTTGGATTAATTTAGGCATAGAAATTTGTATTATTGATGAATAGTATTTACTCTGTTTTTGTATTAGATATTTAATTATTAGGCACTAAGGTTGGCGGCTAGTTGGAAATCATCTGATTCGGATATCTGGATACGGGAACGATATCCGAATCGAAAATTCGGATATCCAGATATGGGAACAAACTTTTTATTAACAAGAAATATCCACCTAGGGCCATGGATTTTGATGAATTATCAATGGTATTGGGTAGGTTTGTTCCCCGTCCCCGAAAGACGGGGATCCGCCAACCTTATTAGAGGCTATGATGAGAATGTTGCTACTAATTATCCTGTATTCTTCTAACTACAATATGTATCCGGTTTTTCCGTCGCTATAGGAGAATAGCAGACATAATGACTCGATAAATCCTAAAAAGATCCTCAATATTTTATATTTTAACAGGACTATCCAGCCCAGTAACATCATTTATATTCTGTTTATATTATAGACGATGGTCAAATCTTAACGACCAGGGACGGTCTATTGGAAGGATAGAGGTGTAAGGCGGGGTTCATCCTAAAAACACGTGAAGAGCAATCATCGCTCTAGTTAACGGAAGTTTGCAGGAATGTGCAAAGAACACTACAAACGGCCATTCCCAGAGAGTTATTAGCCGCCCATTATCTAAGCTAAACATCTCCACTAACTTATCCTTGGGAAAGCAATATGGAAGTAAGCTGGTGCATATAAGCTTTAATGGAATAGGCAAAGGCAGATCACTTCTTCATTCATTCAACAGAGTTGCCGGCCGGCCAATCCATCCTTGTAGGGAAGAGCGCTCTCCCTATATTCCCCCACTGCGAGCGATTAACTTATTTCTATACTCTGCGGAGTTCACACATGATTGCAACATGCGCGTCTCTGCTAATAATATCATTTCCACAACGAGGCACTGGGGAACGGGACCAACCGCTTTACTATATTTATCAAAAAATTAACCTTTATTGCCACTTCTATCAGGATCGTGAGCATCTTCTAGCTCTGCCACTTTTATTATAAGCTTAATAAGATCTTTTCTTAGTTGTGTCAATCCTGTGCTACTAAAAATTCCAATTTAAAAGCCCATAATTTAACTCGAGATTTAAATTATGGGCTTTAATAATTAAGTATATGACCTTGTATTTTTTATTTCATTTTCTATTTCAGTTTTCTTTTCAACTACATGTTTCATTGCCGAAAGAATTTTCTGAAAATTTATTAAAATTAATTTAGTTGAATTTTAGTGTTTGAATTTTAGATGCAACAGACATCGAATGCTAATCCTTATCTAACTAACAGATCTATTAGCTATATGTCAATGTTAATTGAAAATATAGAGGATCAGGCCAACGAGTTTTGGGCTGAATTTAGACTCCTTGGCTATCACATTATATTTTATTTTTTCTATATTATCTCCAAAAAAGTACATATGGGTCAAAGAGATTCTATGTATATGATGTCTTATAATTAGGAAATTTTTCAACGTCAAGTGTGTACCACCTTCTATTTAAAATAGTTTATTGTGAGCCTAGATTTTAATTCGAATGGACAGCTCTACTCACTTAAAGTTATGTTTTTACGGACAATATCGGACCATTAGATCTTGGTGAATCGAAAGAGAAATTTAGAGGAAAATTAAATGTTGAAAGATATCCCAATTGTACATGAATTTACATATAGATTATGTAAGGATGATTCACCTAGCAGCATTTAAAACGCTTAGGCGGGGGTTAAACGACCAAAAAAGGAAAAAGAGAAAGCATTATTCGATGCCACGGTAGCTCAGAGGTAGAGCTCCTGCATATAGTGAGCGAAAGCGCCTAGCAACAACTAGCAGGTGGTCGCAGGTTCGAATCCTGCCCGGTGGCTAAACTTTTGCAAACTCTTTCTATTATTCTGATTCGAAAAGGGCTTGTAAAAGTACTTTGCTTAACTAAAGTATCAACCACATAACAATATTAATACCTCGCTTCCAATCCACACTCCAGTTATTGTATATTGAGTTAATGCATGCTTAGAGTTATGCATTTTTTTATAACGGCCAACTATTTCATTAGCTACTCTCTGGAAAGTTCTTTTGTTTAAAATCCATTTTCCCCCAACCTGAACACAATAAAAAGCTCGTAGATATCTTATATTACTCAAAACAAAGCCACTTTCATTTAAAAACAAATCTCTATTCCCCTTTCCAGTTATTACATCATGAAGAGATTTACCATTCAATGCTAAATCTCCAAGTTGATAGGCCATTTGGTTGGCCCCTTCAATAATAAGGCTTTCATCCTTGAGGATAACCTATTATTTAGATATTATTTTTTGAGGTTATATTATTGAAAAATTTATTAAAAACTCTGAACGATATTGAGCTTATGTTCATTGGAGATTTCAGAACTAGAGCCAGGACAGGATCGAGATCTCGGGAAAATGCTCACTTATTGGGATTTTGTCGATTCTCGCTCAATTAAAGATTTTGATCTCTATTTATCGACGTGTCGACGCAGAAGACCCACAGACAGAAGACCCAATGACAGAAGAACCACAGACAAAGGACCCACAGACAGAAGACCCACAAGGACAGAATACCCACAGACAAAAGACCCACAACTTTTTTGTTTTACCTTTTTTTTGTGAATTTTGGCGCGAGGAATGTTGTTAGTTCTGTTTTCCTTAATAAGAGATTGATCCAACAACGGGAAAGTTGTTTCAATATTAAGGAAAGTTGTTCTAACAATCGCGAAGTTTGTTCCAACAACGGGGATGTTATTTTAACAATGGGGAATCTCATTGCAACAACGGGGGAGCTTGTTTAATGAAGAGGGATCTTGATTTTCGGGATTTTGTTCCGGAAAATCCGGTCCATGTCGTGTAAAAAAATCAGATATAAAAAATAGTATAAAAATAATTAATTGGCCTTCCCAAATACCCAGAATTCGCACCTGTGTCACTAAGAAAGTAGAAAGCTGGCTTCTTGGTCTTTCAAAATTCCCACTTTTTGTCAGTGACGATGAAAGGGAAAAGTAGATCAAAGGGATATTAGGATTAACTGGATTATAGCGAGAGTTAGTTAAGTCCCATGGAGGTATATAGAATAATTATAAGCGATCAAGTGTATTGGAGATATGCAAGTACATCGGGGATTTTTGGAATAGTAGATCAGTTAATTATTTCTGAGTAAATGGAGGGATATCGGTGGATATAAGCGGATTAGTGGAATTATAAAATCTTAAAAAGTTTATATCCTTTAAATTCCCTGACATATCCGATTTACTGGTTAAGAAAGATATAGGAGTATTCATTCTCCTAGTTCCTGTTATACACAATTTACGGTTAAGAATAGATATCGGTGGATTTGAGATCTTACCCCTATATTCTCAATATCCCACGCTATTCCTACATATCCCAATTAATCACCACTCTTCAAATCACTTTCTAATTTAATGATCTAAATCGCACTCATCTATAAAATTTAACGGTAAAAATTTTATTGGTTAACTTTAAAATTAATTTTGTGCCTTGAAAAATTGGAAATCTCTTTCAGAAATTTCAAAAAAATTTTTCTAAAGTTTTAGTTAAAAAATTTTCTTGTGGGTCTTTTGTCTGTGGGTATTTTGTCCTTGTGGGTCTTCTGTCTGTGGATCTTTTGTCTGTGGTTCTTCTGTCCTTGGGTCTTCTGTCTGTGGGTCTTCTGTCACTACGCCATTTATCGAGATTTGTTGAGATTTATTGAGATGTACTTGATTATCGAGAAGACTTTTTTTACTTTTTCTGTAATAAGGCGTTAATACTACTAATGCCTTAGATGAAGGCAAAGTTTTATGTCTCTTGGGTTTTCCTGTATCCTGTCCCTGTATATTAAACTTTACGGTTGCTTTTCCCTGGATTCCAATTTTTCAAGATTCAAGAAAAGTTCTCGATGATTTATGTATATAGCCGAGAAAGGGTCGAGTTATTTATTGAGATGATCTACTACTAGTGACTTTTGATTTTGCCAATTTACAAACTAAAAAAGAGTTCTAGGTAAAATTAATTTTTATAGAGAGAACACAAATAAAGCTTGAGAATGGTTACCATTCTCCTGCAGAAGCTGAATGACACCATGAAAATTGGCTTAAAGTGAGGAGATAAAAGTTGGATTTGCGGTAAAATGGGGGTTATCCTGAATAAATAAATGAAATAAAAGATATTAGAAATTTAAATTTAGAATGCTAATATTAAAGAGAATTGCATAAATGCTTCGACCAAAAATCACGAGAAAGTTAAAATTCAAAAATTAATTTTACTAAAACAAACATTAAAATATTATTCTATAATTTCAAAAATTAAATTTTCCAAAATTAAATCGATAAATATTTTATTCACTACAAATTATGGTAATTGTTCGGGGTTCGTACCCCCCACCCACCCCCCCCCCCCCCCCACCCTTTTTCCTTCTTCAAAGTATTAAAAAATGGTCAGTCAGACAAAGGTTATAGAACTCGTCGAGCTGTGTCGAATGACACCAAAATTAACCCACGGTCTTAACATTGGGCCGAGATACAGACAAAAAAACTGCGCAAAGCGAAAGACTTAAACTATATTCTTAACTAGAGTAAGTCGAGTTCGAGCGATTCTGAAAATTGTGTGTGCCTTTCAGAAATTCTCAAAATTTAAGCCAGCGGCGCGAAAAGAGAGGGATCCCTTGATATCCATCTCATTCCTCTTATCACTCGATATCCCCTTAATCTACACGAATCCCGAAATAATATTATCCATTGATTTTCAACCCGGGTCTCGTTGTCAACATGGATCGTGTACATATCATGGAATTTCGGCGGATTAAAGGGGATATAGACGGATTAACGAAAATAACTGGGATTTGAATGATGATCTAACGCATTACTGTCAACAAATGCCCAATACACAGCACTGATGATTAATAGTTTTTAGTAAAAGTATTGTTTTTATTTAAATTATTTTAAAATACTGTTTTATAAAAAATACTCGATTACTCGACTACTCAAACTCGAACTCGACCTAAAAACTTGAGCTCGAGCTCGAACTCGGGTTTTTCAAACTCGGATTACTCGAGCTCAGGTTTTTCCCAATTACTCGGTACTCGACTTACTCTATTCTTAACTATATTCAAATACTTAAACTATATTCAATGTAAGGGAGAATATGTATGTCCTAATGGATATAAGATAATAAAAGTGTGTTAGAAAATAAAACTTAGTATGTATTACTCAACTTCACATAGCTGTATTTATATCGTTTAATTTGCACTTTTCTTTTAAGAATTACCAAATAAACATCAAGCTATCTCTCAACTCAAATCATATTTAAACAGCTGGGTATTTTGAAACGAATTGTTAACTTTAGAGCTTTTTCATCTATTTTTGGGTTTGAATGGCAAGGCCAAAATCTAACTTACCTTTGCTAAATTTTATTCTTTGCTCCTTTTTTGGAGTTGCTCCTTATTTGGATAAAATTAAAGCTCCTTTTTTTGGATAAAAGCTCCTTTTTTGGTTTGCTCCTTTTTTGGATAAAATTGAGATTACCCAATCTTTATACTATTTTAAATATTCTATTTTTAAATCTAAAAACAGGTTTTGTTTATCTATTCATTTAGAAATTTTATTGAGTAAAACACAAGGTAAAAATTGAACTTAATGATAATAATAAATTTGTCATTTCATTATTGTCAATATACAGAGCTTCGACTCGTACATAAATATAGTACAGTATAAAGAAATACCTATAAATCGACCCTCGTACTTATGAAATGGAAGACTTAGTTTGTTGGGTGTATGTACTTATAAATAGAATTTTTGATCGAAAAATTTAATATAACCTTAAAATTCTCAAAATTTTCGCTTGTGGCTCAAAAATTGCCTTAATAGTTGATATTTATTAGAGACCTGATTATACGATATATCGATGGAAAATATCGTTATATCGATGTCGATATTATCGATAATCGATACCGACATTATCAAACGACCACACAAGTCCTGTCTCTAATATTTATATAAATTAAATATAATTTTCCGAATTATTATTCATTCTTATCTTTTTTATATCTCCTTTTCATTATTTTCATATCATATTTTCATTCCCATCTTCTTTTCATTCCCAATTTTTTTTTCGTGGGTCAACCCTAGTAGGTCAATCAACATCCATAAGGTCTACACCCAAAAAGTCAACACCCTATTGAACAAATGACTTAGAAGGTTAACTACCCCAAAAGGTCAACTCCAAGTATTTGGGCGGATCAGGAGGACTTGAGATCAAGAATACTTTTGCGTTTTCAAACAGTTTAGGAAAGAATTTCCATCTTATGTCCCATAATCCGTCTTAATCCCAAGAAATCCCTCTTAATTCGCCCAAAACTATTGATATCTCCCTTGATAGTCACAATTATTCTTAATTCGCACGTCTAAAAAAATAATGTGATTGTCAAATCGTTAGATTTCTAATTATAAATTTCTAAATTTCACTTCAATCAAGTTTTTTAAAAAAACATCTGTTTCTTCAAATCTCATTTTAAACGAAAAAGGAAATAAATTATTTTGATTAATTAAAAATGAATATTTAAATGGAACTTTAATTTTTTATATTTTGACAAATTCAGCGAATAATAATGCAATTTTATTTTTAATTACAAAAATTTTATTTTAAGGAACAAAATTTTGAATATTTTTTGTATTAAATCTTGTAATATAAGTTAAGTGAAAATTTAATTTTATTATTCATTTAAATGCTTAGATTAATTTAAAATAATTATAAAATATTTGTTCTACCCCCACATTACATTGTGTAATTAATCAAAGGGGGGGGCATAATGATTTGAGGTGAGATCAGGGAAATGTTTAGGCATTTTTTTAGAATTAGCATTGAAAGCTTAAGCACGGTATTTTTACCTTCCTTTATGGGACATCAGTCTAATTGGCTCGAAACTTTAATTAAGATTTATGTTCCTTTTCAAGGCAGAATCCAAACTTTCATGTCGGGCTAACTCAATGAACAGACAAATCTAGGAAAAGACAGTCAAGTAACAGAAAATTCAAGGAACGATCAAATCATGGACCAACTCATGGAACGACCAAATCGGCGTTGCCGCCCATAACCCGAAATAAAAACGCTCCAACCCGATACCCGTACCCGAAGATTTTTTGTACCCGCGGCAACCCTGGACCAAATCATGGAATATTATATATAAAAAAATCGGAATTTTTAACCCACCCCCAAATTTTAGCTTTTATAAGTGACGTGAACGCCTGTCTAGAAATATTTTTATCAAAATTTCCATAGGCGATTTTCTATAAAATTTACCAAAAACTAAATTTTTTTTATTAAGTTTTGAATTTTAAAATAATTTAAAATAAAAATGAAAGTTGGAGCAGGTTTATTCGCTTTATTCTTCCTCTTAGTTGTCAATTTTTCCTTCTTTACTGAAGGTATTTTTTAAAAAAATTCGTTATTTAACTATTTAATACAAAAAATACAAAATTAATTTCAACAATTTAGTCGATTCCATTGTATTTCCATTTCGGCCAGGACGACCAGGACGTTCGGTTCCAATATATGAAGTTAGAGCTAAACGTCATAAGGAGGATTGGCCTCGCCCAGATCGACTGACACGTTCTGTGCTAGACCAAGACAGAGCTAAACGTCATGCCACAGCAATGGATTCAATCATTGCACCGCCAGAAAAAATGCGAGTTGCTAGAAAAGGTTATTTTTATGCATTCTAAAAATCCTTCCAGACAGAACTATGGTAAGATAGCTTAGGGTACGAATAAACTCGAACCTGCTTTCTGTTTTACACAAGGACTTTAAAATTATTTCTAATCTGAATTCTAAGTAAAATTTAATTTTTTAAATACAAGCAATTATATAGAAAAATATACTGTAAGGATGATTCACACTAGCAGCATTTAAAGCGCTTAGGCGGGGGTTAGTCCATCTAAAATGATAAAAGAGTAAGCATTAGTCGATGCCCCGATAGCTCAGGTAGAGCTCCTGTACATGTGGTGAGCGAAAGCGTCTAGCAATAGTTACAAGGAGGTCGCAGGTTCGAATCCTGCCCGGGATTTTACTTTTACCTCGCTCTTACTATAAAATATTTCAGGATATTTTCCGGGAAAGAAATGACCGTGAAAGAAATGATTTGAACATTTAATTGTAATGATACTATATATACTGTAGAGGCAAGACGTTTAAATTAAAAATTATAATGTTAAAATTAAAAATGTAATTTGACAAAATTGATAAATTTAAAGTAAATATACGTATGTTAATTAATTATTCAAGTTTTAATCAAATCAACTTTAATCAAATATTTTTTTCAATCCAGGTCTAGTTATTAGTCCAATGTTGATTTATCAGTTATCTCGATTAAATGGATTAACAGGGATTTGTTAAATATTCTTATTAGTTAACAAATATTATAATAAGGATAAGCAGGAAGACCTTAATCAGAAGAACCCTTGAGAATATATTCGTAGGAGCTCTTGATAAGATCTCCCTTGTTAACTTCTTACACATTGGACAAACATTAAATGAGAGAGAGGCATAGATATGCCCTCAAAGTTTTATTGGAATTATAGTGGATTTTATTTTACTGGCCTCCAATTTTATTGGACTAATAAATTTTCATTGGACTTATAATCTAGGCCAGAGTCTAGACTCTTATCTAGGCTCTTATTAATTATAATTTTATATTTTTTTAAAATTTTAAGATAATTTTGATTAAAAATGAATGGAATAACATGTCTATTCGCTTCATTATTCCTTATAATTGTCAATCTTTCCGTCTTTACTGAAGGTTTTTCTAAAAAATTTTACTATTTTCTAATAATTTTAACAATTTAGTCGAGTCTTTTTTAATATTACCTGCTGGTCGACGTGGACGACCCGTACGTTCAATTCCAAACCAAGAATATAGAGCTAAACGTGTTGTTGTGTATCCCAAGGATTGGCCTCCAACTCGACCTGGACGTTCAGTCCCAGACCAAAACGTTAGAGCTAAACGTGTTATTGGGCCTCATAAGGATAAGCCTTACCCACTTCGACCTGGACGTTCTGTGCAAGACCAAGACGTTAGAGCTAAACGTGTTATTGGTCACCCACCTCGATTTGGACGTTCGGTTCCTGGTCAAGACGTAAGAGCTAAACGTCATGCCACTGCAATGGATTCAATCATTGCAACGCCAGAAAAAGTGCGACTGTAAGAGGTGATTATTTTTATTCACTTTAAAAATCCTTCAAGAAAGAGACTAGGAAAATCTAAAGTTTAGGGAACGACAAGACTCGAACCGAATTTTCTGATTCACACAAGAATTATAACTAAAATTATTTTTAAAATCACCTATATATTATAAAATATTTCAGGATAGGTATTATGCGTGAAAGAAATGATTTAAACATTTAATTTTCAAAAATGCTTGAGATTATTTATCATAATGTGAAGGCAAGATGTTAAATTTAGTCATAAAAATGTTATAATGAAAAATATAATTTACAAAAATAAATTCTCAAAATCGCTAGATTTTACTCATTAATTTATTTATTCCAATCAAGTTTTAAAAAACATCTCTTTGAATTTTATTTTTAAATAAATGGGAAATAAAATTAAAATTTTGATTAATTATTAATGAATATTAGTAATTTAAATTTTTTATAATTTAACAAATTCAGCGAGTAGTTATGCAATTTTACTATTCATTGCATGAATAAAATTTATTGCATAATAATTTTTTGTGTTTAATTTGATAGTATAAATTACAGTGAAAATTTACATAATTATTATTCTTTAATATTAATTTAAATTTTATTAAACTACCGTATTTTCTCTAAAATAACCCTCCTCTATAATAACCCCCCTAGAGGTCGAACGGAAAAATAACCCCCCCCCCCCTCTCTAAAATATCCCCCCTAGAGGTCGAACGGAAAAATAACCTCCCACCCCCTCTCTAAAATATCCCCCCCTAGAGGTCGAACGGAAAAAATACCCCCCCCCCTCTTTTAAAATAGCCCCCCCCCCTTTAAATTATTTAATTTTTCTTGCCAATGTTATTTTTCAAAGCACATCACTGTTTAATCCCTATATTTCAATAAGATTAGAAATGATTATGGGGGATATCGGGGATTTGTAGGGATATAAGGGGATTCTGATTCTTAAGGGATAGCGGTGGATTAATAAGGATTCGAGGATTTAGAGAGATATTAGGTATAAGGGTGGAATTATAATGTGGAACATATTTTTAGATAGGGCATATTTAAGAATGAGGCTCTAATTCAAGCTCTAGTCTTATTTCTAGTAATATGATAGATTATTGTCCTGACCATATTACGTGTTCAATCAACCTTTACGAGCACAATGAAACGGTTGTTTGTCCAATGAGAAGTTTATGCTTATAGTCTATGGCGACGAGTACAGGTTCTGTGAGTCTACTCACCAATAACTCACCAATATTTATGGTTTGGGTTGCCAAAATTGCCCTACTCGGACCGAAAGATCGAGTCGGTTAGCCACTCTACAAGGAAATTTTTATCAAATTTTTAGAGGTCTTAGTCAAAATTCTCTTTAATATTTGTCAAAATTAAACAATGTTTTTATTTATTTTAAGATCTACACAAACATAATTATTTTATATAAGATATATATTTTTATTAATATAATATTGAATAATTGAGAAGATACTTATTGCCGTATTGTTGAGGATTTCTTCTCTTCTTTAAATTTTACATTTTCAAAGAAAAAAGTTTAAAGAAAAGAATTTGACAGCCAAATCAAGAAAGGAAATTTTGTGAAAATACTATAACATCACGTCTTCTGTTCATAGACATACTTTCTCTTTCTCATTTCAATGTCGCTCACATATGGGGCCATCACTAAAGACATCACGACATTTTAAACCTGCACAACAACTTCCTTGTCCTCTTCCACGACATCCATCATATAATTTATCACAAGCATTGTTTAATTGGAATAATACAAAAATTAAAACCAAAAATAGACAAATTTTAATTGAAGAAGAAAACATTTTTTAGATTCTTAAATTATTTAAATTTAATATTAATTTTCACATGAATTTAGCCCTGATTACTCCCATGAGAAATTTTTAGATTGCAACCATACTTTAAGGCAGGGCTCGATCGACAAAATGCCAATCAAAAGTACAAAAATCTCGATTTTAAAGTACATATGGACTAAATTTCCAAATATAAAGTACACTCCAAATTAAATTAGAAAATATTTATTTGTCCTCAAATCTTTTATATTTCTCTCCTAGATGAATCTTTTCGAATAAGTCTTTTTTCCACTGAGCATTTGTGGCATTTTAATGCACTTTTTTGTGGCGCCGAAGGCACCAAAAAATCCATTTTTTGTGCCGCAGTCGAAAATTTTGAGAATTTTGGAGGTCCTTAAGCCAAATTTCTTCCATTTTTTCCAAAATGTTGATTTCAAAGTACATACTTTCAATAAAGTACAGTATTTTCAAATAAAGTACGAATCGGTGCCCTGCTTTAAGGGAATATTGATGTATTTGGATGTGATATCGAGGGATTGATGATAATGTGATTTGAGGTTTTACCCTCAGCTCTTATTCCAGGAACCTTGAACTTAGGAAAATACCCGAAGTCTCAATTAAATCCCCAAAGCCACTCGTCATTCAAATGATAACTCTGTTAATCATATATTACTCAATACCTCTATGATATCCACAAATCCACTCATAATTGATCTTAATCCCTCTATATCCTCCATTGAGACTCAACCTTACAGCGCCGTGGCGAAAATTTAGTTAATAAAAATTTCGGTTCCGGATCCGGATATCCGAAAATTTCCAACCATCCGACAACCCATCAGTGGCGGGCGCTAGAGGCAGATGTGAAAAACGCAACGCAAGGCCAGGATTTAACGAAAATAAAGCAAAACGCAATGCGCCCGCCCCTGTGGCGTGATCTTTCGCTCTTTATAAGAAAAGAAGAGACTGAAGATAAATAATAATAATTTGCGGGCGTATAACAAAATAACTTTATTAAAATAATCTATGTAAATATGTATTACTCAACTTCACATAGCTGTATTTATATTGTCTAATTTGCACTTTTCCTATGAGAATTACCAAATAAACATCAAGCTGTCTCTCAACTCAAAACTCATTCAAAAATATTAAAACAACTGTGTATTTTGAAACTTTTGCTCTTTCATCTTTTTGCCTTTGAATGAACATTTCGGCCAAAATCTAACTTATCTTTTTGCTAAATTATTATTCTTTGCTCCTTTTTTGGAGTTTTTTAAATAAAATTCGATAAAATTGAGATTTCCCAATCTTTTTTACTATTTTAAATAAGCTATTTTTAAATCTAAAAGCAAGTTTTGCTTTTTTCTCTATTTATAAATTTTATTGAGTAAAACACAAGGTAAAAATTGAACTTTTTGATAATACTAAACATTTTGTCATTTCATAAGTGTCAATATACAAGGCTTCGATTCATACTTACAGAAGGTCTTCACCCAAAAGTTCAACTCCCAAAAAATCAGATTAGTGTCGGAGCCCCAAAAGGTATTGGGCGAATCAGGAGGACTTAAGATCAAGAATACGTTTGCCTGCCCACTTTAGCGTTTCTTTCCCAACCAAGAGAAACCTTCCAAATTTTCGCCCAAGCGAAAATTTTAAGAATTTAAGTAGCCATGCGACTAATTTCGTCCATATAAAAACAGTGTTAAAAAGTACCGATATTCGTCGGTATCCGACAATAATTCTGATGGTCATACGACACTTGCAGATATGACATTTGCAGACCCGACATTTGCAGACGACTTTTGCAGATCGACATTTGCAGATCCGACTTTTACAGATATTAATTTTTAAAAAAAATTTTAAATTTAAAATAAAATTTAAAAATCTTAAAAAATCAAAGGATATAGTATAGTATACCGGTGGAAAGGTTTTGATATAAGACCCAACCAATTCGTCTCGACGAGCTGAGTCGAACGGCACCACTCTTTTTTTCCGAGGTTCAAAATGTTCAACGTAGACCTATGGAGCGTCGGCGAGGCGCTTGTGCAAAACCCCGCGCTTCGCGCGGGGTTTTGCGGCACGCGCCTCGCGGGGAGTCAACGGTCGCTGGGTCTGGGCGCGTAACATGATCCTATTCCTATCATCGATGAGATGGGCATCCCAGGATTCCTCCGCAGCAGCAAACACTCCACGGTGTATAGGTAATGTAAAGAAGAGAGCGAAATGGTTCTAATCTGTAAAAGTCGGATCTGCAAATGTCTGATCTGCAAGTGTCATATCTGCAAGTGTCGGTATCTGCAAATGTCGGGTCTGCAAGTGTCGGGTCTGCAAATGTCATATCTGCAAGTGTCGTGACCGATTCTGATACCGATACTGGTCTCGGTATCAGAAAAATGGGTATCGGGATTCAAAAAAACCGGTATAATACCGCTCGATACGGTCAGGATCCCGATACCGCCCATCTCTACTTTAAACTCCTAATTTATAAATTTTTTAATTTATTCAATGAAGATTTAAAAAACATCTGTCTCTTCAAATTTTATTTTTAAACGAAAAAGGAAATAAATTATATTTTGATTAATTAAAAATGAATATTTAAATGGAACCTAAATTTCTTATATTTTAACAAATTCAGCGAATAATTATGCAATTTTATTTTTAATTGCAGAAAAGTTCATTTTAAGGAACAAAATTTTAATTTTTTTTGTTTTATTTGTTAATATAAATTTAGAGAAAATTTAATTTTATTATTCATTTAAATATTTATATTAATTTAAAATAATTAAAATATCTGTCCTACCCTCACATTATTTTGGGTAATTAATCAAAGGGTGTATAACAGGGTTGCCGCCCGAAACCCGAAACCCGATACCCGAAACCCGAAACCCGGCCTTTTTTTGTACCCGAAACCCGATACCCGAAAAGAAAATTTTCCAACCCGAAACCCGAAACCCGTACCCGATATTTTTTCCAACCCGAAACCCGTGACCCGAAATTGGTTAAAACCCGAAATTTCTACCCGAAAACTTAGCCTTACCCGATTTTTTAGAAAAAATTATAGAAAGAAAAAAGAAGGGAAAGTGAAAGAAATATTTATAATTTCTTCCATTTCTCATTATGTTAATCGGTGGTTGAATGGGTAAGGCGACTGGCTCGATATTTTCATAGGTGTGGGTTCGAGTCCTAGGCAGGAAATTATGCTTAAAATATTTATTTTTCAAAAATAAGTGTTTTTAAACTTTGATTTTCATTTAAGATTTTTAAATTTATTTTTTTTAATATTTTAAGCTTGAATAAGCATGAAAAATTTTAATTTAGTTTTGAAATACCTCTCGAAATTTTCCCCACCGGCAGTGAAAAAGCTAGAAATCTGGCTTAAGGATCATCAAAATTCCCAAAATTTTCGCCTCCGGCGGTGAAAATTGAAGAAATCTGGCTTAAGGATCATCCAAAATTTTCCAAATTTTCGCCTGCGGCGCAAAAAATGGAAGAAATTTGGCTTCTTGGCCTTCAAAAATCTCAAAATTTTCGCCTGCGGCGCTGAAAATGGGAGAAAATTGGAGGCTTTAATGGAGATAAAGCGGAGGTATATTAGTATATAGTGGGATTTTATCAGGGTGGGATATTACCATGATATCCCTACTAATCCCCAAATCCCACAATGTCTCTTTAATCTCTTCAAATTTGCCTCTCTCTATATCACCCAAAATTCTATTATGCAACATAGCTTGTCTCCTTACAATTTAGCTAACCAATACCCCACCTGAAGATAACCCGAATTTTTCGCCAAACCCGAAACCCGTACCCGAAATTTTTGCCAACCCGAAACCCGTGACCCGAAATGAAAATTTTATAACCCGAAACCCGTACCCGAGATTTTTGCCAACCCGAAACCCGATACCCGAAATGAAAACGCTCCAACCCGATACCCGAAACCCGTACCCGAAGATTTTTTGTACCCGCGGCAACCCTGGTGTATAATGATTTGAGGTGAGATCGGGGAAATGTCTAGGCATTTTTAGAATTAACATTGAAAGCTTGAGCACGGTATTTTTGCCTTAATGGGACATCAGGTTAATTGACTCGAAAATTTTAATTCAGATATAGGTGTTCCTTTACAAGGCAAAATCAAAATTTTCATGTCGGGCTAACTCAAGGAACAGACAAATCTAGAAAAGACAGTCAAGTAACAGAAATTTCAAGGACTCATGGACCAACTCATGGAACGACCAAATCGGCGTTGCCGCCCATAACCCATGACCCGAAATGAAAACGCTCCAACCCGATACCCGAAAGCAGTACCCAAAGATTTTTTGTACCCGCGGCAACCCTGGACCAAATCATAGAATATTTTAAAAATCGGATTTTTCCCCACCCCCAAATTTTAGCTTTTGTAAGCTACGTGAACGCCTGTCTAAAAACATTTTTATCAAAATTTCCAAAGGCGATTTTCTATAAAATTCACCAAAACTAAAATTTTTTTTATTAAGTTTTGAATTCTAGAATAATTTAAAATAAAAATGAAAGTTGGAGCAGGTTTATTCGCTTTATTCTTCCTCTTAGTTGTCAATTTTTCCTTCTTTACTGAAGGTATTTTTTAAAAAAATTAGCGTATTTAATAATTAAATTAAAAATACAGGGTACGGCCCACTTTGTCGCGCGGCCACATTGTCGCCGAGCCATAACTTGCTTTAAGATTACCGAATCTTTCCAAATTTAGTATTAAACGCTTCCTCTCATCGAGCTAAAGAGATTGGTACCAAAATTGATAAGGGCCAGAGATTTTTTAGCAAGTTATGGCTCGGCGACAATGTGGCCGCGCGACAATGTGGGCGTGTCCCAAAAATACATAATTGATTTTAAAAATTCAGTCGATTCCATTGTATTTCCATTTCGGCCATCACGACCGGGACGTTCGGTTCCAAACCATGAAGTTAGAGCTAAACGTCATGCCACAGCAATGGATTCGATCATTGCACCGCCAGAAAAAGCGCGACTTGTAAGAGGTGATATTTTTATTCATCCTAGAAATCCTTCCAGACAAAAAATCTCGTAAGAGGCGATATTCTAGGCTCTTGTCAGTTTAGGCGTCCAATCGCACATTTATACGTCCAAACAACCTTTATACGTCCAATGAAATGTTTAACGTCCAATGAAACGTTTATGCGTCCAAACAAAATTTTAAGCGTCCAATAAAAAGTTTATGCGTCCAAACAAATTTTTATGCGATTTGGATTTATTTTTGTAAGTCTTATTTCTTTTTAAGAAAAACAATCCAATTTTGTCCGTCCAAGTTGTCCGTCATTATTCTCCTAAAAATCCTTCCAGACAGAACTATGAATAAGAAAGTTAGGGACGAATAAACTTGGAACTGCTTAACGTTCTACTCAAGAACTGAAATTATTTCCAAATTGAATTCTAAATTAAATTTTAATTCTCTTTATAAATACAAGCCATTTTATAAAAAAAATATACTGTAAGGATGATTCACACTAGCAGCATTTAAAGCGCTTAGGCGGGGGTTAGTCCATCTAAATGATAAAAGAGTAAGCATTAGTCGATGCCCCGATAGCTCAGGTAGAGCTCCTGTACATGTGGTGAGCGAAAGCGTCTAGCAATAGTTACAAGGAGGTCGCAGGTTCGAATCCTGCCCGGGATTTTACTTTTACCTCGCTCTTACTATAAAATATTTCAGGATATTTTCCGGGAAAGAAATGACCGTGAAAGAAATGATTTGAACATTTAATTGTAATGATATACTGTAGAGGCAAGACGTTTAAATTAAAAATTATAATGTTAAAATTAAAAATGTAATTTGACAAAATTGATAAATTTAAAGTAAATATACGTATGTGATTAATAATTCAAGTTTTAATCAAATCAACTTTAATCAAATATTTTTTTCAATCCAGGTCTAGTTATTAGTCCAATGTTGATTTATCAGTTATCTCGATTAAATGGATTAACAGGGATTTGTTAAATATTCTTATTAGTTAACAAATATTATAATAAGGATAAGCAGGAAGACCTTAATCAGAAGAACCCTTGAGAATATATTCGTAGGAGCTCTTGATAAGATCTCCCTTGTTAACTTCTTACACATTGGACAAACATTAAATGAGAGAGAGGCATAGATATGCCCTCAAAGTTTTATTGGAATTATAGTGGATTTTATTTTACTGGCCTCCAATTTTATTGAACTCTTAAATTTTCATTGGACTTATAATCTAGGCCAGAGTCTAGACTCTTATCTAGGCTCTTATTAATTATAATTTTATATTTTTTTAAAATTTTAAGATAATTTTGATTAAAAATGAATGGAATAACATGTCTATTCGCTTCATTATTCCTTATAATTGTCAATCTTTCTCTTTTTACTGAAGGTTTTTCTAAAAATTTTCTATTTTCTAATAATTTTAACAATTTAGTCGAGTCTTTTTTAATATTGCCTGGTGGTCGGCGTGGACGACCCGGACGTTCAATTTCAAACCAAGACTATAGAACTAAACGTGTTGTTGTGTATCCTAAGGATTGGCCTCCAACTCGACCAGGACGTTCAGTCCCAGACCAAGACGTTAGAGCTAAACGTGTTATTGGGCCTCATAAGGATAAGCCTTACCCACTTCGACCTGGACGTTCTGTGCAAGACCAAGACGTTAGAGCTAAACGTGTTATTGGGCCTCATAAGGATAAGCCTTACCCACTTCGACCTGGACGTTCTGTGCAAGACCAAGACGTTAGAGCTAAACGTGTTATTGGGCCTCATAAGGATAAGCCTTACCCACTTCGACCTGGACGTTCTGTGCAAGACCAAGACGTTAGAGCTAAACGTGTTATTGGTCACCCACCTCGATTTGGACGTTCGGTTCCTGGTCAAGACGTAAGAGCTAAACGTCATGCCACAGCAATGGAACCAATCATTGCATCGCCAGAAAAAGTGCGACTCTAAGAGGTGATTATTTTCATTCACCCTAAAAATCCTTAAAAAGAGACTAGGAAAATCTAAAGTTTAGGGAACGACAAAGACGCGAACCTTTTTCTGTTTTACACAAAAATTATACGCAAAAATTATTTTTAAAATCACCTATATATTATAAAATATTTCAGGATGTTATCCTGCAAAGAAATGATTTAAACATTTAATCTTCAAAAATCCTTGTGATTTTTTATTATAATGTGAAGGCAAGAAATTAAATTTAGTCATAAAAATGTTATAATGAAAAATTTAATTTACAAAAATAAATTCTTAAAATCGCTAGTTTTTACTCATTAATTTATTTATTCCAATCAAGTTTTAAAAAACATCTCTTTGAATTTTATTTTGAAATAAATGGGAAATAAAATTAGTAAATTTGATTAATTATAAATGAATATTAGTAATGCAAATTTTTTATAATTTGGCAAATTCAGCGAGTAGTTATGCAATTTTATTATAAATTGCATGAATAAAATTTAATGCATAATAATTTTTTGTTTTATTTGTTAGTATAAATTACAGTGCAAATTTAATTATTATTATTCATTAATATTAATTTATATTTTATTAAACTACTGTATTTTCTATAAAATAACCCCCCTCTTAAATAGCCCCCTAGAGGTCGAACGGAAAAATACCCCCCCCCCTCTAAATAGCCCCCCTAGAAGTCGAACGGAAAAATACCCCCCTCCCCCTCTAAAATAGCCCCCTAGAGGTCGAACGGAAAAAATACCCCCCCCCCCTCTCTAAAATAGCCCCCCCCTAGAGGTCGAACGGAAAAATACCCCCCCCCCTCTATAATATCCCCCCTAGAGGTCGAACAAAAAATACCCCCTCTCCCACCCCCCATCTTTAAAATATCCCCCCCCCCCCTAGAGGTCGAACGGAAAAAATACCCCCCCTCTCTAAAATAGCCCCCCCTAGAGGTCGAACGGAAAAATACCCCCCCCCCTCTATAATATCCCCCCTAGAGGTCGAACAAAAAAATACCCCCTCTCCCCCCCCCCTCTTTAAAATATCCCCCCCTAGAGGTCGAACGGAAAAAATACCCCCCCCCCCTCTAAAATAGCCCCCCCTAGAGGTCGAACGGAAAAATACCCCCTCCCCCCTCTATAATATCCCCCCTAGAGGTCGAACAAAAAAATACCCCCTCTCCCCCCCCCCCCCATCTTTAAAATATCCCCCCCCCCCTAGAGGTCGAACGGAAAAAATACCCCCCCCCCTCTAAAATAGCCCCACCCCCATTAAATTATTTAATTTTTCTTGCCTATGTTATTTTTCAATGCTGTTTAATCACTATATTTCAATAAGATTAGAAATGATTACGGGGGATATCGGGGATTTGTAGGGATATAAGGGGATTCTGATTCTTAAGGGATAGCGGTGGATTAATAAGGATTCGAGGATTTAGAGAGATATTAGGTATAAGGGTGGAATTATAATGTGGAACATATCTTTAGATAGGACATATTCAAGAATGAGGCTCTAATCCAAGCTCTAGTCTTATTTTTAGTAATATGGCAGATTATTGCTCCCACGTGTTCGATCAACCTTTACGCGCACAATGCAACGTTTGTTTGTCCAATGAGAAATTTATGCGTATAGTCTATGGCGACGAGTACACGGTTCTGTGAGTCTACTCACCAATAACTCACGAATATTTATGGTTAGGGTTGCCAAAATTGCCCTACTCGGACCGAAAGATTGAGTCGTTTATCCACTTTACAAGAAATTTTTATCAAATTTTTAGAGGTCTTAGTCAAAATTCTTTTTAATATTTGTCAAAATTAAACAATATTTTATTTATTTTAAGAATTTTTAACAATTTTAATTAAAAATGAATAGCGGAACACGTTTCTTTGCTTTATTCTTACTCTTAGTTGTCAATCTATCCTTTTTTAATGAAGGTTTGATCTTAAACTATTTTTTATTCATTAATAAATTATTACAAAAATTAGTCTACAAAATTTAGTTAATGCTTGGTACCATTATCACCGACCAGGACGTTCAGTTCCTGGCCAAGACAGAGCTAAACGTCATGCCACAGCAATGGATTCAATCATTAAACCACCAGAACAAGTGCGACTCGTTAGAGGTGATTATTTTTATCCACCCTAGAAATCTTTCAAGACAGAGACTAGAGAAAGGCAGAGACTAGGGAAAATTAGACTAGGACCTTGGTTCTGTCTCAATTATCAACTTTAACTTTAATTATTTTTAATTTGTATTATAGGAAATAATTTTATTACTAAATATAAGCAAGTTTTTATAAAATATTTCAGGATATTATCCGGGAAAGAAATGATCCGTGAAAGATATGATGCGAACATTTAATTGTCCAAAATCCTTGAGATTCGTCATAAAACGACAAAAAGTTTAGTGAGAAAAATGTCAAAAATATAAATGTAATTTGACAAAATTGATAAATATTATGTAACTACTTATTTGAATCAATTATCTTAAAGTCATCTGACTTTGATTAAATATTTTCGGCTCTGGTCTAGTTTATGAGTTCAATGATTATGTATGGATAAGAGGTTGGCAGACTTGGGAAAGTCCTAATATCCGGATCTGATCCGAAATTTTCGGAGACCCGGAACTGATTTATTCTGAACTGGATATCCGGATCGACTACCCTACTGTCCAATGCGATTTATGAGTTATCTCAAATATATTATTATGTGCTAGAATGCTGCTCTACGGGAGATTATTGAGTACATATACCGGTCCTAGATAAGAAATAAACAGGAAAGATTATTAGGGATCAACCACCCCCTCCCCCTTCCGACTTTGTGAATTTTCTTTACATTGGAACGACCTCAAGTGAAATACAAACAAGCCTCCATTGGACTCATAAAGAGCTATATTTTATATTTATTAATTTATTTTATATAATTTTTATAGAATTTTAAGAGTTTAAATTAGAATGAATGGTGGAACACGTTTATTCGTTTTATTAACACTTTTAGTTGCCTATCTTTCTTCCTTTATAGAAGCTGGAACTATTATAATATTGACAAATAACATGAAATACACTAGAGCTCCACCATGGCAGCATTAGATTCAATGATTGGACCTCTAGAAAGAATGCAGCCTGTAAGAGGTGATTTAATTCAAAATAAAAATTTGATAGGAAAAATCAAGATTAGGGAAATGTCCGAGAATCGGAGCCCAGTTTTCTGTCTTACTCAACAACTCTCACTCAAATTATAAACCCAATTATAAATAAATTAACAATTTAAATTCTAAATATACACAATTTTATGAATAATATTTCAGGAGAATAATGAAAGAAATTATTTGAAAATTAGAAATATCGAATTGAATGAAATTGATAAATAATTATATGAATACGTATCATTAAATTTTAAAAGTCGTTGGAACCTAATTAAAATTCGCTTGACTAGTTTATGAGTTCAATGAGTAGGTCTATTGATGATATATATGTTAAGGAAACTAACCACCTCGACCCTGACCTGAGAGTTTTCAAGACATGGGCCAACTTTAATTGAAATTAGACGTACTCCTAAAGATGACAAGCCTTCGTTGGACTCATATTCTAGTCCAAAGACATACTATACATATTTTATAATTTAATATTTAAAAAATAAATTTTTTGTCAGCATGTCCCTGTACATATAGCCCTTTGGAATAAAAATGTTACGTAAATCTAAGAATATCGCATAGATAGCTCCAGGTTCCCAGAGTATGTCAACTTAAAATCTATATAAAATTGAGGGAAAGGAGTGAGTTTCGAAACACCCTAATGCGCCTTCGAAATCACTCCAGCTATTAGATTCGCTGATATTAGCATGAGTGTCTGTTATACCTTCCAGGTCGGTATATAAAAAATCCCGACTTGGCTATGATTTTTGGGTAAAACGCCTTTAAAAACTAATTTGAGCAAAACGATTGTGGTAGAACTTTTTGGTTATGGATGGGTTCTACCTCTTTTTGAAGCGTATTCAGGAAAATATAGCCGTGGCACTAAGCATCTCTCATATACCAGCACACTAATAACACTTCCTTAATACGTCAGCTGAATTTCCCTAAAAGTTAATATATTATTTAAATTTATTGAATAGGTAGATTAACGAATAAATCCACCACTTAATTTTAAATCTAAACTATAAAATTTAAAAAATAAAAAATAATATTTTTTGGAGTTTGCATTCTTCTCTCTCTCTAAAATTAAATTTAGAAGATTTAAATATTTTTTTATTTGATTTTAGGGTTTTTTAAAAAAAATATTTCCTTGCAAGATTAAAAAAGAATAATATTTTATTTTTGGATTCACATGAAAAAAAATTTTTTCAATTCAAATTTAGTTAAATTGCAACGTGGATTTAAGGCCAAAAAGGAGAGATAGAGGCAAACCCTCTTCCCAAACTTGCCAAAAATTTCTAACGATTTGCATATTCAAAAATAAATAATAATGTTTTTAAAATGGCCAAAAGTCAGGTATTGCGTATTCAAAAAATCTAACGAAAATAATATTATTGGATTAAAAATTTGAAAATTTAGCTGCATATAAGTCATAGTGGAGTATCCAAAAATTAATTCATTCGAATAAAAAATAAAAATAAAAATAAATTTCATACCTCAATAAAATAATAAATACCTCATCTATACCTCGAATTAAATATTAAATCACCTCAAATAACTCTTCAATACCTCAACTAAAATTTTTTGAAAATGTCCATCACCTCATTAATATCCTTAATTTTATTTTCATTAATCCTCCCTTATGCCCATTGTAGTTGCTCTAGTAAATGGACTACGAGAGTTGATAGTGATGGAAGCACCTATGGGTATTTGGCTATTATTTCAGATTTGATTACTATATTTGAGGTTGAATAATAATTAATTAAAAAATTCTAATTAAAAAATATTTAGAAGAATGATTTAAAGCCTAGAGAAAATTTATAGAGGAACAAAAAGCTTTAATTGAATCATATTAAAAATAATTTTATATTCCCCTATCCGCATTCTATTGACATACCGTAATGCCGCGTTACAGCCAAATTATAGTTTTATTCGGCATTATCAAACTAGAGAGTCTCTAGTAATTTTGAGTGCTAAACGGAAAAATGATCTAAAGAGTTTTTATCCTAAAATGAAACAAAACGAAGAAGGCTATAATGAAATTATAGCCCTGCGGTACATTGAACCCAATCCACCAAATCACGCTCTGTTAGGCGATAGCTCTTCATTGAATTTTTATATCAAAAATGATTTAATTGCTCTCCTATACCAAGGGATATCATGATCTCTATCAGTAGCAGGCCCAAAATTTAAGAAATAAGTCCGTAGATAAGGAACGGATTTTGTTTAAACTAAAAGTAAATTGAAAATATTAATCTAAGGGAAACACAATCTGTAAGCAACAAGGAGGTGAAGTTGTCAGTATCCACAGCCCTGAAGAAAATAATTTTATTGGCCAAATAGCCGGACCATTAATGAAGTTATGCCAAGAAACAAATGCTTGTCAGCAAAGAGTAGATCACAATAACAACCGCACCGCATTTCTTGGTAGTTTTTGAAAAATAATCCTCCAGTACTGTATTTCAAATCCTCCTGTACTGTATTACATTAAGACATAAATATCATATTAGGAAAATTTAACTATTTTTTAGCAGGTGTTTTTTGTGTTTTTTAAAAGAAAATTTATAAGCCCTAACCATTATCTAAGAACAAATTGAGAACCAGTTGCCACGATATATCGACTATGACACCGATTGTTCGATTGGTAAACCCTTCGGGTGTACAGATTGTTTGAGTGGTAGCACTCAAACCCTTTCGGGTGTACATCGTTTGGAGTCTGACACAACTATAAAACCTAAAATTAAGATATGCTTTATCGGTCATTTTGGATTGGCCTTTCCCGTGTTCAGTTTGCGCATCCTCTTGACAATCCTGCAGTTCATTCTGCATGGTTGGACGGTACGCCTGTCGACTACGGACGTTATGATGGACTCCCAATACCCAATCGTGATGTTCGTCCATGGGCGTATGGCAGTCCATCTTCTTTAAATGCTACTACTAGTGGTTTGTATTTAAAAAATAAAAAATCGGATTCTTCCCTTCATGTGGGTTGACTCGGAAAGATCCAATATATTATTAGTATTCTTCTGATCCACGGGTCCTTTGAGGATTTATGATAATGAATTACTTTAATAATATTTTAAAGGAGAGATTGAGGGATGTACACAAATGTTTCTTAACGATAATGACCCCCAATGGAATGATATTTCATGTTACTCTTTGCTCGGAGGTGTAATTTGTAAAAGAAATTGTTCGGCTGACTGTCCAAATGAGGATAATTCAACCACCACAACTTCGTCTTCAACAACAGCAGTTGGACTAACAACACAAACAACCGAAGAGACAACAACTGAGGTGCAATACGACGAAGCTACAACAGAAGATATAGAAACATCCACTCCTAATAGTTGTGGAAACAATTCGAATATATGTGGGGCAGATGGGTGGAAGTGGAAATGTTTCAAAAACGGCAAATGTTATAGTTACCATAAATATTCTGTTAAGGGAAGCTATTGGAAGGTTATAAGGCAGATTCTATCCCTGGTTCTTATAATTATTTTAAGGCCCTTGCGAAATGTCGCAAGCACCACGCTTCCGTATGCTCCATTGAGACTGAGGAGGAGAATGAACATGTTTGTAAGCATTATTGTGGATGTAACGGAAAGGATGTTTGGATTGATATGCACCGTATGGTGACTGAGGATGGTACTGATATTGTTTGCTTGGATGGTGAAGATAACAAATGCTATTACGAAACCGTAATTAAAATTTAAGAATAAGGGGATATGAATGGGAACCATTTGAAATTATATGATATCATTTTCCTTCTGCTACTGAAGGATAATAACTCTTCAATCTACGTCGTTGAAGACTTATTAGCCTGACTTGAAGGGCATGAGTACCACATTTACGTCATTGCTTTTACGTTAGCTCATTAATTCTGAGGGCCCTTCATATGGAAGGCAAAATTATACCGAGGGGTATCGTTAATCTCTCCAAGCAACATTAAGTAGTATTGAAATTATCTGTACAGAGGGGAAGGAATTAGCACTACAATATCTAGATTTGATTCCAGCTTTACAAGTTAAATATATTTTCCTTTTCCAAGGATTCAAATTCAAAAAATCCATGGGCAAAGGGATGCCCTGCTGATGCTTCAAACATGGATGACGGTAATTATGGCAAGAAAAATTGCTGTGTAATTTCAAAGGGTAAATGGAAGGATGTGGGTTGTACACGTCCTATAAGCAAAGTGCTTTGCAAAAAAGAATGTGTTAAGCCTTGATGAATTTATAAAACGTGAAATGGGTTTTAATTTTAAAAATGGATGGATTTTAATGGGTGGATTCTTTTAAAACTAAAATTTTTTGAACTAATTTTATTAAAAATTCTATAATTCTAAATTTTCCTTTCTTCTTCATTCGCTTTATAAAAATATAATTAAATTTATTTTAAATTAAATAATTTTAAATATAACTATTATTTTATTAAATAGTAGATTATTTGTTTGGTATATAAAGTAGTGTTGTAAGTTCTTGACCTAACTGAACTGATCCGAAGAACTGATGATTTCTCGGTTAGAAAATTCGGTTCAGTTTTGGATATCCGAAGAATTTCAAGGAATCGACAAACCTAGCATTTTAGATACTGACTATTTTTCACAAAAGTGGATCATGTCGGATATGCCAAATCCTGTCTAATTATTATATCCGGTTATTAAATTAGAAGTTCTTAATTAAAATTTTTTTAATATATTTTCATAATAAGCTTTATTTACTATATTTTAAATAGTAAAATTATAGAATTTTATTTTTTTATACTAGCTTTTTAATTTTAAAGTGCATTGAAAACAGATGTTCTTTAAGATTTCCTACACCTGTCACTGATAAAATAGTTATTAAAGACCTTTTTAAAATTTTAGAATGCACTTTATATGGTTAATGAATTTAAACCTAAAGTTCATTAATTCTTTTCGTTAGGGATATAATTAATGAACCAAACAACGCTTGGCCATAACAACGCAAAGCCATAACTTGCGCCAAAATTTTTAAATCTTAACAAATTTAGTATTAAACGATTCCACTCATCAAGATAAAGAGATTAATAACACAATTGATAAGGGCCAGAAATTTTCCGCTAGCCATGGCTTTGCGCTTTTAGGGCCGCGCATTGTTTTGGGCTGTACTCTATTTGTTAGATTTAATTATCCACTAAGCAGAAGTAAACTGAACTTCCGAAATCTGAAAAAAATCAAGAAATCATAAAGAAAACTTCGAATTTACTCAGAGATCCAACCATTCAATTGAAAGCAAAATCCAGGCCTAAACGAGACATATCCCTACAAGTCTCTCATTATCATAAAAATATCTTTTCTAATCCTTCTTAGGTATGAATCAAACATATCTTTTGCCAGTGAGTTTTTAATTTGAAAATTTTTTCCCTTCTGTCAAAAATTTTTTTAGCCGATTTATATAGCATTCTCGAACCCTGGTTTTCATCTAGAACTCTTTCTACCCTCGTTGGTCATGCTGCCCTCAATAATAGGCCTATTTTTAAATGCAAGTGTATGCTATATTACTTGGAAATATTGGTGGATTTTAAATATTTCCCCAAAAAAATTTAATTTCTAGGGGAAAATACACGGCTTTAAAATCAAAAACAAGCGTTTTAATTGCCATAAACTCCTTCCTTGAAGTTCTCCATCAAAGCGGGCAATTTGTCTTTTTTTATATCACAGCTACTGGAATAGACTTTATACCAGCTTTATTAGCATTTGAAATTGAAGGATACTATGTTATTTCTACTTATGTTGTTACTTTTATGTTTTTGACTATGAGTATTGACAAGGTTCTGGCTGTGGCATTTCCTTTATTGTGAGTGATTTTAACTGAGAGATTACTTGGGTTTTACTTCATTCCTTGGGTTTTGTTTCATACCCATAGCTCTTATTATTTCCCTTAATTATTGACTAATTCCAATAAAACGTACATTCGGACTACATGTACAGCTTTAGTTCTAGGTAAGGTAAGGGTTCTACTCTTACCTTCTAAGTAAGGTAAGGGTTACAGGTAAGGCTTTAGTTCTAGGTTTAGTCACAAGCTTTCCCCTCCCTCTGGGTATGAAAAGGATTATACCCAAGGTTAATGTGGAACTAGAGTTATAAATATAAGCAAGGATCTGCGCTACAGTATCAACTACACTGCTACATTATAATTAATTTTCAGCTATCTCAAAGTCAAATTTCGACTCTACATTTACATACATATTTTGATCCTGATTATCTTTGCCATGTTTATGTTTTGTCTGTTAGCATCTGCAATATCAGCAGATCCGAATTATCCAGTAACTGGGAACCTTTCGGATTTTAATGGTTTACCGATACTATTTGATACAAGAAATATGTTTATAGTTTTCCTTGTATTATCAATTTTGGCACATATTTTAGTCGGAATATTGGCTAAATATAAAGGAGGTGAAATTAGTCTATATCCAAAAATTTATAAATATTCAGACTTGACCGACGAAAAGATGCGGAAATTATTCCGTTCGATCTCTCTAATAATTTTGTTGAACATTGGAGGTTATTTCCTTTACTTAGCTTCAATTCTTGCAAGTATCGCATTTATAACTAAGAATCCTGTAATGATATGGTATTTGGGTTGTTATAATGCACTCATTCTGAATATATCTGCGGCATTAAACGCTCCGATACTTTATATGAACAGGTATTTAAAACCGAAAGAAATTTATACGTTTGGCTGGATTTTGGTCTCAGGACTTAGATCCATATTAGAAAGAATTCAAACTTTGTCTTTTGACCCTTGACTCATTTCATAAGAGCCTTCAGCCCTTGTCTGAAGGTCTCAAGCCTTCAGACCTTGACTTCTTTTAGATAGATGTGAGTTTTTGATAATATCCAGCAACTGACTTCTTTTAGATGGGGTGAGTCTCAGGATTAAGATCCTCGACATCTTTTTAATAAACGCAGTCTCAGGCCTTTAGCTCTGAACCATTTTAGATAGATACCAATATAAAGACTTTGCTTCGTATTAAATTAAAATTTAATTTAAGTTCTGATTACAATGAGGCATACAATAAAGAATTCGGCAGAATCAAGAAATTTTATGTCAAATGCAAATCCGCTATATTCAAAAATTCAGTACATACTTCATCGGTTACAGTATTCTAGAATGATTTTTGCCCTAAATTCTTGACTTTTATTTTCTAGAAATTTCTCAACTTATTATTTTAAAGAATTTCATATTTTTTAATTTTATCCATAAATTTGCCATTTATTTTTTAGTTATTTTATAATGTATAATACTAAAATATTGGTTATTTATTTAAATTTTTTTATTTTGATTTCTCATTTTCTTGAATTATGACATGATTCTCTTACAACCTTATGGTTGATCACATTCCTTCATGCATATGATTGCTGTTGCCGGTCTGTCACAACTTTGGTCCACCCATTTACCATCTCCATTTATACCAATACAGTTCCTGGACCCATACCCACCATTGTCCTTTTGTCCAGTTGTAGAATTTGCAGGGCATCCCGGAGCCCATGGATTGCTTGGACCAGCTGTGGATGTGCTTATAAAAGTTGAAGTGGCAAGTTTTGTTGTTGACTTTTGTGTTGTTGTAGTTGCTGCCTTTTGAGTTGTTGAGGTTTTGAGTGTCGTGGCCCGGGAGGTTGTGGAGGTAAAAGAGGTTGTTGTGGTATCTCCATGCTATAATTAAAGTTTTTTGTCTCATATAGACAAACATTTATTTATAGATATGTATGTAGACACATGGCCTGAAAAGTGTATCCTATAATGAGGTGAATCAGAAAGAGAAGCTCTCGTCATTAGGACGACCCTTCCTTATACTGCCAAACTTAGGAGAGCCTCCAGGAGCCTGACAGACTCTCCAAACTTAGGAGAGCCTGTCAATCATAATTTAAAAATTTATCTTAAAATGTATCTACCGCATCATCATTTCCATAGTCACAGGAACTTCCATCGCTACAAGTGCAAGAAACGCCTCCACTTGATGGATTCGTAACTTGACGATGAATGCCAGTATATATGCAGGTATCTGAAGTAGCTCGACGTTTACGAGAAGAGTTTGAAGAACTTGATGAGAGTAAACTGGAACATACTGTTTTAACAATAAAGTCGTTATCATCACTTGATTGTATTGAACAAGGAACAGCTTTGTATTTTTTGCAGATTGCGAGACCCTTTGTGGGAAAATTAACAGGATAAGCTGTTAATTTGTTCAAAATCTCTTACTTGCCAATAACATCCCGTATAATTAAACGCTTTGTATGCGTATGATTTTCCATTTTTCTTGTTTATTTTCCATTGCCAGTCATCAGAACCGCATTTATAACCCCCACCTCCACATGACCCTCCATTGCAAGAGCAAGAACCATTACTAGTTCCCGAGCTTTTGGTTGTCAGTGATTTTGCCGTTGAGCCTCCTACGTGACAAAATAATTATTATAACTTCAGTTCTAAAGCCCTACCAGCTGAACCACTGCCAGAAGTAACAACAGCTGCTTTAGTTGTAACTGCAACATTTGTAGTGACAACTGATGGTGAGGCACATGTTTGAGTAGTCTTAGTCGCCGAGCAGTTCATTTTGCAAACAACACCCCCAAGCTTTTGATAGCATGACATATCGTTCCATACTAATGTTGTTGTAGCGTTGAAAAACATTGTACAGTATTCGAGGTCACCGGCTGTAAAATTATTTTATAAGGTCTTAAGACCCTTATGAGCTTTCTCACCTCCATTTGACGAATTACTGCCTGAAGGGCATGCAGGGGACCATGGAGGTGAATTGGTGTTAGCATTTGCAACACCGTCAAATCTCCCATAATCACAGGGTGTCCCATCAGGATATGAACAATCAAGCGTATTATTATACGAAGGCTGGTATTGTACGCGATTCATTCCGAACCAGAAGGAACGCATCAAACTATCAAGGAAAGCCCATCCGGCGCTAGTATGTGCAATTCTTGTAGCACAAACAGAATCATTAGTTTGGCATTGTTTGAGCTGGGCAGCTGAGATATTAGCTATAAAAGCGTTTTCGGCAGCACTGTGGATTGATGCTACTTGTCCGCCAGCACGTACACAATAGCCCTGAGCCTGTTAATAAAATATGGGCTTTAACATAGCTTTTGGATTTTTAAAATATTTAATGAGCTTTTTCCGCCTATGAGTGTCATTTTTTTACATTTCCACCTTCCCTATCAATCTCAAAATCCCTTTTTATTTACCTCATAATAGTTAAGCCAATCTCTCGTAATAACTTTATATCCATATGTGATACCATCAATTGGATCTACTCTAGAGATCCAATCGGAAGGGCATGATGCTTGGCCATTAGTTGGAAGAATGGCATAAATAGCAATTATAGCAACATAAAATATTAATGAACATAATGTTGCGGAAGAAAAAGCAATCATTTTTACGTCCAAATTTTAAGAGTTAACCCTTAAGAATGATAATTTTGATTAGAAATTCTATATTTTCCATTGTCTCAAATAATCGCACAGTTTCTTCCGAAATGTACGTTTTTAAAGGATAAGAGGTTCCGTTTTCACGCGGTTTCAGGACGCGTTTCCGGAGCTAGGAAAGATCAGTAATGAATATGTTCTTTGTGATAGCTCTGTAGCCGGCTCCGATTTAGCCAGAGCTTAGCTTTTAATACACGGAGCCGGAGCCACTATTTGAAAAAATGCATACCGTATTTACTCGATTAATTCCCTCGAGGAATTATTTTTTCAACTCATCCATAGCATGGGGAATTAATAGAGGGTGGGGAATTAATCGAGAAAATACGGTACGGTATTTTTTTCGGATATATGTTAAAGGAATATTCGATTTCCTTTAAACAGAAGGTAAAACTCCTCAAAATTAATATTGAAATTAAAATAAAAATTTAAATTTATAAAAAATATAAATGAAACTATGTTAATTTTACAAGGAATTTAAATTAAATTATGTAGGAACTCAATTCAATTTTGATTGATAACTTGAAGATATCCTCAGCTTTAAATACTGATTGATTTTATTTCGGTTTTCTCCGTTAAGCCGGAAGTAAATTATTTTTAATTCCCTGTCAGTTTATTCGGTTATTTAAAATCCTTAAACACATGATCACTGTATTATTCCAGTCAATTATTAGAATAACTAATATGCAAATCACCCTTTTGAGATTTAATTTTTGTTTAAAAAATTTTAAAATAAAATTATGTAGAGTAACTTTTTTTCTCACTTTGGTATAATTTATTTATTTGAGGATTATCATTAAAATATTAACACATAGTTGACACATATCTGAATATTTAATTATTTTATTATAATTTAAAAAAGTATATGAGGATTAAACATGATTTTTTATCGATTTATTTTTCACAGGTTAATTTCAGGAAAAATTCAAGGAGGTGATTTGGTGAAGTAAAGATGTGAGGCAAGGATAAAGTAAAACTCTTCTTAAATACGTATACTAGAAGTGTTTGGCAAAAGTTTAGCCACCGAGAAGGATTCGAACCTGCGACCTTCTCGAAGAAATTCTAGGCAATTTCGACTTATTATTTCTTAATCATAAATTGTCTATCCATTTTTCTTTTTCATCTCATAACCCTCTCTCTTTCTCTATCACTTTTTACTCTCATATATCCCCTTCTCACTCTCATATATCCCCCTCTCACTCTCATATATCCTCCTCTCTCACTCTCATATCTCCTCACTCTCTCATTAATATCCTCCTCTCCCTCTCATATATCCCCTCTTACTCTCACATATCACCCTCACTCCCATATTTCCCCCTCTCACTCTTATATATCCCCCTATCACTCTCATATATTTCCCTCTCACTCTCATATATCCCTCTCTCACTCATATCTCCTCACTCTCTCATCTTATATCCTTCTCACCCTCTAATCAGAGTCTATATTGATTTAATGACGTGGCATTTCACCTAGACAAGATTATTAAATTAGACATGGTCGCGCTGCTGTCAATAATTTCTTTAAAATTTTTATTATAAAATTTATTTTAATTATTAAAAATTAATCCCCCTCAAAAAACATACCCTCGCATCTACTTTAAGTTAACCTAATTTTAGGTCAAAATTTTCCAATTCCAATGGTATAACTCATAGTGATGTTCGACAGGATATTTCTTTATTTTCTTGAGAGTTTAATAATTTATATTTCTTTATTTTCTTAAAATTTTAGATTACCCCTTCGTAAAAATTCCTATGCGAAAATTAAAACTTTATTATTTTCTATTAATTTTCATTATCTTCTTTTCGTGTACGACAGCACCATTGTCACGATCCAGAACAGTTTCTTCGAGTACCAGTTCAAATTTAGAAACTGCGGGGAATATTACAAATTCAACTAAGAAAGGAAAACATATCAAAAGTTCTTCTCTGTCTGCCATTCCGGAAAGTAGCGATTAAAAATATTTTATAAAATAGCTTAAATTTTGTGATTTGTATTGGGTAAGGAAGGAATTTTGGTAATAAGTCCGAATCCCACGCTTGATTCAAATTGAGGTTTGGATATATGACAATCTATTACTTATCAGTAGCCTTAGCTTTGTAATTAATAGATAAAGTGATCAAGTCCATCCCTAAATATAGCAAAGGATAAGGTAGGGTTTAATACTGAAATCTCTCTCAAACAAGAGGTTGTTATCGCTCACTCTTCACGACTAATAAAAGATCCATTCGTTTGTTTTAGCAACTAATCCAAAAGAAAAAAGGGCAAACTTTATTATGAAACTCGTACTTAAGTGCAACGCGGGATGATTAAAGAAAATAATTTAGCCCTTTTTAGTCTTTAAATTTTTAATATTTCTCAATCTCTAAATCGAATATTCCTTTAACATATAGCCGAAAAAATGTCTAGACAAGACTACTCAATTATAGACAGGATCATTAATATACCGTATTTACGAAAACAGAACCCCATGGGGCTCTATTTTTCAACTATCCTCCAAGATGGGGCTATATTTCAGGGTGGGGTACTAAATCAGGGTGGGGCTCTATTTTTCAACTACCCTCCACAGTGGGGTACTAAATCAGGGTGGGGTTTTATTTCCGGAAATACGGTAAGTTTCTAAAAATTATTTTAAAGGATATTTAGTCGATTCCCCCTGAAATTAAAACAAGTTTCTGGTCCTATCTTAATAATCAAAATATTAATGTATATCTTCCATTTAAAAATTTAATTCCATTAGATTGTGTTCCAAATTATTCTGAATATGAAGTTGGAGAGTCTTCAAAAAGTAAGGGAGAAACAAATCTAAATGAGTTGGAAAAGAAATTTGGTTAGTAAATATAATTTTTATTTATTAATCTAATTTTGAGATATTCAGATGCTACTGATAAAAAAATTAACGAGTTAATAACTGAAAGAAAATTTAATTATGAAGGTAAATAAAATTATTATATAGTAAAATATGTACAAGTTTATACAGAAATTTGATTTTTCTAAACTAAAAATCAGCTATTACATAATAAGGACGTACTTATTAAATTACTATATATATGTCGGCGGCCAAATTACATTTCAGGACAAATTACCATTTGGCCGGCCAAATTGCATTTATTCTTAAAATATCAATTTTTCTTCGTGTTTTAAAGTTGGGGTTGGGTTTCGAAACATTTCTTCGTGTTCCAGACCTACGCCCACTGGGTCTGGGACCGTTTCTTACCCTATCCCTCGAAATTTCTTAAAGTTATTGCCAATTTTTAAAAATTTCAGAAAAACGATTATAACTTTCTGAAATTTCAAGGAATAGGGTAAGGAACGGTCCCAGATCAAGTGGGCGTAGGCCCCAAACATGAAGAAATGTTTCGGAACCCAACCCCAACTTTAAAACACAAAGAAAAATTGATATTTTAAAAATAAATGCAATTTGGCCGGCCAAATGGTAATTTGTCCTGAAATGTAATTTGGCCGCCGACATATATTTAGAGTCCGTTCGGGACTTTACGGAATACCGCATGGAATCCCGGATTTTAAGCGACAAACGGGATACAGGCATTACGGGATTAATCCCTCGAGATTACTCCCCTAAACATTTTGAAAGAAAATCCCGTTAAGGGATCTCGGGAATGCGATTTTTCAGCACCATATTAATGTACGCCCTTTTCCGGAATCAAAAATATTGTGAACGTCCTAAAGTTTCAGTTCTTATTCATATTCCGTCTATCCTATAATTTTTAATTAAACCTTGACTATTTATGTTTCAACTTTTTACGGTATCGATAAACATAGGTATAACTCTTAGATCCGTTAATTTTCCAATAAACCACCAATTTTTTTCTTGCTAAAAGGTTACCTAGACTTAAAAAAACATCAAAATTATAATTTTCTTCATGCAGATTTTTAAATTTTAAAATAAAATTTAGATATTCCACATATTTATTACCCTGATCCGCAACTTAAACATATTGAATTTTATGTTAGTAGTCCCGAGGCAACCCTGGAAAAACATTCAAAAAATTATAAACAATTGGTGTCTTGCGTTAATTATTTTGTTAGTCAAGAAAAAAGTCAGGCTTTATTTGATATGGTTAACAAAATCGCAAAAAGTGAAGATAAATTAATATTTAAAGAAAATAATCTAGATTATGTTTTGAAATATTTTGGAAAATTGGATAAAAAACAAAGCAAGAAACCAGCTTGCATTACCGTAAAATCAAAAAAGGTATAGTGTTTGTTGCTTAATGGTATTGCAGCATTCGAATATTACTGATCGAACAGGAGGCCCATCTTAAGCAATTGAAAAATCGCGTCCCTAAAAACATGTTTCATCAAAGATACAAATTTTAAATTAAATATTGCCTGACTCAACTATATTTTAATCCAATACCAAACTATATTTTAAAACAATCCAATATTTGTGGAGGGTAAGAGCAGAGGTCGATCAGTAAGGATGAAGGTGCCGGAAATCGGAACTGTTGGAAATCGGAACTGGCTCAAAAGTCGGAACTTGGAAATCGGAACGTGAGATTTGAAACTTGGGAGGATTTAACGAAAAAAGTGCTTTGTGGCTTAGTGAGTTAGGCCTTTGTATAGCAGTCGGAACTCGGAAATCGGAATTCCGATCGACCTCTGTTTGGGAGGTAAATTTGTTCTCTTTCCCCGAATGTTGCGAGATCTGAGACTTGGAAGGATTCAAGAAAAGAAGTGATGTGTGTCTTAATGTGTATGCTAATTATTGTATAGCTAATTGAAGTTTCAAAAATATTTTTTTACAAAAATCTTCTTTAGGAAGAAAAAGATGCCAAGAAAATGCAACGTCAAATAAATTTGGAAGGCTTAGTTACGTTGGGGTATTTGCGTTTTATTTACATGGGAGAATTTTGTGAAAATGTTGACATAATTTACGGAGAGGAAATATTAGTCTCATTCAAAAATTATCTGAAAAATTATTGCAATAAATATGTAAAGCATATTTTGACGAGTTTAAAACGTTTAATTCAATTAGGATGATTCTTGTGAGGATTATCCACGCGGAGATGATTATGGACGCGATTTGAAAAATATTAACGAAGGAATAATGTATTTAAATATTTTTTCAACCCATAAGGATATATTTTGAAATTTAAATTTTTAAATATCAGTGCTGGTTCAGGATGTATTATAATTTACCCGGGTTGGGTCAATGATAGGGTTGTCGGTTCTGGACCGAACCGAACCGAAGAACCGATGATTTTTCGTTTCGGTTCTTCGGTTCGGTTCCTGATATCCTAAAATTTTCGGTTCAGTTCTTCGGTTCGGTTCCTGATATCCGAAGATTTTCCAAGAACCGACAACCCTAGTCAAAGATGCTTAAGTATCCTAGGCTGAAAAATGATGTTATTATCCATAAGAAGACTTTGAACTCATTATCATAACTTAAAATCCACAAGAAGACTATTGAAGTCTCGAAGGCCTTTTCCTTTGAGATCTTCAGACTTTTAGATCATCGATACAAATAACCAGCACTGTTTATCATTCCCTCAATTGGCAATTACGCTACCTCCGGTTTTAAATTTTTCCTTTTATGTAGTTTATTGTTTATGATAAAAGATAAATTGGAATAAATTATTGAAAAATCATTGTATAGTAAATTTTAAGACACCGGGCTGATCATCCTAATAAACAAATTAAAATATCAACATTAGTAAATCTCCCCCAAAATTGTGTTTCAATTAAAACTTTTTTAAATTTTAATACTAAAAAATATTTATGTACAAGATTTATACAGAAGTACTTATATACAGAAGTGCTTATGAATTGAAATAATAGGAACATTAAAATGGAGATTTTGAACAAAATTATATCATGTTTGTAAACCTCTGTAAACGAAAAAATGATCCTTACTACATCTTGTTAAATTTTGTTCAAAATCAACAAAACACGCACATTTTACCATGTCTATCATTCACAAGGAACTTGTTTGGCTTAGTCAGTTAAAAAACTAAATGATAAAAAGTTAATAGACACGAAGCTCCAAAGTCATCTTAAGGTTCTTATGTTAGATCTTCAAGCTCTCCGAGAGCAGCAGCACATGATTCAAAGGCATCATAAGGTCCTTTTTTAGATCTTCAAGCTCTCAGGGTCATTGTTGTCGCAAATATTGCGCAAAATCAAAATCAAACGTATGTACATATATTTACATCCCTCTACCTGCCCTAAATGAAGATTTGACTTTATTATAACGTTAGAATCACTCACATCCTTCGTGCACCTAATCATATTTAATTATGGTTTTCAAACTGTCCAAAATCTTGTTTATTTTTTCAGTACAGTAATCCTTCAAATACTCCTTGAACTTCCCTAATTTATCCCCTTTGTATATTTTATCCACATTTTTACAAAATTCTTCCATGTAAATAAAACGCATGTAACCCAAATTGATTGCAATGTCCAAATTGTTCAATTGCTGTGTAATTTTGTCGTTTAATTTGGCCTTAAAAACAGAATTATGTACTTAAATATAAGGATGATCAGTTCCGGATATATGAATTTCTTCAAAGAACTGACAATCCTGTTAGGTATTGGCTTAGTATAAAAGCCTTCCTATTATCCAGTCGGGGTCTCAGTCTATTGTCGCAGTGTTATTCTATTCTATTCTGTCTCCACATATTCGGCATCTTGCCATATTCCTATTGTTCGCCCTTATTGTATATATTGTTGTAGATAAAGCACAGTTGTTAGATACTGTCTTATCTTGTTATTCTTGTTAGTACGTTGACATACAAGTCACGTACATAACAGTGGTGCGGTCGCTCTTGTATTCGAGCCTGATTCAAAAGGTATTATTCTTATTCGGACATTATTCAATTCTAATTGTATATTCTAGATCCTAAATGGACACAGAAGCAATAAAAATTCTGAACGAAATGCTGAAGTCAACCCAGAATTTCATAGCGGGTCAGCAAGCAGAAATGAAGGAAATGAAGAAAGAATTCGGCAAAGCAAAAGCCAAAGATTCAGAAGAAGAAAAGTCTGCCGAACTATATTGCAAATTAAATTCTATGATTCAAGAATTCGAGTTTGATCTGGAAAAGGGCAAAACATTCGCTTCCTGGTTCGAGAAGCATAAATCATTCTTTGAGAACGAAGGTAATTCTTTGGCCGAAAATGTGAAAGTCCGATTATTAGTCGCAAAATTAGGGGGTAGTGAATATGCTAAGATTTCACAGAAAATGATGCCCCAGAAGTTAGATTCGATGAGATTCGGTATTCTCATTCAAGAGTTAGAAAATGAATTCAGCGACCCTCGGTCTAAAATAGTTAAACGATTCGAAGTTATTAAGTTAAGATGTCCCTGTGTTGAGAAAGTATTAGATTTTGGGACCCTGGTTAATTCGGAATGTGAAAAGGCACAAATGGCCTTAACTGTGGAAGATTCGAAAATTCTTATTTTCATTGCAGGCATTCCTGAAGAAGCCAATGATTTGCGCCAAATCTGCCTGCGATTCGTTGAGCGAAATTCCAATTCGGATCAATGCACATTCAAGCAACTATTGGAAGAGTGTCGCAGTTATTTAGCAACAAAGGCAGAGGCAAAAGTTTTTGAGAATATTCAAGAAAAGGTAAAATTTGAGCCGGATTATTCATTCGAAGTAAACAATGTTAGTAAACATCTTATTCAGGCTCAACCGATTCAAAATTCGAAAATGAAAGATAATTCGAAAAATGAATTTATTAGAAACAAGTACCAAAAGAAGTTCAACTACAATTCGGGAAATCAAAGATTCAACAATTATTCGGATTATTCGGAGAATCCAAACAAATTCAAAGGCATTCAGTGCTACAATTGTGGTCGTTTTGGACATTACGGACGTGATTGTCGTAAGCCTAAAGGTTGGTTAAACCGATTCAATAGACCACAGATTAATCATGTTTCTATTGATCCAGATTCGTCAGGAACCTTTTGTGGTATTACCGACATCGTGAATCCAAATTCTATTCTGATTAAACAAAAATGGATCACGCAAAAATTGAAATTGAATGAAAAATTAGTCGAGATGATCGTTGATTCGGCAAGCCAAATAAATATTCTGAATGAAGAGATTTGGTCAAAAATTGGCAGTCCAGAATTAGCCAAAGTTGATTATTCAGGCGTCGGCCTAGGAAAGACAAAATTCGAGATTGAAGGGAAATTCAAAGCAATTGTAGAATTATTCGGAATCACAAGTGAAGAAGAATTCCATTTGGTCAAAGGAGATGTCAATATTTTGGGATTGCCAATCTTGAATAAATTCGGAACAAATTCTAGAATTCTAGCAAAATTCATTCCAAAAGAAGAAATATTCAATTCTCCAAAACAGAAAAAATGGCGTAGTCCTCAACCATTCTTGAAAAATGAAGAAAGTCCATTCTGGAAGAAGAAAATATTCAAAAACGAAGAAACGCCAAAAAGATGGCATCGAAAAAGCCGATTCGCCAATGCTGAGGAGGTATTAGTCAAAAACACAAACAAAAGTGGAAAAACCTTGTGGCTGCCGGGAAAATTAGTCAATAAAGTAGGCAAAAAGTGGAGAATCGAAGTTCCACGCCTCAAGTGCATTGTGAGTCGCGAAGAATGGCATATTCGAAAAAAGTATTGGTTAGAGAAAAACCAATCAGATTCTGATAATTCTATTGATGAGAAAAGCGTAAAGCTCAATCAGCTATTCAATAAAAATATCAATTCGAAGAAAAACGATTCAGAAATTCAAGAAGATAATTCTAAAAACATTCCAGAAGAAGATTTGATTGATGTTTTAGACGAGCCGAAGCCAACCGATGAGAAGAATGATGACGATGAAAAGATGAGTGGTATTAGCATTGATGCTTGAGGGTTTGAGATAATATTTTTGTTGTGATAATATTTTTTTGTTTGTATTTTTTGTATTGCCCCACTTTTGTAATTATTGTATTTTGCCCCTTGTATGTATTTTTTGTTGTTTGGAGACATTATTCGTAATTCGACCCTCGGAGTATTATTTGATTCAAGTGTAAGTTATTCTTATTAAAAGAGGGAGGTGTTAGGTATTGGCTTAGTATAAAAGCCTTCCTATTATCCAGTCGGGGTCTCAGTCTATTGTCGCAGTGTTATTCTATTCTATTCTGTCTCCACATATTCGGCATCTTGCCATATTCCTATTGTTCGCCCTTATTGTATATATTGTTGTAGATAAAGCACAGTTGTTAGATACTGTCTTATCTTGTTATTCTTGTTAGTACGTTGACATACAAGTCACGTACATAACAAATCCTATTTCTGAATATAGAAGCAAAAGTATTACCGAGTATGATTCTATTCATCTGGAGCAGAGGCCGGTCAGAAATGGCGAAGATGTTGGAAATCGGAACTGTCGGAAATCGAAAATGACACAAAAGTCGGAACTCGGAAATCGAAAAGAAAAAAATGTCGGAAGTCGGAAATTGGAATTCCGGCCGCCCTACGATTTGGAAAAAGCTTAGGCATGTAATATTTAATGTTGGACCTTTCATGAGGTTAACCTTCCATAACGTTTACTTCCGTATATTTATTTAGGGATTGGATAAATTACCTGTTTATTTTTGCTAGTGAACAAAGAATTCTTCTTATTCAGAGCTGTATGTAATTTTTCCGCATATTTCTGCATATAAGCTATACTAAATTCTTTAAGCATTGCTTTATCTTCGCCTTTTTTGATTTCAGATATAAATGATAATAATGCTTTATTATTTTCTTCGATACTAAAAAATGTAAAGGCAGCCGTCAATTGTTGATAATTTAGTGAATATTTCATTAAATTCTCCACAGAGTTATCAATATTTAATTTGATATTTTCTTGTTGAAGATCATTATAAGAAATGCGAGGAACATCTTAATTTGAACGGTTCGGTTTAATTTGATTTGAACGGTTCGGACTTAATTTGAACGGTTCGGAACATCTTAATTTGAAATTTACGGTTCGGTTAGTCGGTTCGGTTAAGCGAAGAATTTGGTGAAACGGACAACCCTACTTACTATACAATTTTTGTAAAATTTGCTAGCGAAACTTTTTTAGGAAACTTTTTTTTTCTGGAACTCAAAAAGGATCCGGGTCCGGTCAAAATATCGGGTCTGGTGAAACACTACCATTTACCCAAGTTTTGGATAGGTAATCTTGTCCACCTTCGTTAAGAAGCTATCAAGAACAAATGGCAAACTAAATTTTTACCGTTCTTTTTAATTTCAAAAATATAAAAAATTGCATCCAATTCTTCTAAAATTGTCTGAATTTCAGCTTTAGTGTCCAATTTTTGTGTCTGTTTTTCAAACACATTTTCTAAAACAACACCATAAATTTTAACCATCTTTTGTAACTGGCTACAAATTTCTTTCAAGGAATACTTTTCCAATTCATGGGGAAATAATTTATCACAAACAAGTTTTGTTTCCATCCTTTTTTCGAAATCGTTATCCTCTAATATATTCAAGCTATGACTTAATTCCTAAATTTTAATGTAATTAAATCGACAACAAAAGAATGAATCGTTGCCGAAATCGTTATCCTTGAACCACGCTACAGTACACTTAATGAACTTCATGAACCACGTTTGCGGGCACTTAGTATAGTAACGCGAGTCAGACCCTTCCTAGAGAATAAAGGTTCGGACGGACTAAATCAAGCGTCTTAATCAATCTTCGATGCATGAATGATAATCCCGAAAGCTCTACATTATTAACTTGGTTATTATTAACTTACCATTATTAACTCCATTATTAACTAGGTCCGTTACTAACTATTAACTCTCTATTATTAACTTTCTATTATTAAATATACTTAAATTCATGTTTCACTAAGCCGAGCTTCGATGTTGGAGATGTCGATTAGTTTAAATTAGCGGTCGCTGGCAACATTCCAGATGAGCGATTTGGTTAGAAATCATTTAAAACCCTAATCAACCCCCACTAACTATCATCAATTCCATCTAGCTAGGCTATCTCATCAACACCCTATAACGATTCTATGTTAAAGAGAAACCTCATAATTTGTTATCAAATCGGTTTTTGTTATCACTATTAAATTGTTCTTCTTCTTAAGGTGTGTTTTAACAATTATATTTAATCTTTCAAATCCTCTTTTATACTTAAATAAATTTAATATTTTCGGATTTAATATTTTCAGCTTTTCCAACTCTTTGTTTATATTTATCGTCCCTTTTGTAAAGATACTTTTCACAAAAGTATTTATCTTCCATACATCTTTTGTTATGTCTGGGGGTTTTGAAATTACTCTTTTTTCAATTGTCTCATTACTTAATTCACTATCAGCCATCTGCGCAATCAACAGAATTAAAATGCATTGGAGAATCAACTTAGGCCACCAAAACTTGTGGCCATAAATTTTCATTTTAATTTCTTAAAAAAATTTTTTACTTTAATTAAACGATGCAAACATTTAAAGAGAAAATATAGCAAAGATAGGACAGATAAAGTTAAATTTTTTACTTATAAGTTCAGTGGTTGTCTAAACTTCAATGAAATTTGATGAGAATGGGATGAGGAAATCCTGAGATTTCTGAGGATGAGGAATTTCTAAGAAATGTTTCATCATAAAAATTTTTAATGATGTGTAGGTACCCCCAGAAAATACATTAGCAAATATAACCACAAAATACATATTTTAATAAGTTTTGGACAAAAAACTTGGGGAAACTCTTAAAAATCTTTTAACATTTAAATGTTATATTCCATTAACGAGGAGAATTTATGAGGAAGAAATTGAAAAATTAAAATTTAAAATGCCCAGGCAACTGTCAATGAAGTAAAAATCAATTTTCTTGTCAATTTTGTTGAATTTGGGAGGTGATAGAAATTAAAAAGGCATGCGCGCTTTAACTGCCATATGATTGCCAAAATCATGTGTCTGAAAAGATAAAATCGGGAGGGAGGGAAGACGGAGGGGGAGAGGGAGAGGGAAAGGAAAGGAAAGGGCAATTTAAGGGCATCCTTAGAAGAGCGCGGCGTTTGTTGGCCAAATGCCAAGTCTATTGGCTATAGCAGAGAGGAGATATCACAGGTGATAACAGAGAGGTGATATACATAAAGAGGCATAGCAAAGAGGGGATATCACAGATAGAAATTAGCGGTGGTCTTATTATGTGAAAAGAATGCCGGGAGAAAAATAATGCTCTTAAAGAAAGTGAGCCGCCTTGAAAATTTATAAATGGAACCCCCAAAATTCCGTTTAGTTCTATTAACTGAGCCCAGACAGAGGTGTCTTACGAGAATCGAGATCTCGAAAGATCTCGATAACCGAGATTTTCGATCGAGATCTCGTCTCGGTCCGTGCGTCTTTATGTAAAAGAGACAGAGATGATTTTACTACTAATCTAAATCTTTAAAAATAAAAAACAAAAAAATAATATCAAAGTGAATCACATTTAAAATACTTTAAAATATAGAGGGAAAATAAACACGAAAAGATAAATTAAAAATATAGAGAAAATATCTGATTCAAATTACATCCTAATTTTAAATTTAAAAGAATTTCTACTTAAAGTTGGTATTAGAATGTAATTGGAATAAGAATCAGATATTTTTTCCCAATAAAAACAGTATAGTTTCAATCAGGGCTGCACGCAATTGAAAAAAACTCGCAATCCGCAACTTGAAATTTTACTTAAAATTTTACTTAAAACCCCCGCAATTTACGCAATCCGCAACTCGTAATCCGCAATTGCGCGCAGCCATGGTTTCGATAGAATAAAAGAAATACCGGGTATGTGTAATCCAGAGCTGTTAGGGGGTAGCGGGCACTGTAATTTTCTAGTAGGGGGTACTGTATAATTTTTCGTCGGTTTCCCCGGTCTCGATTTTTTAAAAAACCTCGACCTTGACATACTCTACTTTAAAAAGAATCACATTTAAATACTTTGAAGGAAAAATAAAACGGTGGAAGATAATAAAAGAGTACCAAAAATCGTCGGGGTTGTAATCGGGGTCAGTCTTAATCATGAACACGCTTCAGTTTCTTCAGATTTTTTACGTGCGTATCAAGATGGACCTTGAACCTTCCCGAGGAAGTATTTATCTGCCATTTAAATGTATGGCGACAAATTTTACATCGAACTTTTCGATCACCATTGTTATAAAGTATGTCAAAATATTTCCAGATGACTGATCTAACTAAATTATAAAATTATTACATTCAAAATTTTAGAAGATTTGACTAAGATATAAGAATGTGAAAAGTATTACTAAATATTTGTTATTTTTAATCTGTTTAACCATACAAAATTTTTGAGATTTTAATTATTTGGCATAATTATGGGTTACTATTGTAAATAGGGTTACCGGCCCGGTACGGTCCGGTCCGAAAGATCGAGACGGGCATCGAATTTTGGCCCGAAAAAGACTCGGTCGGGCCGGCCCGATAAATATGAGGCCCGAAAAATGACTCGAACGTCGGCCCGACTCGAAAAGGGCAACCCTAAATGTAAAGCCTCATGCCCCCTTTATATCCAGGAACTGACGTGGTTTTGATGAACTCGTTTCTAAATTATTCTCAGCAGTTTCAGGTGGCAAAAGATGTTGAAGTATTTCGTAGTTTTGTGTTTGTTTAGGATGCGGATTTTGAGCAGAACCAGCCTCACTTGCAGCTTAAAATAATTAAATATAATATTATGTGGGAGGACGGATGTAGTATAGTATACCGGTGGAAAGGATCCGATATAAAACCCAAACCATTCGGTTCGTCTCGACGAGCTGAGTCGATGTTACCTCGCTTTTTTCCGGAGATGTCTGTGAACCGAGATATAGGCCCAAAATCGAAAACCGAAAATAGGAGGGGAGTAAGCACAAGTTTGGGGGTGAAAAATTCGATTTTCGAATGATAGCTCATTCGAAAGAGCTCCTCGAGCTGAGTCGAATGACACCAAAAGGATTATATATTCTAAAGCTGATTGAAGTTTACTAAATTATTTTGGAACCCCCCCCCCCCCCCCCCAGAATAAAAATGTAAGATGGATTAATGCTATCTCGATTAGATTAAGTAATATTTTGGAAAATGTGTAACCCTCATATTCCTGTTTATTACGTTTTGCTTTATTAAGATATTCGTTAAATTGTTCTTCGTGCTTGCTTTCAAGATGACCCCTGAAATTTGCCGAAGTAGAGCCTGGTTCGAAAATATATTGTTGGCTACAATTGTTACATTGAACACATCGAACACCATCGACATTAAAGAAAATTGTATAATAATCCCAGATTGGTGATCTAACTAAATTTTAAATTATTAAGTGAAACGGGGAAAACTCGGAGAGTCAGAAAAGCCGGTTTTTACATTAGTCGCGGTTTTTTCAACACTTAAAAATTATTTTTGCTGAAATTTTCTTATTTGAAATAAAAAATCGAAAATTTGGGGGTGACTTCAATATCTACTTTCTGAATGCCGCCAATTTAATGAACAATTTTTATCGACATATTTGAAGTGATTACAAAGGATATGAATAGATTAATGTGATTTGTGGTGATTTATGGGAATATCTAGGGAATGATAATGAGTGAGAATTTGGTTTGATAGGGAATCATGAGGAGTAAGGGGATTTGGAAGTATTAATAAGTTTTGTTGGATTAAAAATATATTTAACTACAGACTGATAGCCTTAATATAACCCTCCTGTATCAAGAGTAGAGGTTTTACATATTACTGTATTTATTCGACAAATATGGACTCTGTCAGATCATAAGTTTTGAAAAGTTACGATTTGGATAATCGGCCTAATCTTATTTTTTGCAGCTTCGGAAAATATGGGTAAAGAGCTAGGGGGTGCTTATAATTTTCCGATAGAGTGTATATGTCCATTATTACCTAGATTAAAAAACTCACACGGGGAAGTCTTTGATTTATATTTTAAATCTTCTTGACCAATTTCTGGTGGATTGCGCGAAGGATTTTGATCAGAACCAATATTTCTTGAATCTAAGATAATGCAAAAATATTATATTATTGTTAAAATGCCAAAAGGAATAGCTGAATCTCAATAGGATAATGATAGGAGTAATATAAAAAAGATTAATGCCTTCGTGATTAGTTTCGCGGTGTGTTTGAAATCCTGCAGAACCTGCATATTCACGCGCATTCGGATGTATATTTGTGCCATATTTCGAGCTAGCTAATCCCTCATTAAGGTGTTGATGATATTGCAAATACTGATTATAATCTCTTTTAGCACTGAAACATTAAAGATGATATTGTTAAAAAATATCATATAATCCAATTTTTGGTGAAACCAAACAGATCTATTTTTTAAAATTGATCTGTTGGTATTTTTTAAAATTGATCTGTTGTTGACACCCAACAGATCTATTTTTATCATAATAAAACAAACTTAAAAGCATTCCATCCCGATAAGCTATTATCGTGAACTCCTTCATGAGGTGATACGTAAGATGCTCCTTGTGATTCTTGTATATTTCCATGCTAAAGATTTTCAGGATTAGTATATTGATACTATAGCTTAGTGGTAAGCTTAGTTAGTGGTAAGCTGTTAGCTTAGTGATGATTCTAGGTAATACCGAAAGGTATTTTGTAATCTTCTTTGACGTAAATTACGGTATTACTGTCAGTTTAACAAGAATTCAATTTGCAAAATATAGTTTATTTTTATAAAATCTGGTATACAATTATGGTCATCGGAACAATGACTCAATTAAAGAAATACACCAAACATAGATATATTTTATAAATTCAGAAAGATACTCAGTAAGGTTTGAATTTTTTAATAAACCTGTAATGATGTTGAAGTCTGGTAGTTACCTACAAATAAAAATTCATTAAGCTCTTTTGTCTCCTCATTTTCAATTAACTTTTAAATAAGGGTTTAGAGGTGAAAATAATACAGGGTGACCCAAAAAGTCTTCGAAAACTTTTTATTTTTTCCCTAAATCTCATACTATCTCAAAGCACCTTTATCCAATCCCAAGTTATCAAATCCCAAGTTATCTCCCTTAATCTTTGTTTCATTACAAATAATGATTTATAAATGTTATTTAGTTATTTTTATGTTAATTATTCCCTTTGTAATGAAATTTATAGGTAATTCCAAAATTTTAACCAATTTCTGGTGGATTGCGCAAAAGATATTGAAACATTTCGTAGTCTTGAGTTTGTTCGGGTTCTGTATTTTGATCATAACCAACATTGCCTACACCTAGATATGCAAAAATATTATTAGTTTCTATTAAAAATTTGCCAATTTATTGGAAATAATTTGTAAAATTTTATAAGCTTCTCATTAAAACATCCCATCCTTTCGAAATATTATCTTCCAACCCTAGGATTTACTATTTGAAATCAATTTAGGTATCGTATTTTCTCTAGTAATCCCCCAGTCTTTATTAATTCCCACCCTGGGGAAGGGTTGAAACAATAATCCCCTTCTTTATACCCCACTCAATTAATTCCCCACTCTAGAGATCGGTTGAAACAATAATCCCCCTGGGGATTACTAGAGAAAATACGGTATTTATAAATTAAACCGTAAATTATATCAATCTCAATATTAAACTAACTACTTGAGGGAATATATTATGATAAATTCATTTTTTAACTGATAGATTACCGTAGTGTTGATGGTTATTCCACGGATTTCCTCCTGGTGCACCGTAAAGTATATCAATCTCAATACTCGAAAAATATATAAAAATAAGAATTTTTAAACCAATTTCAAAAATGAAAGTCATTTTCTAAAAAATTAGTTAAAATATTAGTAGCAAGTAGAGGTGGTTGAGATGGGAGCATGCCAGTGTACCGCGACAAGGCCGGTCGAGGTCAAGGCCTCGCCGAGACCGTGGTCCTCGCCAATTTTCCAACATCGACCTCGATCTTGTTGATCTCGGGCCTCGGAACCTCGTCTCGATCCTCGCCCAGAACTTCGCCGAGGATCAGGGTAAATAAACACCACTAAAAATTGACTTTTTTATGGAATAAATCTGGCTTCGTAGTCATCCAAAATTTTCAAAATTTACAACACTATCCTATACAACTCTATCCAGGATTTTAATAAATCCCTAGTCAATTAAATATCTACAAAGTTTTTATTTTCCATTTCTCTAACCTAGACAAATTTAGAAATTATATAAGCGTATAGAAGTAGTGAGAGATTAGAAAAATCCTTCGATATCCTTCTTAATACACTCAACAACATTTGTCTTCAAAGTGACATAAGAGACTACTTAAAAGTTGAGTGAAGTCGAGTTATACTCAAAAATTGTGTGATTGTCTGAATTTCAGAGACACTGGGGACGAAGAATCTCTACGAAATGCTTAATTCTCAGATTTTTTGGGACTGATACAATTCTATATGCCAAAGTCGCCTCGTTATTTAAGAAAATTTATTTTCAAGAAAATTGGGTAACAGCATTAGATTAAATAATGATATAATTTTTAGATGTTTTCCTTTTTTCCTGAACTTCCCAAGACCTTTTTTCAAATTTTCGGACAAAATGCGGAAAATCACTTTCCTAAAAATCCTAACCCTATTCACAAACATTTATCATATCATAAAAATTTTAATATTGTATGCCTATTTTCAAGGAGTTTATGAGATATAGTGGGTGAATTCACCTGACATTATTCAAGTGCATTTTAATTACATAAATTAATGTGTTTAAAACAAAAAACTAGAAGAAAACCTTAAGAAATTTTTAAAAATTTAAATTTTAAGTATTATTATAGAGGAGGTTTTATGAGGAAAGAATTATAAAATTAAAATTAAAAATGCCCAGGCAACTGCCTAGATGTAAAAATCAATTTTCTTGTCAATCTAAAATTTATTTAAATTTTCGAATTCATTAGAAAGACATGCGCGCTCTTAATGCCATATACTATTACCAAGAGGTAAGAAGGAGGGTAAGAGGTAAAAAATCGAGAGGGAAGAATCGAGAGGGAAGATGTAAAGAAGGAGAAGGGCAATTTAAGAGAAGACCGCATGCGCGTGCTGGCCAAATCCAAAGCTTAGAGGATGGAGAGAAGGATATCGCTGATGATAACAGAGAGGTGATATACATAAAGAGGTGATAGCAAAGATGGAGAGGAGGGATTAGAGGAGGGATTAGCGGTGGGATTATTATGTGAAGCTATTTTCAGCAATGGTTTTTCTTCTTCATTCCGTCTTTTGATCATTCCGCGTATCTTTCCTCATTCCTATTAGATTGCCGCTTCTCTCACTTTCCGTTTACCATTTTTTAAAAATAAGTTCCAGGCAAAAAACTTAAGCTAATCCCTAATAAATTCTTTAAAACTTAAATGTTCTATTAATGAGGAGAGGGAAGATGGAGAGAAAAGAAATTGAAAAATTAAAATTTAAAATGCCCAGGCAACTGTCAATGAAGTAAAAATCAATTTTCTTGCCAATTTTATTGAATTTGCGAGGCGATAGAAATTTAAAAGGCATGCGCGCTTTAACTGCCATATGATTGGCAAAATCATGTGGCTGAAAAGATAAAATCGGGAGGGATGATGGAGGGGGAGTGGAAGGAGAGGGAGAAGGAGGGAGAGGGAGAGCGAAAGGAGAGGGTAAATTAACGGGTGAATCCTTAGAAGAGTTGGCAAATGATTGTTTGGCCTGGTAAATTTGGCAACTTGGCCAACTTTGGTTAGCCAAAGTTGGCCAATTTTGTTGGCCAGACGTCAAGTCTATACATAAAGAGGTAATTGCATAGGGGATATCGCGGATAGAAATTAGTGGTTGGCTTACTATGTTTCTTCATTACGCGTATCCTTCCTCATTCTGCAAGATCTGCCGCTTCTCTCCCTTTCCATCTGGAACTTTTAAAATGAGCCTGGGTTTATTATTTTTTTCGATATGACAATTATTTTAAACTAAGGTTTATTGTTGCTAGGAATAGCGTGATTAATAAAACATTGCTTTCTCAACGACATACCGTACTTTAAAAAGTTTACTCACGGTGGCACCTTTTAGATTGACACCTGAGCAATGTTACTATTGCTAATTATATAATAAATTTGCAGCATTTACAAATTTTCAGTTATCTAAAACTCAACTTTCGTTTGTACATTTACCTGCACATCTTGTCAATCATTTTATTTTTTATCTTTGGATTATCTTTTTTAATAATATCAGTGAATGAATATCCAGATTGGCCTGTGACTGGATATATAGGAGATTTGCTTCTTTTAAACCCTAGTAAACTCAATTGCTATCACATAAATTTTTTTCCTTATCTCGTTGAATAAAATTTATACAATTTTTAAAATATTAGCTGCTACTCGCACTTTACCTAGCTAGGGTTGGATATGATTAGTGAAACATTTATGCATATAACAAACATGTTTACTTAAAAAATATACACCTGCCAATTTTTTAATATTTAATTATAAGCTTAAGGTCTGACATTTTAAATGCCACTTTAAAAAATTTTTTTAAATATTTTAATAAAATAAAAATTTAAAGCCCACGCCAATTAGATTACTATATCTAAACGTAAATGTCCTCCGATAACATGAACGACTATTTTTCCGTCGGATTGAATAAATCCTTTCCAGTAAGCCATTGGAGTTTAATTTATTTTTAATAAAATTTTCAGCCTATTTACATTGCGTATAGCAGTCCTGGCTTACATTTCCCTCTATTCCTACCGGCATTTTTACATGGATTTGTCTCAGCTATTGGAATGATTTTAAATTTAAGTGTTTGTTACATTACCTGGAAATATTGGTATTTGTGAGATTTCATCTTATATAAAACCTAGAACCATGCAATATAGTAAAATAATTAATTCAGGGGAAAATATACAGCATTAAAATCCAAAACTTCTGTTCTAATTGCTATCAACTCCTTCCTAGAAGTTGTTCATCAAACCGGACATTTTGTCTTCCTTTATGTAGCAGCTACTGGAATAAATTTTATCAAGGCTTCATTGGCATTTAAATTAGAAGCGGTTTCACTCATTATGGCAAATTGTATTTGCTTTATGCTTTTTACTTTGAGCATAGACAGAGTTCTTGCTGTTGCCTTTCCTTTATTGTAAGTGATACTTAAAATGCAGCTTAAATGATTCGAGGTTAGGTACAGAACTTGTAGACAGAACATTGTTACAACATTCGAGCTACAAAAACAAGGAATTCAGTGTCACTACTAGAGATCGGCCTGGGTCTGGACCAAGGCCTGGGTTTTTCCTGTACCGAGAGTCCAGGCCCAGGCATTTTTTGACCTTCCTGGGTTTTTCCTGGGCCTGGGTTTTTCCTGGACTACAAGCCCAGGATCCGGCCAAGGTCAATAATTCAAACCCGGAACCCATGAACAGGCACAGGCTTTTCAAAATTTCCAATCTCTAGTCCCTTCCATAGCTTTTTAAGTATATCCAATGGACAGTCCCACTTTTAAGCATGTCAACAGAGCAAAGTTATTATTGCTAATTATCTAACAAATCTTCAGCTAGCTTCGAATTATATTCAAATTTTTAGTTATCTCAAACTCAACTTTCGTTTGTACATTTACCTGCACATCTTAACTATCTTTTTATTTTTTATCTTTGATATGTCTGCTTTAATAATATCTGTTACTGAATATCCAGATTGGCCAGTGACAGGATATATTGGAGATTTGGTTATTAGTGTACCATCACCTTTCAATACCGCATATGTTTTGCTCGTACCTCTAATGGGTTCAGCTTTGGCTCATATAATTGTTGGATTATTAGCAAAATATAAAGGAGGCAAGCAGATATATATTATTTTCCATATACTCAGGATTAGAAAAGTTTTTAATTATCTGAGAGATGTAATAAATCTAGTTATTAAAAATAGGGTAGTAACTCGACCCTTCGAGGTTGGGAGTGTCTTGGTCGGTGTTTGTCGGGGTTGCTACTCAACGACTGATATACATATTGTCAGTCGTCGAGGTTTCGGTGGTTGGGTTGCTACTCAAATTAAAAACTATCTTTGATCCGGATATGACAGTCAAGATCATAAGTATAATAAATATGTTAAATTTAGCCAGATACTACATAGTCTATAATAAGAAATCGGCGTCCTTTGCACTCTATGTTTTGTCAAAATTTTAACTTATAACTTTTTTGATTTTAAATTTAACCTCAGATTTGGCTGACGAAAAAATTCGCAAACTATTTCGTTCACTTTCATTAATTATTATTGCCAACATTGGTGGATATGTGATTTTTATGATTGGCATTAACGTTTTTTTAAGGGTTTTATCTCCGTCATCTCCTTACTTTTGGCATGCAAATGTTTATCTTTCAATGTTTCTAAACATATCTGGCGCTATAAACGCTCCAATTCTATACATAAATAGGTAAACTTAACTTACTAAAGTTATATTTTATCTTAGCCCAATACTAAATATCGATAACACAGTCCACCACCCTCGTTGTATGTATCAACTCCGCACCTTGTTAGCATTTTATCTTAATAATAGGGCATGCAAATCCCCGGATACGAAACTCCGGAAAATTTTTCAGAACTCCATGATCCGCCAACTTGCCTCATCTTTCATCTACTAGATCCCGAAATGAAAGTAAAATGCATATGCCTACTTCCCTTCTCTGGTATAAATTCTTTTGTCTGATTCAAAAATCTAAACTATTTAAAAATAGATTTTCCCTCAACATATTTTATAAATCATTAAATAATTATAGTACCGACTATAAAGCGGCATTCAGAAAGCAATTTGCGGCAATTAAATCAAGCTTCTTAAAATTAAAATATTATCTTTTTAATCCAACTCAACAAAGTACAACTATGGTACAAAAGTATTAATATCAGGAACTTGGAAGTTTTTAAAATTAATGAATGCAATCTAATTTTAGAAAATTTATGATGCATCCTTTTAGAATATATTTTTGTAAATTCTGATTATAATGACCTCAATATATGATATACCCAATAAAGAATCTCAATCTAATTTTATGTTTGATTAGCTTAGCCACTTCGATTTAAGTCTGTATCGTATAGCGGGTCGGATTTATTTTATAAATTCGTGATACTCTATATAATTCCAAGCAAATCAAATTTAAAAATTGTCCTTTTCTATATGTAAATTTAATTTTTAATGAATCTTTTTAAACCTAGTAAACTCAATTGCTATGCCATAAACCTTTTTCCTTATCTCGTTGAATAAAATTTATATAATTTTTAAAATATTAGCTGCTACTCGCACTTTACCTAGCTAGAAGTGGATATGATTAATAAAGCATTTATTCATATAACATACATGTTTACTTGATAAATATACACCTGCCAATTTTTTAATATTTAATTATAAGTTTAAAGTCTGACATTATTAAATGTCACTAAATGATTATTAAATAATATTTAAATAAAAAAATTAAAACCCAAGTCAATTAGAATGTCTCTGAAGTTTCGCGAGTTTCGCGAATGCAAATATGCTAATTAAAAAGTATACTAATTAAAAATAATTAAAATTATACTAATTAAATAGTAAAGAGGAAGGAGCTGTTGGAAAAGAGCTGTTTGGCCCGACGGAAATATTTTTGTTGGTGCAAAAGTTTACGATCAAAACTTAAAATCTCATTTTTTCCCAAAAATTACACATCTAATATTAAAATAATTTGTTTTTATTTTGTGAATACATGAAAAAAGGACTTTCTTAGAATGTAACAGAATACCAACATGATATGTTTTAGACACCATAAATCCTCAAATTTACTTATCTATATCAAATAAAAATTCGAAAAATGTTAAAATAATAGTAAAGTCTTAAAAAATTAAAAAAAAATAAAATTTAAAAAATGTCCTTCTAATTTCACGAAGCACCTTTAACATTTATTCTCGGCTTCCAAATTTACTTCACACCATTTTTTCAAATTTTCTTTTTCCATATATTTAATCCCAAGATTTAAATCTTTTATACGAATGCCCAAATTACTAACTGCATTTTTATATAGTTCTATTAATCGTTTCTTCAACGAATCTATCTTTGGATTTAATTCTTCCAGATTAAGAATTGCATCTTTATCCAGCTTTGATTGTTTAATCTCAATTCCAATTATCCAATATGTACAGCGCCAATCCTAAATAAAATTTCTGTAATTGTGGGTTTCCCAACCCAGGTTTTGTTGATATATTTTTTTTTCAACTTGGTCTCATAATGGTCAGAGCATAATACTTTCTCTCCATTCAAAAAAGGCGGAGTACTCAGAAAGTGATATAGCTTGGGAGAAATATTGGTCGTTGTAATGACTTTTATTTAAATTCTGACCATAATGAGTCCGTATATATGTTTCAGTGAAAATTTGTTTGGAAACCGCTCAAGTACCAGATTTTTAGAATTCATTGTTTAATAGTCCTAAAAATTTACCAAATATTTTTCTTTTAATTTGGCTTCAAGCTCTTTTGGGCATTTCTCAGAATCCAACAATTTTAGGGGTCTAATATGAAGATATTCGATAATATCAACTTGTTTTTCAATGTGTTCAACCAACTGAACACGTAATTGACTTTCAATAAATTTGCAAAATTGAACACCATGCATGGACACATTTAGGTGTGAGCAGTTTAGCAAAAGGAAATGATCATACTGAAAATTTTATTAAAATTTATGTTGAACTTATTATTAAATCGTGCTATTATTATTTTATTAAAGCATCTTATGTCTCATTTTATTTTAATTAAATCATAGAAATAATTTAAATTACGGTATGAGAGATCTAATGAAGTTACCCTTTTCGTAATTGGAAGGTTTTGATGGATTTTCAATTTTAGTACTGCATACTAAAATTAAAGTACTTATTCATGAGGTTACTTAGAGTTCAATTGTATCGTGCTGTGGAAAAATTCATTGGATGGGAGATGAATTAGAACCATCATGGAAAGAGACCAGACTGAAGCACAACCGGCTGTGCCACCATCTAACTCGATGATGGGTTATTTTATTTTCATTTATGTAATTTCTGCAAGTACGGACACAACAGGTTCAGTCCGGAACGAGTCGAGATCTCGACCAATCAGTATTTTTCGAGTTACCGCTCACATTCTCGATCTTAACTCCCAGTCAAACCCTCCGAGTTAAAGCTTCGATAAACTTCCTTAACCCTCTGATCAGCCATAACTTAGACTTTTTTGTTATTATTTTATCAATAATGTTCTAGATTTCTTAAAATACATATTTTGTTACCTCTTTAACAAATTCTTTCTCACTTCCAAACCAGTCAAGCCATTTCATTTTAATAACTTCCAAAGACATTTTTTCATTAACTTCTTTAATCACTTCAGACAACTTTTCTAGTCCTAATAATATGTATAAATTGTTAATCAAAATTCCTAAAAATATTCAAAAACCCTTTTTGGATTGTTTAATAATAATTTTTGCGGTAGATTCATTCAAAGTTAACAAAGAATTTTGGGTAGGATACCCTGGAGGTATAATCCTCCAATAATGTTTCTCTCCGGCATCTTCCCCAAATTCAACTTTACGCCATTCTCTCTCTTTTAGATCATCCCATTCATTTTCCGTTTTTCCTGCCATATTCACATCAACCCAATTTTCAATAAATTTTTTATGAAAATTTTCTAATATTTGACAAATATGATCTTTCTCGTGTGTTTTTATCAAATCATATGCCAAAGCAAACAAAGCTTTGTCATTTAAAAATCCATAAATTCCCCCATAAATTGAATTTTCTAAAATTAAATTTTAATAATCGTTTGAAAATTTAATTAAAAATTTCACTTTTGCTCCAAATTCTAATGACGTTAATTAATGTTTGAAGTCGTTGTGAGCCGCTGAAAAGTGGTGCCATTCTGATGTTAGCACGATAATCTGACAATGATTATAAATTTAATCTGTGCTACTATGTATATATACCAACGTTGAAATAGAGCCCCACTTTGGAGAGTAGTTGAAATATAGAGCCCCACCCTGAATTAGAACCCCACCCTGAAATAGAGACCCATCTTGGAGGATAGTTGAAAAATAGAGCCCCATGGGGTTCTATTTTCGGAAATACGGTATATATACCCTTTTGAGGGGTAAGCAAAAATGGAACTGTTTAAGACTGAATACTCATGTGGAATATTTCGGTGTATATGTATTGAAAAATGGGGGGGTGAGTGTATGAGATAATTTAGGTCCTCCCCGTCATTTAGCCCCATTCGGAAGACAAATCCTGAATGTCCTGGATTTACAAGAGAAGTCTGAATAGATTGATCTTGAGAGGGGAAGGACATAAATAGTGTCCATATTCAAATTAGTACAATTAAATGCGATCTGAAGTTCTAACACGTGGCTAGCACGTCAGGATTCGAGCCTGGATTCGGGTGAAAGTTCCTTACAGTAACTATAACATAACAAATAATTCGACTTTATTTGCAGTATATTACCGTATTAATTCTAATAGAAAAAATTGACCTAGATACTCAATCGTCCCCCACACATATGAATGGGGGGTGGGGGTGCATTTAAATAAATACGGTATTCTCGACATCCAAATCTTTCAATTTTAATATTTAATTCCGGACACCTCTTTAATCACCCTTGTATAAGCTCTCCTACAGTATGCAAAATCTACACTAAATACCTGAAAGTTCATAAATCATTTTTGTTCCAATTGGCTCATTCTCCAAGCTCAATACAACTCTTAGTTCTTTAATTTCTTTGTCAATAATATTCAAACGTCTGTCATTTATACCCTTCATAAGTCTCACCATTTTAGGGATAACAACACATTTCATATAAATATTTAAATTTTCAATTCGGAAATTAATTGAAATTGATAAATGAAGCGATTTGCTTAGATTTTTAGCAGCCTGAACCTGACAGATTTGGCAATATATCGAAGAATCGCTACATTCTCCTCTTCGTTTTTCATTACATAATTTATTCCCCAAAAATTTATTTTCCACAAATTCTTTTCTATTATCATCGGTTTTACTGTCATTTTCACAAAGAATAATTCCTTCAATTGTGGAATAGTCTTTGAGTACTTCGATGTTTACAAGATTTGTAATTAAGAAGTCGCATGTTTGCTTCTAAATATTAAAATTGAAATATGGAACACCCAAAATCTGAACCCTCATTATGTTAAAAATTTAAGGATCGGGAGCCTAGTTTTTCGGAATTTCGATTTTCGCGAGGTTTTTTCGAAAAAAATTTTTTGATTCGACACATCTCTGAACATTTATAGTTTGATCAAGAAGCTGATCAACTTGTTCCAATTTTAAAAGGATATGCCTATTTAGAGACTCTCTCAGCTTAAGTTTAAGTCTCTTGAGCTTAAGGTTAAGTCTTGGTCTTATTTTTGAAAAGTCTTCGATCATGTACCCTGTTGTCATGTTTTTAATGTTTATCTCAGAACCCTTGGTCCCCGTTTCCCGAAAGAGAGAATCAGGCGGGTGCTGGACTACTTTTTACTATTTACTCAAAATGCAAACTAATTTTATTTCAAGAGATATTTATTTATTTTAAGGATATTTAGGATTAAAAAAATAATAGAGTCGATCGGGATTAAACGAAGGAAAATCTATTTGAGGGCATTTATTTAAAGACAGCTGACTTCTTTTAATACCAGTATCACAGGCATCAAAAAATCGGAAGCGGAACGCGGAGCGGAGCCCCAAAAAAGAGCGGAGCCCCTCAAACATAGCGGAGCCCCAAAAAAGAGCGGAGCCCCTCAAACAGAGCGGAGCCCCAAAAAAGAGCGGAGCCCCTCAAACAGAGCGGAGCACAGCCATCCCTTATCTTATGCCTTTGTATCCAATACCTTTTAGAAGTATGGAAACAAATATTACCTGGTTTGATGCATTGTAATAATCATTAAACCATGTGTCCAATCCCAATTTATTCGCTAATTTGTTCACATCATTTATTATATTTGTTGAGCTGCCTTCCTCGATCTTGAAAATTTTTTCGGCTTCGTGTTTCATGTAATATTTTTCCTTGCCTTTGTTTACTATTTCAATAAGCTTGAAATGGATAATTTTACATATATTTTTATAAAAATAATCAAAAAACCGAAATTTCAGCGGATTTATCTCCCCTTAATTTTTCTAGTTTTCTGTCCTCTTCCAAAGCTTTTTCATCAATTTCAGTCTGTTCCTCAATCTCTTTAATTTCTAACTCTTTTTTATCCTCAACATTATCAAATTTAACAGGCTCCTTGTAGCCACCTTCCTCAAGTTTTTTGAAAATAATATCGTATGCTCTATATTTTTCACCAATTAACTCAACCAAACGATCACTGGCATTTTTATCATTTAATCCTATAATTAGACAGTTGTTAATTTATCATGATAGTAAGAAGGAGTAAAAGTTTTGACCCGATCAGGCATCCACTTGGCTACCTTTGGCTATTGCTTGCTAGGCATTTATCTCTAACTATGCAGTTATCGAGATGCTGCTTAAAGCCATAAGGTGCATAATTTTAAATGCCAGCCATCAGGATCTCTTGATTTCCTTACATAATATTGATACCTAATTCCTGAGTCGAACAACACCTTAGGTTCCCTTGTCTAGGTATCACATATTTCAACATACCGTATTTACTCTAGTAATCCCTCAGTCTCTAATAATTCTCCAGTCTCTATTAATTCCCCACCCTGGGGATGGGTTGAAACAATAATCCCCCTCTTTCTACCCAACTCTATTAATTCCCCAGTCTCTATTAATTCCCCGCCCTAGAGATGGGTTGAAACAATAATCCCCCTGGGGAATTACCATAGTAAATACAGTATATTCCTTAGTTATCTTTTAAGAACACATTATAAATTTTACCATCTCTCAATTCAATAGCAAATCCCTTCCTCTCTTTATTGCCCTCCCTTGGATCGGATTTCATTTTTCCTTCCCACGCTGCTTTAAGTTCAAGCTGTCTATTCAATTCATTAAAAATCAAATCCTGAATCCATTTACTAAACACCTTCAAACTTTCCTCAATTTCTTCAAATTCAGGATCAGTATATAATTTTGTCCTTTTCATTTCTGAAATAATTTCTCTGATTTCCTTCTCCAATTTTTCGATGATTTTGCCGTGCTTCTTTTCAATTTTATTAAAATCCAACACAAAAATCTTATCGTATCGGCTTCCAATTATTCCCCTTTTCTTTTTAAAATGTAAGCTCAAATTTTCAATTTTAAGATTCGATGGATATTTATCTTCCAATTTTTTAATTTCTCCATAGATCCATCTTACAGTAACAAAATACTTTAAACCTAAAACTCCTCTCAAATTTATAGTTTTATTATCGCTCAAAATCGCTTCCCAAAAATGTTCTCTCAACTGATTTTCATCCAAAAATGGATCATTTTCAATAAAATATTTTAGTTTAAAATTGGGGACCAAAATCTCCATTTTACTCTTCGCTCCAGGAATTTTCATTAATTCTTTAATTTTTGGCTCATTTGCAGATTCTTGATGAAAGCCTTGCAAATATAAGCGTTGTTCAAGTAAAGCAACATCTTGTTCATTTTTATCATCGCATTTGGAGTAAAAATCATACAAATCTAACAAATCATATTTTCCTTCGAGCTCACTTTTTGCTTTAAAATTTTTCAGTTTTTTGAATAAATTTTCAAATTTGGCAGTTGGAATATTTTTATAATTTATTATGTCTTGCAATGAAAGCAAAATATAAATTATAGATTTAATCAACACACAAACACTATTTGGCAAATTATCCTCCTTCTGTAGATTTTCCTCTAATGAATCCCGAGCTTTTCTGGCATAATAATATACCTCCCTTAGCTTTATAGAGTATGCATTAAAACCAGAGTTATCTATTAGATCGTTGTTCATAATAAGATGTCTAGATTCTAAAGCAATTTCATCCAAATCTTTTGTCAGTATTGAAATTGCAATTCTCAATTCGGCATTTTTAGCTTCTTCTGAGTACATGTCGTTGTTCAAAAATTTTTCATAAAGATATACTTTAATTTTTTTGTCCATCATATCTGAAAGTTACTATATTTGTCATACTAGATCACTATCTGAAGCCTATAGGCCTTAAGTTCCGAATACAAAAATTAAACATTTAAAAAGGATTTCTCAGAACCATTGATGATCCGGATACCCGAAAATTTTTACATAGTAAGGTTGGCGTTTCTGGGTATACGAAACAGACAAAACTCGGGTATGCAGAAATTTTCGGTTACGCTATCCTTTCAGGTTTAAGATACACGAAAATTTCTTTGGAACTGGTAACCTTACACCCAGATGCCTACGTAATAAATTGGACAGTTGAAGTACAATTAAGACTTGCTTCTAGTCTTATCCTTAGTTTTCATTTATTGCTCTATAAGATATGCGATATCATTATACGAGCTTTTTGCTAGCACATTGTTCGCAATTTTCTCATCGCAAAAATACTTCGAGATAAAGCTGATATATAATTATGAGTTATTATAGCTATACAAGCCACATGGTTTCTTAAATTTTTCGATCCCCGACAGCTCCACAAACGATCAAAATTTCTAAGCATGAAACTACCTATTATAATAAATTCTTAATAAACTTATGTATTTACTTATTCTTAATGCAATTGGTTGAGCTTCTTCTAGTTTAAGTAAATTATCTTCCCCAAGAAGATATGCTAAGCGTGTTTTTAATTTTAACATTTCTTTTTCCTTGTATTCACCAAAAGCTTCACGCAGGGATTTTGAACGTCCAAATACCCATTCAAAATAATGAAGGTACAGACTTTTCTTAATTTGTTCATATTCTTTTTTATTTTCGGAAATATTCTGAATAAAAATTTATTTTTTATTAAATATTTTTAATTTCTGTTGATTTGTTTGATCAGATAACCTTACTAGCGGAGTTATAGTAAGCGGAGCATTGCCCTCACAAGATTCCTTTTTTATTCAAGTATAACTAGCTATATACCTGTACAAGCCTAAATGGTTTAACAGCTAATCTAAATGGTTTAACAGCATATTGAAAAGCGGATCCGACCAGTGTTTATATATTTAAGATTTGCTCGTACTTGTACTTAGGTACTTCGTACCTAAGTACGAATTTTGGTACCAGCTTATAAACACTGGATCCGACTCCCTAGTTCATACTGGGCAAAATTTGAATAATCAAGTATTATTCCTGCGAATCTGAACGAATGCGTCTCGATAACTGGGGTGTCTAGAAATAGAGTAAAGCAGCTGGGCTATATAGCTATTTCTCTCCTTTAGCTAGAGCAAAGGGTTAATCGGCGGCTGGGAGCGAACCAGCATCTTCAGTAGACCGGACTGATGTGCGCCGCCTACTGCATAGCCTTAGGAAATTAATAGCTATATGCTTTACAATAGTATATTCTTCGGAATGCTATAGCTCTATTACTTGTGTGAGCTCACGATCTATTAATGTTTGTACCCTATTCATATTAGATTTTTAAATAGTAGATATGTATAGTACCATATTAATTAGATCGTTAACAAGTTTAATCCACTCAGGGATTTTTATTTTCAGTTGCTTCAAAATCGTCGTATTTTTTTCAAATTTTCCAACAAAATTTCGCGCACTTTGAACCTTTATAATTTTAGACCTCTCACTCCAGCTGGCTTCAAATTTGTTTATATCATTTTTGAAATATACTTCTACTTCTGGATTGAGATTTAAATTCAGAATTATTCCGTCAGTAATATCCTTATAGTAGTAAATCGCAAATTCTATGAATAATTCAGGGTCAATTTGTTCAGGTTTTTCATTTGCCAAGTTTTCTATGGTATTCAAAATTGTGTTTATTTTACTTGGCTCTTAAAAGGAAATTAAGGTCATTAAGAATGCTTATTTTTAGGTGATCTCTATATACAGATCGAATAAATTTGAGAATATCTCTCACAAGATCAAGCTCTCAAAGGTCACGAGTACCTGTAACACATTAAAAGAAAGTTCACTCCAAAGCTCTATTAGATAGTGTAAGATCAACATCCTAAGATCAGCTCTCAAAGGGAAGAACTGATCTAAAGTATCGAATCCGGGATATCTTAGTATGTTTTTATGCCTCTCAATTAGCCGAATCGGTCCATATCAGCGGTCTCGGATTCGATAATTCTGAACGAGGATAGTCTCGCGGTATCTTCGAGTGTACCTCGCCCAGAAATAACTATAAAGATCGTTCAGTTAAACGATTTTATTTGATCTGAGATAGTGATTTTTACTAATAATTTTTATCTTACCATATCCATAACTTGTGCCAGGTGCCGGAAATCCACGATAAACCTGATAAATAATAAAAATATTTACAATATCTAAATTTTAATCTTAACTTTTTCGATTGATGTGGTCAATGAATTCAATTCATATCTTTTTGACGTTGATAAATCTTAATTAAAATTTAATAGCATTATTATCCTGATATTTATGAATTTTATTTTTTAAAATGTTTCTGATTTAGAAAAATTTATTTTTTGGTCTTGAACGTTAACAAGGGGAACAGTACAGAACATAAGAATTATTTTAGTATGTATAGATCTGCATCATATGGGAAACATTCTAGTACGTAGACTATCACCTTACACATGTTCATTGTCTCTCATATTTAGATCCCCTAAATAGCATTAGATAAATCAAATTTTTGGTTAGCCTCTTGGCTCTGGACAGAACATAGAAATTTTGGCACGGGAGCTACCACCAATTTCGAAAATCTAAATTTCGGCACGGGAGCTACCACCAATTTCAAAAATCTATGTTTAGTTCTAGCTCCAGTGCTAAGTTGGCTCCATTAGATAGCTCAAGAGCCCGGCTCCAATGCTAGATTTTGAAAACCCCGTGCCGGAACCGAGTTCTAAAAAAGTCGGAGCTAACAAATGCCTAATATCCAGCCCTGGATAACTCTCATATATTTCCAAAATTTAAAATTTCGTCGAATAAAATTCACCCTAAAACAAGTTTAACAGTAATATTTTACTCAACTTACCCATTATTTTTTGCTTAAATTCCTCATCTTTCCCCATCAAATCACTGATTGTATTTTTGTTCAACTTTTCAATATACTCATCAATTGTATCATTTTTCAGCACCGGATGATAGCTACTTAAAGCGTCATCTACCTCTCGTTTAAGAATTTGTTTAATATCAACTCTAATCAGAATAAATAAATTGAATCTTCTATTTTCATCCATTTTTCCTCTAATTTTTTTGAGTATATTTAAAATACTTTCTGTATCGTTCCAATTTATAACTTCTTTGTTTCCAGACATATGGTCCATATGGGACAAAATTAGAGTACGAATAATCCTCCACTCTTTCTCATCCACATAGTTTAAAATATTCTTATCCAACTCTCTTATTTGTATCAGAACGATTGATACAACGGTTCGAAGTTCGTAATTTTCATACTCTGTCTCTTTTAATATGAGCCGATAATTAGAAATTATCCAGTTGTCCAGTTCCTCTGATCCTGAATTTTATTTAAAATTTTAATGACTGTCGACGTATCGCGAACCCAATGAAGTATTCGAATCCGGGAAGCACTAGTATTATAGCTTGTCGGTAGATTGGGCTCTGATATTTTGGGAGTACGCATTTTAGATGAAGTAATGTTCTAGCAAGGTGTTGGCGCTATTATTTAGGATTTTTAGAGTCGAGGGAACCCTTATAGGCTACTTCTATCGGATATAGGTGATCGTCCAAAAATCTAGTTTAGCGAAATCAGAAATTCTGGCATTTATCTCGATTCCTGATCTACTCTAATATATACTTGATTCTCGACTGACCCCTAATATACGGTCTGTTGTTCCAAGATCTAATTAACATCAATACCGTATTACGGCCAATATCCTCAATTATTTGATCCCTCCCAATGAATAATTAATCCTTCCCGGGGATAAATTGAAACAGACATCAATCATGTCAAGTTTTGAGTAAATACGGTAATCTACTAAATACCTATTTGTAGAAGATCGTAGAGATAGTCACTCTCATTCAAAATATTTCTCCCATCTGTCAATTTTGAACGAAACAGTTCTAACAAACTTGATCTAGCACCAACATGTGCTTCAAAAAGTTGTTTTAAAGGCTCTACTTCAGATGGATTATCCCTCCATATTTTTAACAATTTTTCTTTAATTTTAATCTTTTCGACCTTTTCAACTTCTTCCCCTGCTTTCCCGCCAATTATTTCCTTTAAAAATTGTTGATGTAAATACATGTCCTGACTGTTGAAATATTTATCAAAATATTTTAGAAATTGCTTGTTCCAAATTTTTTCACTAGATTTTTTACCATGTTTAGAAAGTGTATCGAATGCTGCAGAATTAAATAGGATAAAATATTCTTTCGACAATTTACTGTAATCTGGAATATTGGAGAACAGACGGACAAAAAGTCGAATCTGTTCGCTTTCTTCGACAATGTCTAAAAGTAAAACTATAAATTTTGGTATAGGCTTTGTTGAGATTGAGAGAATTGAGGTTCAATCTCAACAAGGGAGATTGAGAGAATTTGAGATTGAGAGTTGGGATTGAGAGAATTAAGGTTCAATCTCAACAAGGGAGATTAAACCTCAATTCTCTATCTAGATAGATATGAAAATTGTGGAGAGTTACTTGACTGGGTTATGAATTTGAATAGTAGAGGTACTCCGTCAGTTTCCAATTGGAACCCACAATTCAGATCCCATATGCCATCATTTACACTAAGTTTACAATGGATCCGTGTCAAGTGTTGAGTGTCAACACTCATCAAAACACTCGACAAAACACTCGACACGGATGTCACTATAAACGCAGCCTTAATCTCCTAAATCAACAATATCTCCTCTAATCCCTTACACATATGAATAAAACTTTTGGGCTGTAGTAGATAGGTTTGACGGATAGAAATTTTGATATGGAAAAAGAAGCAAAGTAGCTCCTTTAAATGAATTTATGGTACCAACAAATAAAGCACTTTTAATTTAATAAATACCTAATCTAAACAAAAACGATTCCTTTAATTCAAACTTGGCAAAGAATAAATCTCCAAGCACACTTCGAATTTTCTTTTTAATTTCAAGAAGTTTGCCAATATGTATGTGACCGTTATTCTCCGTTTTCATTGAATTAATAGCATTTTTGAATAATTCGGGAAGTAATTTTTCTAATCTAAAATTAATTTATCAAGTAACTATTTATGAAGATCCTTTGATGACCTTTGACACACTCGTTAATTTATCTAATCCCTGAGTAAGGGTTTTACTATAATAGAGGTGGACCCCCGATTAAGTTGTTTCCAATGTGGTGAGCCCAAAACCCCAGAATAATGAATAAGGGAGGGGATATGCCCGGGGCTTTTTAGGATAAACTCAAGGGCTGATCAGCCCTCTGTTGATCTCCTTCAGCTTTTAAATGATGAGAGAAGTGAGAGGGAGTGAATAATAACCAATGGCTATAAACTATAGGAAACAACTCCGGGATACCCTCTTACACTGAAAGAGGGAGGGCCTCTATGAAAATATTTGGGGATGTGCTCCTCAGTTGGGAGTCGTAAATTTTTATAAAACTGCTACGAGGGGAGTTGGGGAATTTTCAAAAAAAGTCTCGAACTTCCTTGACTTTAGAGGGTTGAACTACGCACATGCCATTCCCGAGTAAATTGCATTTTACTATTGAAATTAAACCTTTCAAAGTGCAATTGTCCTAAAAATTGTTTGAATTTTTCTTCTAAATTTTCATATGCCTCTTCCCCATCGAGCTCCAACAAGTTTGAGTTGAGTGAACCAAACTCAACAATAGTTAACATCATTTTATTTAAAGGGGAATTTTCTGAACTTGCATTTTCTATCATTTTTTCAAATTGTAACAAATTCGACATTTTCACCCATTCATTTTTTATTTCATTTTTATTTTCTTCTACAAGTTCTTTATAATTCTGTTTAAATTCCCCTATAAATTTTTCAATTTCTTCCTGCTCCTTTTCATTAACCACCTTTTCGGATAAGCTTTTGGACGATTTTTTAGGCAATTTTTTATTTGCCTCAATTTTCATTAAAGCGGCATTAATCCTCTCATTTAACAAAAATGCCGTATTTATACGTATTAATGTTTTCCAATTTTCCCCGTCTTTTTCTTTATCATTTCCAAAGAATGCCTGATTGTAATTACTGTCAAGATCATTTTCTGTTATTCCAGCTGGAAAATTAAATTGATACATGTATAAACATTTAGAATTAACAGTGTTCTTAATACCTGATTAATTATAATCAGGCTTCTTTCCTGAATCCGTAACAAAGATGAAACTGTTAGGAACCTGGACCACGATATTTTGGAACCGAGAAAGCTCATTTTTCGAACCGAGAATCATCTCTTGAATCAACTCTCAAAGATTGTACAAGAGTCATTCACAGAGTATGAGGTGTTCCTATGGTGAACCTTTGGCTGAATCCGGAACCAATCTAAAGTTGGAGCCGTCAAGAAACTAGAACCGTTCGCATCTTTAGAAATGTCTGACTAAGGAGAGTGCCCGGGTGTCCGCGGGACTTTGGGATAAAATTTGCGGAAAGGTAGATCATACCCTACTTTAGTATACCCTACCACCATTTCTTCTAAATGGTACCGGGGACCGAGTTATAAGCCCCAAAATTTTAGGACCCACTTATAAACAATTTGTTTTGGGCTATAAATGTGTTCGTCAGTGGTTCAGTGGTGAGATCCTAAAGTTAAACGGATCTCTGGATTCAAGAACAAAATTTTCCCAGCTTAGAGATTTTCCAAGCCTAAAGACATCTCCTATAAGACCAAGACTGAAAATAAATTAATAAAGGTCCAACACAGAGTCATGATGGTCTATAAATTACAGCTTTTTAAGTACAGACTTTAGAATACAGACTATAAAAGCGAATATTATTGTTTTGTCCGTAATTGGCATAAATAATATCAATGGACTAAATTAGCCCTAAGCTCATGAATGGATCCACTCAGGATGGTTCTACATATTTTTATCCTATCCAATAGCTTATTCTGCAAAATGCTCATAATTCTTATACATTACCAAATGATCTTGTATTTGTTTTTGACGAGCATGCTCCCCCCTTCTTTGGTCTTGCAAATATTCGAATATTGAAATATCCATACAACAAAAGATTTAAATAAAATAATTTTAAAAACATCTAGAAAATAGTTGATGTTACCGTTAGGACAAAGATAGGTGTTTAAATTTTAGAACAATGACGGATGCTATAAGTTTGAATCCTTTCACAGCAAGGTGCTTTATTTAAGCAGTAACCTCCTTAGGATACTGATAACCTTCTCGGATCCGGTAACATTCTTAGGGTGCCGGTAACATTCTTAGGGTGCCGGTAACATTCTTAGGATCCCGGTAACTTCCCAGGGGGTCCCGGTAACTCCCAGGGGGTCCCGGTAACTCCCAGGGGGTCCCCCAAGTTTAACCTTCTTATAGCTTTTATTAAAAATAATCAGATAAAATAGTTAAAGGGCAGGGCATTATTATTTATTTATTATTTTTAAGGCATTATTTAAAGAGCATTATTCTAATTTAGGGAAATAAGGCAAGAAAATTTTTTTAATTTAAAATTAAAAAATGTAATTTTAAAGAAAAAAGGGCCCGCTTTAAATATTTAAATTACACAAAAATTAAGATGCGGCACTATTAAAGGTCATGACAAAAATGCACTTTATAGACGATAATATAAGGACAATTTCACAATTATTTCAAAATAAAATTGAAAGGCTTTGCCGACAAAAATAAATGTTAAAGGGCATTAATTCTAAGTGCATATATGATGAAATATTTATTAAAAAAATAAAAAAAATATTTATTAAATTTAAATGATTTATTAAATTTAAATAAAATGTTTTGAAATAAATGTAAGACTAGATCCCAGTTGGGCCATTGATGGGTATTGGGCATTTATTGGATCCAACTCCAACATTTTCAACACTTGGCCCGGGGTTTTTTCTTGACTCTGGCTTAGGAGACGACAATTTTTGGAGCCGCTCCACGTTGGTAGAAGCTAGATTTCCATTTCTGTATTATAGAGCTTGTTCGAATCGGGCCTCGTTTTTATTGAATCAAAACGTTCGAGTCTTTTTCGGGCCAAAATTCGAGGCCGAAATGGCTCCAACCCTAAATATGACATATTAATATACTTTAATTGATGAAAAAAATTAATATAAAAAAACTTTTTAATCTTTGTTAAGATGAATTTTTACGTAAAAAATAAATAAAAGAATATTATCATAATTTATGGCCAAATATCCTGTCGCCAGAAAACCTGTATATCAAGACGTCCAAGACTAATTGTTCATGATTCATGACTCAGAATTTCATTGGATTTTTTCTTTCTTGATCATGGGATCCTGTCTTAGTCTTGAGTCTTGTAAAATTTTAGGTCTTGGACATCTCTATTTTAAAGCACTTAAAACATGAGCCAAAATTAATTGCTTGTAAATTCTGCTGAAGCGTTAGCACCCCCTCCAAAATTTAGGTGCATAAATAGCCTTTGTGGTTGATTTAATTAAGCCAAAAAACTGTCAACCCATCTAATTTAAGGCCACAAATTAAATGCTTCGGCAAAAAAAATTTTTATTTAAATTCATTTAACTAGCCAGCTTCCGTTATTTAATAACTTAATTATAGTATATTTATATTCATTTTTGTACCAAAGAAAAAATTTTTTTATTAAATATTATAATTAAATTTACTATAAATTAAATTTAAAATATAGCACCATAATTCTTAATTTTAGCTTAAAATAAAATTAAATTTGTGTTAATAACTATATTAAATTTTTTATGTCACACCTAGTCTTGACTTTATTTAACTAACAATTTAGTTAATTGGGCAAATGTGAAATTTTATTTTATAAAAATTATTAGTTGGCTGAATATTTTATTCTAATTTTTTTGTCTAGATTATAAATAATAGTTCCAATTTTATGTGCCTTACAAATTTTAAGTTAAAATTTAGTATCAAATAAAATTTTATAATTGTTGTAGGGTAGCGCAAGTATAGTATAAACCGTAGCTTCTACTATTTGCACTGTGTTAGCTTTAAGTCGTAGTCATATTCACAATTATCGTTCTGTTAGTCATTTAGTTCTGTTGGTATTCAGACTAGGGTTGTCGGTTTCAAACCTAACCGAACCTAAAAACCGAAGGGTTCGCTTCTGTTTATCGTTTAGTTTCGTTAACCGAAGCTAATTGGGAGCTCATTAGAGGACTAGAGGAAATGAGCCAACGGAATGAGCCATTTCCTCTAGTCGCTCATAACAAAAAAAACACAGACTGAGACAAAACTGAGATCAAGCAAAACCCAATCTGAAAAATTTTTTATAACTAGACTATTTGCTTAAGTCGGCCTATCTTTGAAGGTATCCATCCTAATGCTAGAATTTTCTTTTTTAGAATAGGCATTTAAATCGAAAAATGGAAGTAAATACTACTACAACAACAGTACCAGTATTTCCCCAAGTAACCTACATAAATTTCTCCATCTATACTATTGCATTATTCTGTACCTTAACTACAGTATTAAATATGTCCAGATTACTTTATGCCTCAAGATATAAAAAATCTTCCCTGGTTAGTGAGCTATCTAGTACATTGGGACTTTATTTGGCAGTCAATGTTTTATGTGCAGGTAATCTTTTATGTATATTTATATAATTAGGATCTATCACTTAACAAGTATCCGTAGCAGTAGCAAAGTTTGATATGTGCTAGATTAGTCGCTGGTTTTATTTCATTACCCAGCTATTGGATTTTTCGATACTCTTCTCTTCTGTTATCTTCCCCCCCCCCCACCATTTTAATTTTTCCGAATTTTATCGGCTATTTATCGGATTTTATCGGCTATTTATCGGCTATTCCAAACGGAATGAATCTTATATCATTCGAAAGTCCTCGATAAGCGCTATCATTTTCTTAACTGGATGGGTCAAGTATGATAGCCTATTAAAAAGTTACAATTCAATAAGTGGAAGATGTTCTTTTTAACATTTATCGAGTTGTAGCTTTTTAATAACTCAAGTTGAAGGATTACCTCAACTTGAAGGATTGCATTTCCTAAGGATGTACAGCTTTAAAGAACAGGAAAAGATTCAAGAAGATTGGCTAATCAACATGCAAACTAGCTCACAAAAACAGATAATACCATGTTGTCACCCCATGAGACCTTTCATATTCAAAGAATTTTTCTAAAACATAGAAAAGATATACCATATCTTATTAAAATCTAGATAGTACCCGCCTTAAGCTTCTAATTGAGTGATACTTTAAAAATTACATTAGCCACAGTACTTAACGTAAATAACAAAAATAATTTTTAAAATATTAAGCTTCAACCTTGCCCTATCTTTTTTACAAAGTATTATGGTGGCGTCCGCCATTCCTCCGCGGAGCAGAACCTGTATATTCAGCTACACTTTTCCATTTCATTTCCGGCATATTCTACGCTCTACACTACGCCATATCAAGCATTTTAGTGTTCATCCTTTGCCTGGATCGGTGTCTTTTGATTAAAACAGGAATTACTCATTGGAATGGCAAAAAACGAAGGATGTTCTTTATATCTGGAATAATTATTTTAGTATCAGTATATGTTGGCGTTGGAGCTAGCTATTCGTTTGAATTTCCATTGAATTATGATATTCGTAATTTTTTATTTTTAAATTTATTTTTGGGATTAATTAACGAAAGTAACATTGATATAAATTTAATGAAGAGGGTCAAACTTAACACGGGTTATTTTTAATATTTCTGTGTTAAATGGATTTTGACTTTTAGGCAATTTATACCAGGGTAACAGTGCTGGGCATTAGTTGATTTATGAACCATGCCATTTTCAAATCGGTCCCCATACGAGAAATTAAAAATAATTGCTTTGGCTTCGGCCAGAGCTGTTCTGGAGCTAGCTCTTAGAGCCATAAAATGCTGGAGACCATAAATATAGCATACAGACGAAGCTAACATAACACTTAATAATAATAGTACCTAGATTTAAATTCAAAAATTTTAAAATTGGGCTGACCATTGGAGGTATGAGCAGCATAATTGATATCTACAATAATGGATAACCTCGATATAAGGACTAATCTTATCATCCCCGTGTGAATATAAAAATGAAATCCTACTTAATTATTAAATTCTAATAATAAAAACATCAATTAAAAAAATTTTTTTATCAGTTATCCATTGCGAAACCCAATCATGTATGCAGCTTCGACTAAAAAATTATCCAATGCTCGTAACAAAAACTTCTTTTGGGATAGCAAATATCATATCTTGTATTGTTTTTCTGCGTTTGCTTTCTCAACTTGGTGGAGAAGCTATTAAAAAATTGGTAGGGAAATCGTGATCCCTCCGATAATTACCTTAATTTAAAGGACAACCGAATAATTAAAATTACGGTAATGATAGAAGTATTGCTTAATGTGATTCCTGGAGAAACTAACCTTATATATAAATTTGTAAGTATTGTAGGATTTTTTTAAAAATTGTGGGGAAGGCTAACAATATTTCCCAAAATTCACTACATCCTAATCTCGTAAGCTTTCACCTTTGGACTTCTTATCTACGTTAAAGTAAGCATAAAACGTCACCTGCTAGATAAGACGTCTACCGAAGTTAGTCGTGATATCTAGAGTTAAATAATGGGTAGGGATCTGTTAGTAGGATAGTTTAGGGATTAGTAGGTAGTAGGGATTAGTAGGTAGGGATGTTAGTAGGGATATGTTAGCTTTTAATTTTGGCAAACAGAGAAGAATAAGATCATTTGAGGCGTCAACAATACATTAATTATCTCGTTGGGGACATCTGTTGTGAACGAATTGTGAGGATACATAGGGAAGGATACAGATATCACGGAATGTGATTTCGAGATTTAGTTTCATTGGGATATAAAATATGATTAAAATATAAGGGTTGATTGGACATTTAAACTAGACTAGCGCTACATTTTTATTATGATTAAACAAATATATATTTTTCAGATCACAGGATATCCTCTAGCAACCTATACCGGCGAGAGTTCGTATCTAACCCTATCACTTGAATTAGCAATCTGTGCTGTATTTTATTGGAAAAAATTTAAAGCTAATCCAGTTACTCATGTCGGGCAGCCTTATTCAAAGAAAATTTACAGTAGTCCGATGCAAGCTTGGTCTTCATGAGATGAATGATTTTGATAATTTAAGATGCAGTTTAAAAAATTATTTTTTAATTAATCTTTCAACTTTTTAGGGTACGGCCCACTTAGTCGCGCGGCCATTTAGTCGCAGAGCCATAACTTGCTTTAAGATTTCCGAATCTTTCTAAATTTGGTATTAAACGATTCCTATCATCGAGTGGGCGTGTCCCAACTTTTTAGTGTCATCATATAATTTTTGAATTACCTTATTTCCTCTAAAATAGACCCCCTCCCCCGTCCTTTAAAATATCCTACCTCATATAAGCGAACAAAAAAGCCTCTTAGGCTATTTTGGAGGAAACATGATAATAACAAATAGAAGCTGGGCCGTATTTTTTAACATAGCCCCCCCCCCTCCCCTCATTTTAGTAAAATTATCTATTAGATATGTATTTATTTCATGATAAATATTAGCAAATTTTAAACATAATTTTTTCGTTAATATAATAGCTATCATAAATCCAAACATTTCATAATATAACAAAATTATTAAAGGATAAATCAAAAATCTTCAAATAATTTTCAAGTAGCAACATCAATAACGTCGAAAAACCGTTCGCATTTCTCTCGCAACTTAAAAAATTGTTTATAAAAAATTTTCTTGAAAATTCAACACCAACCAAATTTATAAAATTTTCTACCCCTCCATTTTTGTCAAAATTCTGTTCATTAATTAATTTACAATTTTGAAATTCGCAAAGTTTAATGTGTGTGTTTTTGTCTGATAAAGCTAACAATCTTCCAAAATTATCATTGACAGTTCCAATAAATAGAAAAACTTCTCTAAAATAATAAATTAATTTTAGTAATTATGCTCTCTTTAATTAAATCTAGGATTTGGACACCGACCCTTCAAGATGGAAAAATTTTGGGGTCGGGGTTTGTCGAGGGTGTGAATAGGGGAATGTGTCGGAATTGAACCCTAAAGACTTAAGAATAAATTTGGTATTCCATCTTAGTTTATGTTCGAGTATTTTTAATGTTTTTTTCAAGAATCTCAAATTAGAATCTTTTACATGACAATTTTTATTTTTCCTCAATTCACTTTTATATGTCGTAGGTTTTTAATTTATTATAAAATTTTCCCCTCTATTTCGATGAAAAGATGAATTGAGAATAAAAAGGAGAAAATTTTAAAACACCCAAGAACATTCTAACGGTTTTTACATATGGCCTCTAATTCATAGAAATTGGACCTAATAATTGTTTAAGCTCTTTTTGAACCGTGCAGCACCAGTCATTAACCAGACCAAAAATTTATAAAAAATTCAAAAACGAACTCATGAATCTTGAAATTTAAGGAAAGTTGCTCCGCCAATTTATTCATTCTTTCCTCTAAAGATTTTAATTGGAAATTTGTCGATTTTTTGTTTATAGGGGAACAATGCGATATAGAACGAATTTCATTGTTTTCTTGACTATCTGACAAGGGAAAATTTTTTAAAAAATTTTAAAAATATTTTTAAAGTAATTAACCATTTTCATTAATTTCAATTAAATTTCCATTCTCATGTAAATGATTATGTTCAAATCTGGTAAATAAAGTTGCTTTTCGTTTGATCATTACGGCACGGAAAGGACACAAGTATTCGAATGAATAGTGACAACTAAAGGCGAAAATTATTTTTAAAAATTTTTTATTAAAAAATTTTTAGTCAAGCGGGATAGCTTCCTTTTCTGGGCATCTTCGAAGCGACTGTTAAGGGGTTTGGGGAAGGATTGGCAGAAGATATCCGGATCCAATATTCGGACTGAAAATTTAGGATATCCGAACAGTTTTCTGATCCGTATAAGGGGTGAGCGCATTGCGTTATTTGCGTTAAATGTTGGCCTTGCGTTGCGTTTTTTGAGATTGTCTCTTGCGCTCACCCCTGATCCGGATATCCGAATCCGCCATCTTATTAAGGAACGAGCTCTGGATTTTATACTCTCATATAATTTTTATTTTTAAATTTTCATTTTACCAAAAACGTATTCTATCGCTTCTCTCATCCAACTTTTCAAGTAAATTTTCTTCACAAACAATATCCAAATCCTTTTGAGACATTATTTTTTGTAAAAATTCCCATCTTTTGCCCCTTTTGTCAACATGAAATTCTTTTTTGATTAATTTATTTTGTGGATTAATTAAAGAATTATCCTCATCATCCGCATCTATATAAAATTATAAAGGTTTATACGGACTAATTACCCTCCTTGAATAATTACCCTCTTTCATATAATTAGAAAAATACCCCTCTTAGTAATTTCGCGCTTTGTCCACCCTCTTATTTCCTTCCTTAAAAGTGTACAGAATGGTCAGATTTTCTCCTTCCTCTACCTTCAACATTCTCCTGTTGCATATTCAAACAAAGGATATATTCAAACACAAGGAGAAGATTAATTTCATAGTCATACGATTTAGCTGCGGAAACCGTTGCTCAAAAAAAGAATTATAAACATTGACTTTCTGTTTCAATGTTTGGATATGCCACGGCAATATAATAAATATTGAAGGAAAAAATTGACCATTATGTACATTTTTAAAAAAGGAAAGGGAGGGGGACAAATCTCGGAATTACCCTTTCAGTTCGGAAGATTTCAAGCTTCGATTTGTCGATTCGTCTAGATTAATCGAAGAATTTGATAAAACCGGAGCTCTAATTCGATTAACCACTCACGCCATTTACATATATAACTTGAAAAATTATCCAGGGTAATTATTCAAGAAAATGCGGGTCTTTTAATAAATTCAATTAAAAATTCAATCACCGGAACTGCTTGAGTGTAAATCAAAAAACGAATTTATATTGTAATTTTCCATAATAAAATTATCTCAGCCAAAATGATAAAATAAAAATAATTTTTTGAATTAAATGAAAATTAACGTCTAATAGTCTTCAAAAAAATAAAAACTGAGAAAATATGTTTGGAAAATAAAACAAAAATATTATTTTTTTAGTAAGCAAAGGGTGAATGCAAACATGTTGAAATCAATAAAAAATATTTCATTTGAGTATACCTACCCATATTTTTTTGAAAACTAAGAGTATTTAGCTAAAATAATTTTTAAAATTACGGTATGAGAGATTTAATGAAGTGATCCTTTTCGAGTTGCGGAAAGGAGTGGTTGAAGGAGGGTGAGTTAAGACGCTTCTTATTATATCAGGGATACATATGAGGGGAGCTAAATTTAAGTAAAGGTATTGTAAGGATGATTCATCCAGCAGCATTTAAATCGCTTAGGCGGGGGTTTAACGATCTAAAAAGGAAAAAGAGAAAGCATTAGTCGATGCCCCGGTAGCTCAGAGGTGAGCGAAAGCGCCTAGCAACAACTAGCAGGTGGTCGCAGGTTCGTCCTGCCCGGTGGCTAGAGTTTTGCTTAACTCTTTCTGTATTACCTAGTAAAGGGGTATCAGTCTTGTTCTCTCACTTTGGCAAAATTTTTTCATTGTTGTAAACCCTAGCAGTTCGTTAAAATTTTTGAACAGTTCCGAACAGTTCCAAATCCATGATATACAAATTATCTTATATCCTTGATATCCCTCTCCAAGTTCCCTGACCTCCAAATCAACTCTATTGAAGGACATTCAACTGGGAAAGAGGATTCTATTTTTCAATCATCCACCAAAGGGTGATTGAAGAGGGGCTTTCAACTATGGAGGGGGCTTTGTCATCCACCAAAGGGTCATTCTATTAAATGGGAATTCAACTGAATTGGGGAGAGGGCATTCAATTAGAGGTAATACGGTCAATTGTTTATAAATAGCCTTTTATTGTTCAAGTTTTGGAAAATAAATATTTGTTCGTATTTTTAAAATTTTGTCAGTAATTCCCAAAAATTCCAATTAAACAACATCATATGCTTTAAATAAAACATTTATTGAAAATTTTTAAGGCTAGAGAAATAGAAAAAATTGTTAGACATAAAAATTTTTTCCACGATTTTTATTAGGCATTGTCGAGAGTGCCTCTCCATTGCTTTCCTGCCAGTTAGACATTGCCAAAAAATTCAATAGACGCTTTAGACAGTCAATTTTTAATTGCCCAAATGATTTTCTATTTCTCTACCCTCTAAAATTTTTAATGAATGCTTTAAAAATTCATTTAATTTAAAAAAAATTTTCGAGGGAATTGAAAATTAGAAGTTCTATCAATGTTTACTGTCAAATTCAGAAATTTTGAAAAATTCTGCCAAGTCTGGATCCAATCTGAAGCTCTTGAATCATGGAGCTAGGTCGGCCCATGTTACAGCATTAATTTAGATTTTTTAAATTTTAAAGGTTAGAGAGTTGATAAAATTTAATCAGGCAGAAAAGGTATTTTATTATTCCCATGACTCTCAAAAAAATTTATTTTCTATACTCAATGCCTGCCTGCTAATAGAAAAATCGAAATCTAAAAATCGTATGATTTTGTTTACAAGGCTAGCTAAATAGAAATATAGAGGGGAGGCATGCCTCTCAATTCAATGTTGAGGAGGGGGGGGGGAGATAGAGGATGGGGGTTGGCAATCCATAGAGGTGGGCATGCCTCTCAATTCATGGAGAGGAAGGAGGTGGGGGATTAATAAAGGATGGAGGTTGGGAGTTTATAGAGAGGAGGAGGGGGGCATGCCTCTCAATTCAGTGGAGAGGAGGGGAGCGATTAATAAAGGGTGGGGGTTGGCAATTATTGAGGGGGGGGCATGCCTCTCAACTCAATAGAGAGATGCATGCTAAGGGTTAATAAAAATGAAGGGGATACGTTATTCCTTGACATTATGAAAAAAAATTCTTAAGAGTATTTTATTAAATAATATTTAAAATAAGTCTACGAAATTCGCTTTAACTTTTAAATTATAAATTTAGGAAATGTCTTTTATTTTCCCACTTTGTCCAAACCTTTTAAAAATTTTCATAGTTGTTTTATATTTGTTGAGCTTTGTGATGATCGTTTATGGAGGTGGAAGGGATAAACATTTATGGCACGGTAAATTTTGTTTTTGAAGAATGATGTTGGGGGGGGGGGGGGGGGGTAAAAAGTAAATTCAGCCAGATTTAATTGTAAAAATGAGTTAAATCTTATCCATAAAACGATTCAAATACGATTAAAATTATTGTAATGAAGTAGGTTCAAGCCAAGATTTGGCCGCCGAGTGTTAGCAATTTAGTATCAGCCCGTTAGGGAAGAGAGTGATTTTTAGAGAAGAGTAATTATTAAAAAATTACGGTATTAGAGTCACAAAATAACTATAGAAATATTCGGCATTGAATGCTAAAATCTTTTTAACTTTAATTTTATTTTTAGACCCAAACGAGGCTACACACACATCTGAGGTTTCATAAAATAAATTTTAATTATCATGTTATAAAAACAATATTTGGCCTCATAATTACCTACATATGTATTATAATGGCGTTTATAAGGCGGAAGCACTTATTCAGCTTCTTAACCCTTTAGCCACTTTTTTGATAAGACAATAGCAAATGCATTAATCACAATCTAAACATTTTTATCAGGACGAATCATCAAATAGTTTATTTCCAATCCATGGAGACAATCAAGGAAATTATGGATCAGAACCCATAAGAGATTGGGATGAAATGCGGTTTAATTTTTTTGTTGAAATCTTGGACATAAAGATAAATTTTACAACTATTTTTAGTGACCAGCATGCCGCATTATATCAGTATTATCTTAATCAACAACAAGAGTTTGACGCAAATTATAGTTCGAATCCAACGGAATATGGAACTTCTACTCAAATTGGTACGTCTGGACATGGAGGTAATAGTCCCGTTTATAATTTATATTTATTTCTTCTCGTATTTTTCGGTGACCATACAAACTCTTTAAGACGATTCTAAGGGACCTAACTGAATGTTCGGGGATGTGGTCTTTTACAGTTTCTTGACGGCATGAAATTATAGTTTAATTACCACCTTACGGGTGTGATATACACAATACCTCCAGACCTTATAAATAAATGTCTTGAGGTATGCCACGTTTGCCTCCGATTCTGTCTCGATATCGTTTTACTTTTACCCTCTTTCTTATGAGAATACCTACGTAAAATTAAAATATTTTGTAAAACGGATACTTAAAAAATTAAACTAAAAATACTCTCAAATTTAAATTACAGAAACTGTTAGCAATCCTGTACATGGTAAACAAATTTTTGAATTCAAACAAGGATTTTAACTTATAGACTCTGCTCATTATGCAAAACTTTATAAGGACAGCCAGGCTGAGGGAAAGGGTTTTTTAAATATTCAACCTAAAAAACCCAAGGCTCGAAAAGCGAGACCTCAGCAGGGTGCGACTCATTATCAACCGGATCAAGCAAATTTAACTCATCATACTCCTCAACATGAAGGTATTAATCCTGTAGACACACTTGCTAGATATTCGATTCTGTCTCGATATCGTTATCAGCAAAAGCCCTTATTAGGATTCAGACAATTCTTGTTAATAATTGTAGAGTACGTTGTAATTGTAGAGTAATTTTAATTCTTGTAGAGTACGTCCGATTCGAGCAAGTTCGAGTTACTCGACTCGACCGCTCGGGTTTTTTTTTTGCGTCATTACTCAGCTCGAAACGCGGGATCCTAATAGCCGAATTACTAGAGCTTGAAAACCTGTTACTCGACCTCGGTTTAAATCGAGTCTCGAACTCGACCTAAAACTCGAACTCGACCTCTAAAGTTGAATTCGAATTTGGGTTTTTCAACCTCGGCATACTCGAGCTCGATTTTTCCCAATTACTCGGTACTCGACGTACTCTGTTATAAGCGACTGATACCGGTTGAGATCTCGATAAAGAACCTGATATCTAAAACGTATCTTTAAAATATTAATTTTAAGTTGATCAAAATGCTATTATGCAAATGTATCAGAGAGGGATGCAACAAGCAAATGATTATATACCTAAATTTGATTTTGGAGAATATAAAAAACCGGAAGATTCTGATTAAATTTATTTTAAAATATACGTAAACAATTGCCGATATTAGTCGGCCTAGTTCACAATTTTAAAGAATTTTGGTTTTATAAACCCACCGCTTTGTATTTTGCTAATTGTAGCCCTAACTATTTTTTAATATTTTAAAAAAATTTTAAAAAAATATACCTGACCTTTTTAGGTCCATTTCTTTATTTATTCAGGGTATAAAATGCTTTTTTATTTGATTGTTTTATATTAGGGATTATTACTGATCAAACGATTTTTATATTAAAACCTTTGTGATTCAGTCTTGACTTTCATACAAGACTTCCTTGTTTCTTTTTGGTTACCGTATACTAAAACATATGCTTAACAGTCCCCTTAAGTATGACCAAAAAATATTTATTCGGCTCTTGTTAGGTTCAAAAGCCTCATAGTGATATCTGATTCTTTCAAACTGGACTAGCTTCAGAAGTTTTTGCTATTTTTAAATTTTTATTAGTGAAACATCATCTATGATATCGCCCTTGAGTGTACAAAAAATGCTTCACTATATTGGAAGAAATTTTAAAATAATGTGTTAAATGTGAGAGTTGTCCGAGGTTTACAAACGTCCATCCAAAATGTGAGGTAGAAGCGAGGTCAAAAGGACCGAGTTGATAAGGGGATTTCAGTGGATCTTTAATAAGGGTATTTCAGTGGATTGAAGTGATACCGGGGATACCATGGGGGTTAGAGGGATACGAGGGAGATATGACCTCCAGATACGGAACCGAAATTTTCTGACCCTCTACATAGTTTGTCCACATGCTTACGGTCTGTTAAGCATCGTCTAAATTACATGCTTCAGGCAAATTATTTCGAATTTTCAAATTAATTTTCAAATTAATTTATTATTCTCTACCCTATTAACTTAACCCTATGTTGAAGTGTTAATTTAATTTTTAAGGGTTAGAGAGCTAGAGAAATTCAATTAAATATGGAAAAATTCAATATATTCCACGTATTTTACTAATCCCCCTGGCTCTCAAAAACTATTTTTTCCTCCTCAATGCCTGCCTGCTATTGAAAATCGAGTGTCTAAAAGTCGTATGATTTTGTCTGCAATAAAATTATCGAGGCTAGAGAAATTGAAATAAAAATTCATAGAGGGGGATTTTGTATAGCCTTAGTAAATACATTTTTCTTGTTAGATTCTTTGACATTATACAAAAAATTTTAATAATATTCTATTAAATAATTTCAAAAATAAATATCTATAAGATTATTTGAAAAAATTCCTTAGGACTTCAATTCGTATAAATATAATTTACAGATAATGTCCTTTATCTTCCCAATTTGTCCAAACCTTTTAAAAAGCTTCATAGTTGCGTTATATTTTTTGAGTCTTGTGATGATCGTTTGTGAAGCTGGTGGAAATGGGGATAAACATTTATGGAACGGTAAATTTTGTTTTTGATAAATTTGCATCTCTTGAGTGTTATTTCCCTCACATTAAAAATAGAGCGATAATAAGGGCTATTAAGACCACTCTAATTTTAAAAACAAGCTTTAAATGTGTTTATAAAATGATTAAATATGTGAATAAAATTATTGTAATGTTCAAGTATTGGCCAAAATTTTTGCACAGAGGTGTCATAATTTAAAAGGGGGGTCATTAATAGAGAGAGAGAGGAACTTGCGGTATCGGTTCATAAATATAAAAATGGATAGCTCTTTATACTAAAAATTTCTATAGCTTTATTCGATTTTTAGACCCGAACGAGGCTACACACACATCTGAGGTTTCATGAAATAATTTATTAAAGATTATTACAATAATGTCGACCTAATATAAACATTTTTATTAGGACGAATCATCAGATAAAACGCTAAATTTATTCCCAATTCACGGAGACAAGCAAGGAACTGATGCTTCAGAACCAATTTATCAGTATTATCAGTTTTTTCCACAACAAGGTGTTGACTCGGTTCATAGTTCGAATCCAACGGAATATGGAAGTTCTTACCAAAGTACTCAAATTGGCACATCTCGTCATTTTTCACGTATTTAAATAAATAAATAAATAAATAAATAAATAAATAAATAAATAAATAAATAAATAAATAAATAAATAAATAAATAAATAAATAAATAAATAAATAAATAAATAAATAAATAAATAAATAAATAAATAAATAAATAAATAAATAAATAGAGGTACATGTAATTAATTTTTAATATCATTAATGCGATTCCACGGGAAGTAAATGATCTGATTGTCCGTGTCGGACATTTTGGGTATGCGGGTATCAAATTAAAATAAAATACTCTCAAATTTAAAATTTTTAAATTTAAGACCATGAGTATTATACAGGACGTAATAAAGATGGTCCTAACAAGGGAAAGGGTCACATGAATATTGAAGCTATAAAATCTAACGCTCCGAAAAAGGCAAAACATCAACATGATGTAACTCAGGCTCAAGAAGAAGGTAATAATCTTGTAGACAACTATCATAAGGATGATTCATTTAGCAGCATTTAAAACGCTTAATCGGGGATTAAACGAACATAACGATAAAAGAGAAAGTATTAGTTGATGCCGTTAGCTTAGTGTTAGGGCACATGCATTTGCGTGAGCGGAAGCGCCTAGCAATAACTACGATGAAGTCAGGGGCCTGCCCAGAATCCTGCCCGGTGGCTAAAACTTTATCTAAGCTCTCTCTTTTAAAACTTGCTCGGTGTTGTATTCTGTTTGGTATTTAAAGCAGTCTGTATATGATACAGAAAGTCGAGCTATAGCGATTGATAACGTTTGAGATTTCTATACAGATTTTGATATTTAAAATATTTTTTTAAACTCTTTATTAATTTTAAGCTGACTACAAAGAAAGTATAATGAAAATGTATCAGAGTGGGAAGAAACAAGGAAAGGAATTTATACCCAAGCTTAAACTTGAAAAATATAAAAAATCGGAAGATTCTGATTAAATTTATTTTAAAAGATATGAAAACAATCGCTGATATTAGTCGGACTTGTCCCCATTTTCAAAGAATTTTGGCTTATTAAGCACTCCTTTTACTCTGATCATTGTAGCCCTCTCCATGTCTTTTAACATTTTATTTTTGCTTTTTCGGTAGCTAATCATGTTAGTTTTATGTTAGTTTTATTTATTCATCTGCATAAAATGCTATTTTACGCTTTAATTTTGGTTTCAAAAACCCGCCACCTTGCCCCACTAACTATTTTAACATTTATAATGCTAGCCTGTTCAGGTTGCTTTCTTTATTTGTTCAGTGTAATCTTTTTTATTTGATTGTTTTATACTAGGCATAATTACTGTCTAAAAAATTTTCTATATTAGAACTTTTGTGACTCAGTCTTGAGTTTTATACAAGACTTTTCCTGGTTTTAAAAGCCGCTTAAAATTATAATTTTTTAAATATTTAAATATAAAATATTTAATTGCCTATAAAGCCATTTTAAACCGTTTTAAGCAAGCTGAGCACAATACAATATTTTAATTTATTGTGACAAAGCTAACTTATAATGAAATTACATTTTATTATTTAATTAAAAATATTAACAAAATTTTCGTCTCCAGGAAAGTTTTATGCCATAATTCGAAATAATATATTATGGCATAGAAAACCTTACAGTTACTTAAATTTCGAAAGTTTTAATATTTTCATAAATATTTAAATAATAATAATAATAACAAATTGTTTTTTAAATAAATAAAAATTATTCAAAATACTAATTATAAGATTAAATAATAATAAATAGAATTTTTAACAATTACTTATAAATTTATTTTAAAATTTTACATAATAATAAATTATATAAAATATACTATCTTTTAATTATTACAATAAACTAATTTTCTTAAAAGTCGATTATAAACTACTGACCAAGCCACTAAATTAACATGTGGCGGACCCCTTACATTCATCCAAAATATAAATAGAAGCGAGATCTTTTGTCTCTTAAGTTAAAAAGATTAACTTTTAATATGTAATTTTTAAAATTAAAATGAAAATTTTTTTAAATTTTTAATTTAATTTTAGTTGAAAAATGGCCTTGTTAATTAAACTGCTGTTTTGATTATCTTTCTATTATTCAAGTTTTTATAAAATTGCCATTTGTTTGAGAAACTCCATAATTTTATTTAAACAAAATCATATGATTTAAACAATTTTTTTGAAAATTTTAACGGTTAGAGAAACAGAAAAAAATGTTAGACATAAAAATAATTTTTTGAGCATTGCCGAGAGTGCATGCTTTGCCCTTACTGCCTGTCAAGCATTATCAAAAAATTTTAATAAACGTGTTAAATATCAATTTTTAATTGATTAAATGATTTTCTATTTCTCTAACCTCTAAGAATTTTTAAATGATGCTTTAAAATTTTATTGATTTTTTTGAAAATTTTTAGAGGTTAGAGAAATAGAAAATTAAAAAGCCTGTTAGACATAAAATTTTATTGACTAGGGATTTAGTTAAAGGCTAGCTGTTTAACAGGGGCTCTGCTATGTCCATGCCTAAATCCTCTATATACATTATAGCATTTGTTAATGGGGAATTTTGTTGGGGAATTTTTTTTAATGTGGGGAATTCTTTTAATAATTTTATAAATTTAATTTGTTAAGTTTGTTCAAAATTGGGGTTATTTTTACTGGTCTCTTCTTTTGAAAGTCGACTTTCATATAATTAACTTGTAAATCTGGATCAAAAATTGAACTTTTATGAATTACATGGCCGGTTTTCTCTCGCATTTAATGAGGCCCTCAAAATGGCCGCTGCAACAATTATATATATTTTTAACAATACTATATTTACCAAATGTTTAAGCCAAATTTATACATTAGCATTGGAGTTGCCGGTCCGGTCCGGTGCGAAAGATAGAGTCGGGCATCGAATTTTGATCCGAAAAAGACTCGGTAGGGCCAGCCCGAAAATGAGGCCCGAAGGAAATGAATGAAAGGTCAGCCCAACTCGAAAACGGCAACCCTAATTAGCATTGAATTAAGCTATTATTTTCATCGAAATTTAATCTTTTAAATAATTATTACTATATTATTATCATAATATTTTTTGCTATTTTAGGAAATGAGTTTCATTTTCCAAACTCAATTTTGCCTTTTAAAATGTCTCATAGTGATATATTTTGCGAGTTTTGAGTTTGTTAATGTCTTCGCAATGAGAGGAACTTTAAAGAATAAACGTCCACATGAAGGTGAAATTTAAGCTTATGAAAGATAATTTCAGTTTCCCATGATAATTATTGTAATTACCCGGTGTAATATTTTCGTAATAACTTTTTCAAACCTCGCTAGAGTTGCTAGAGTTTAAATTTTTGTTTGAATACATCTAGCAAGTGATTATTACTTAGATGTAATTTATGTGGACACTATAGACAGCTGCTTGAACTTCTAATTTTTGGATTTTCTAGGCTCGAATGAGCTGTAATTCAGAAGTTTTGGATATACTTTAGCCGGTTACATAACATTCGATTCGTCTGCGGAAATTCCTACGAGCCGAGATACGGTAAATAAATGGAAATCCGTACAATAGAGAAAATGGGGCAAATTCGTATAAATATTAGCGATGTCTCTGATTATGAAAAAGATTTGCAACTTAATATATGTAAATTTTAAGATGATAAGGATGCTTTCTCGAAAACTGTTGAAGCTAGTAAGAAACAGGCAGAGCAATTTGTACCTAAATTCGATTTGGGAACTTATCAAAACAATGCTTCAACACCATCTATGGTTCATAAAATAAATTTAAATCTTTCGACACATTATCAATGATACCGTAAATTCTCTAATAGAAGCACATACTCCAATAGGGCGTTCAATCCACCCTGCAAGTGATTGAAAATTGAAGCTTCAATTAGAGGATCTATGACCTATTTACCAACTAATTTAACTAAATATTAAGGGGCCCACGAAGAAATTAACCACATTCAAAGAAAGGTTAGACAACTTGAGTGGAACTGGGCACGCAAATTTTGTAAAAATTAGTTAAAATATTATAAATTTAAAAAATTTTGATTAGCAGGCAGAATCATATGATGCTACAACATCATCTATGGTTCATTAAATTAAATTTAAAATGATTTCGATACATTATTATGTTACCGTAAATTCTCTAATAGAATTAGAGACCGGACGCTACCGTAGTACGACGGTAGTTTTCGGTATTTATCGGTATTCCGTATCGGTAGTACGGTACGAAATACCGACCGATAAAAATTTTTATTTTTTCTGTACCGTAATACGGTGCCGATGAAAATGTATCTGTATTTTTCGGTATTTTGCGGTATTTATCGGTATTACAGTTGGTAATACGGTTCGGTAAAATTTTGAATTTTATCGGTATTTTTCGGTATTTTAGTACGGAATACAGTTCAGTACGAAATTCCGGTCTCTAAATAGAAGCATATCCTACGAGAAATAGAAACTTCAATTAAAAAATAGAAACTTCAATTAGAGGATTTATGGCCTATTTTTCCATTTATTTGCCTAAATATTAAGGGACCTCCGAAGACATTTACCACATTTAAAGAAAGGTTAGACAAACTGAGTGGAACTGGACGCCAAAATTTAGTAAAATTTTGGATAAAATATTATTATAAATTTAAAAATATTTGATTAGCAAGCACAATCATATGAACCATACAAGCAATTACTTCCCGAACCATCAATTGAAGCTTACAAGCAAACACAGCCTGAACCATCGCATGAAACTCAAAACGAACAGGCACATGAACAGCTAAAACCATTTCACACTCAAACAGACCCTGAAACTTATAATCTGAACAACATAACAGAATGGGAATATTTGCGGTTAAATTTTATCTTTATAAAAGTTTAGGAAACTTGCTCAAGTTCAGAAAATTGCCCAAGTTTACAACTTTACAGGATTTTACTTTTCAGAGACCTTGAAGCTCTCAAATATTCTGGTTATTTTGAACATCCTCAAATACGTAATTTTTTTAAAAATTAATTTTTATTTATTTATTTAATACGTAAATTAATACGCGTCCACAATTAAAAAAAACAAATTAAATTCAATAAAATACAGAGTCATAATAAACTAAATTTTAAATTAAAGCTGAATATAATGAAAGTTTAGCTAACGAGAATATGATAGATCCTGCTTACTATATCAAAGAATCAAAAAATTCCAAAGGCTCTAGTAGTTCCAGCACAAACCCTAAAATGGACACGACTTCACATGATAGTAAACAATTTTTATCTAACAAAATTATTAACCATTTTTCGGGTTTGAGATAGAGTTGTACCCCGACCCCGAACCCCGACCCCGTTCCCGAACGATTTTTTCACGATTCTCCCCGACCCGAACCCCGCCCCGAAACAACTCGAAAACCCCGTACCCCGACCCGAAAAGTTTCGGGGTTTTATACACCCAAAAAATGTCATTTTTGGGAGAATTTTAAGAGAAAAATTTAAAAAATTTCCTCCCAATTTACTTTGCCTTTATTATTTTTGAAAGAAAAATGAATGAAATATCAAAATTTTCTTTCACTAGTTATTAAGAGACTTGTGGTCGAGTGGGTTAGATGTTGGTTTTAGCCTATATTTTATTAATATAGGATTTGGTTCGGATCCATATAAGGATAACTCTTTTGTTTTTATATTTCTTTACAAAAACATATTATTAACGAGTTAAATTTTAATTTTAAAATATTAATTTTATTTTTAACTGATATCCCTCGAACGACCCTTAATCCTTCAAACCCCTTGTATCACCAGTAAGGGGTTCCCAACCATAACAGTTGAAAAACTATCGAGGTCCTGTTAACGGGAATCAGAGATATAAAGCGATTTGTAGGATATCGAAGAATTAAGGAGTTAAAGGGATTTAAATGGATATAATGTGTAGATTACAATGGATTTGAAAGTATTACGTGAATTTAGCGGATATATGTAGATGAATTAACAATATTTCGTGGGAGATTTAAGGATTAATCCGAGATATTTCCTGATATCAGTCCAAATACCCTTATCCGCAATACTTCAATATCCTTATAAATCACTGATATCCCTTGAACCAACAAAAATCACTCCAGATCACCTTGCATCCCTAGATATACCATTTAATCCCTAAAAATCCCACTTAATCCCTCCAGATCCACTTATATCCCAAGTTATACACTTTAATCCCTTCAAATCCCCTCTAATTTCTCCAGATCCTACTTAATTTTTGAATAAATTAGCGAAAATATACCGAGATCTGATTATTTTTGAGCATTTTTTTCTCTAAAAATTTTTTCCTGAAAACCCCGTACCCCGACCCGAACCCCGGCCATATTTTGCTCCCCCGACCCGAACCCCGCCCCGAAACAATTGGAAAACCCCGTACCCCGACATACCCGCCCCCGAACGTTCGGGGTACAACCCTAGTTTGAGATATGGCGGAACTTTATAAAACGGAAAGACATGATCTCAGAAGTCGAAGTTCCGACCAGGCTGTCCGTAATCCTCGCGAGGATATAGAGGGATAAGGAAGGCGTAATCTCCCGGCTATTTTCTACCAAATCCCCTCATATCTCGCTCGATCTCTCAGATCCCTAATCCTCAATATCCTTGCAAATCACTGATATCCTTTAAAACCACCGTTATTCCATCAGCTCCCTTTATATCCCAAGAGTACCCCTCTATACCCAGATTGCTTATTGCGTACTGATGATTTTTTAAATTAAAATTCCGAAGAAAATTTTCATTTGAGACCAGTCCTGGTTCCTAAAAGCCTCTCTACTTATAAAAAAGTTTTATTAAATAAATTTTAAGGTATCGACAAATATATTGCGGCATTATATAAAGATTCTACGGAAAAAGCAAATAAATTAGTAACCAATATCGACCTTGCTCATAAAAATTCAGATGATCAAGCTGATCCAAAACATAAAAATCGACGACACTAAACGATATTATCTATCGTTTTCCTTCCCTATTTCATCTTAGGAAAAAAAGATCCTTGCGAAAATATCGAGAAAGTTTACTAAATCATAGAGACATTTTAATTTACTAAATCTGCCCATCGTAGGAAATGTATGTAGTCGCAGGGCTATAATTTGGTCTAAAATTATCATATCTCGGATGCCATAATGTGGATGAGATAATTCGAAGAGTTTAATCAAACATCATAGTTGGGCGTCTTGAGACGATGATTTTAGAGCAAGTGGTCGGGCTCACTCGAATTTTCCACACCTTAAGTTATAGAGATGATTTCAAGTACCCTTTTAAAAATTTGAGAGGTAAAAACGAGGGATTACTGATTACCTCTTTTGTATTTCGGTCAAAATGATCGCTTTTCGTTCAAGGACTTTGATATTATCACTTTCCTTTTAAATTTTATTTTTCTTGCATCTTTTTCATTTTATTCACTACGTTTTCATTGGTTCAAGCATAAAATGACTTTTCTCAATTGACTAATTGAACATTAACTTATCAAACTTAATCTTATCCATATTAAAAATTCACTCTATTTTTCTACAAATTCCATTATGTCCCCTCTAAGTAAATACTACTTTAACAAAATTAGCGCAAATTAATTTTGTGTCGTCGTCACTTTTTGAGAGAGAAAATACCGGAATTTTACGTCATTGACTGAAACACATTAAGAATAAACTGCTCAATGCTAGACGAGAATTTAAGAAAATTTAGTTATATTTACGTGAAATTGATCAAAAATTTTTGATTTAAATAACCTTACCCTCTTTCTAAATTGATTTATTTACTTGAACTTTCCTTTGTTTAATTAAATTATAAAATTCTTTTCATTTTTTATAAGCACCTGTCCGTTTTTTTACATTTTTCTTTAAATTTTTTTATAGTTTTAATTAGTGATCGGAATTCCTTATCGGTCGGTATTCTGCACCGTACTACCTATACAGAATAACAATAAATACTGATAAAATAGGCCGTAGTACGGTACGGTCCGATCACTAGTTTTAATATAAGTCCAAGTTATCATACCTATTTTTGACAACTTTTTGTTCCAAAAAATCCATCTTTATTGAAGTTATCATTGTTTGGTAAAGGCTTGCTTCCCCCACCCTTACACCCAATACATGTCTAGGATTTTAGATTGATTTAATGCTCTTCAAGTTGATTATTAATTGCCCCTGAAGGGGCTTTCGATCAAGGTCTCACATAGATGTAGCCTAATCCTTCCGATTATGTTTACTATCAAAGACCTTATGTTCAGAATGTATAGTTTGTCGTTCTGGTCGAGATTTTTTTTCATTTCCGGTTCTGGGAGTACCTAAAAGTACCGGTACGTACTACCGTCGGTACCGAGGTAGTACCAAACTTTGCCTAACTCTAGTCGAGATCTGTTTTGATTCTTTTGAGGCTTTATTCCTATCGGATCAAAACGAGTTTATCTTCGAGAGTCCCATCAAGACAATCCCAGACCTGTCTTTATGTATAACCTCAACAATTCCCATTTTCAATTTAAAATGTATTTTGTCCCCTTTTCTTAAAATTTTAAAATTCAATCACAAACATAAACATTTTTTGCCCAAAAATTGTTATTATTTTGGAATTTTTTCTCTCATTAAATTCACATTTAATTCATCTTCCATCATTTTTCTTTCATTCCATTCATTTATTAACCGGTGAAGTCATTAAAATTACTACACATCATATGTTGTTCATCATAAGGTCGCGCATTGAATATGTGTGGTGTGAAGTTTTAATGACGATTGCGTTTGTTTAAGGCATTTTGGCGCAGATTTTTGTTAAATTTTTAATTTTTAAATTTAATCAACATTTTAATTTTTAAAATTTTATTGGGTAAAAAACCCTACCTGACATCTATATAGAATTTTTATTTGCCAGAATGTTATGGTCCAGTAATTTAACATTATATTTTAGGAACTACTTACCTACAGATAATCCTTGTTATTTAATTTTGTCTCGCGAAGGAAATCTTAAAGTTTTTTATCAGAATTTTCCCAATACTTTCGTCTTATTTTTAAATTTTTTATAAAAAATTCAGGAGATATAGTATACTCTTAATTTGGTTATTGTATTTGACACTCACTAATACCTAATTTACTATTCCAAAAATGATTTAGAAATATAGAAGAGTTCCTGAATGAGAGAGAGAGAGAGGTATTCGAACAACTACGCGAATGAGAGAGAGAGAAGTTAAACAAGTACGGTATATCCGAATTTATGCTCCTTCCTAGGGTTGGGGGCCCGGTCCTATCCGATACTAAAGATAGAGTCGGGCATCGAATTTTGGCCCGAAAAAGACTCGGTCGGGCCAGCCCGAACAAACGAAGCCCGAAAAAAATGACTCGAACGTCGGCTTGACTCGAAAACCCCAACCCTACTCCTTCCTCTTAAAAATCTGCCTAATTAATTGCCTAACATTGGAACAAAAATGGCACAAAAATAAAATTTCTCCAGGTCCCCTAGGTAAACGAAAAATTAAATAATCGACGCCAAATCAAATCGCGCCCAAAAACTCTCTCATTAATTAATGTGAGTTGGGGATGGATTGATGGTCCGTTCTGTCCGTTCATATTTTTTGTAATAAATAAATATATAAATTAATAAATCCAAGCAAGCCTTTGTCAGAAAAAATTAAATCGACGAGAAAAAAAATTTTTTTCTATCACTTTTTATCAGTTACATTTCGTCACAATTTAAACGTCACCGACGCTAGACGCTAAAATAATTTTTTCATTCCTTTCATCATTTTCCCCCTATTTTTAACAAATTTTTTTGATAATTTTTGACTAGAAATTAAAGATTAAAATAATTTTATAAATTATTCTGCTTAAATAAAATGAAAAAAATTTTCGCGTAACACTTGATAATTAATTTTAAAATTATATTTTAACCCTAATTAATTAGCTATTAATTTAAGCCTTTGTTTTTTTTGTCAAAACAAGGTTATATTTTTTATTTAAAGTATAAATATTTTTTAATTTTTTGGTTTAGTTTCATTTTAAAATTTTTAACATTTGATTAGTTTATTCAAAGAACTCATTTTTATACAGAATATACCCTAGAGTTGGGCGGTATCGGTATCATCATTCCAAAATACCTATACCGATACCGATTTTGCGTCTGAATCCCGATACCCCCCCAACTCTAATATACCCAAAGCTTAAAAAATGCTTCTAATTTGATTTCTAAGATCATATAACGTGTTGTCTTCATTCGCCTAAACAATATTTGTTAAACTCTTTACATAACACAATCATTGTTTCCAAGTGCTTTTAAGGATCAGATCGAACCGAATGTCCAAGGAATTTTTTTGGCTTGGTTAAGAAATCAGAGAATTTTCTAAGGAATGCCTATTCCTTGACCTTCGAGACTACCTAGAACAACCTGAAACTTTAGAGTTACCAAATATCCAGGGACCCGAAAAAATCTGATTGAGCTAAAGATTTCTCTTTTTTAATATCGAGAACGTCCCTCTTTTTTCTCGATATCATCATCCCATGTTCCCTATAGCTTATGTTTTTCTTGAAAATTTAAATCCCATCGAAAGGGGCATTCACTAAACACTCATACCGTAATAATCACTATCGACAACAACCCTAATTTAAATTATTTTTAAGCAGATTAATGAGATTGAACAGGAATTATTTAATTTCTTCTTTTTTCCCTTCAATACCTTTTAATTTCTTAATTCCATTAATTCTACTCCTAATTATTTTTAATGATACAAATTCATCAGTATTTCCAAACAGACTTCTATCAGATAATCTAATATCAAAAGCTCAACTTCGATTTAAAAGAGGTGCCGTTTTGTTTGATAAAATCAGATCTAAGCTATAGGAACCCTTACTAATTTGTATACCTTTCTTTAGGGTACATATTTTAAATCTGGGTAGCCAGGGGATAGGGGAGGGAAACTGCATAAACCGGTATTTTACCCCCAAGTATTTTATTCTTAGTTCAAAGTTAATAATAATTTACTCAGAAAATTTTAGATTTTCAACTGCCTTTACAACAAAATGAATCTCCAAATATTGATATATCACGATCAAAGAGAGGTGATTAAAATTCAATGATGTCACAGTTCATTCTAGGTGTTTATCACTAGAACTGTAACATCATTAATAATAAAATAAATATTTTAAAATGACAATAGTCCTCATATTTCTATTTTGCTTCTGTCCGACTCGGACCAAGGTTCGAGTGCAAGAAAAAAATTTTATTACCCCATCTAAGCCTTGAAAACAAAAATTTATTTTTCTTCATTTTATACCCTTTTTCCTCCCATTTTATGAAGGTTATTTTGGTGGAGGCGTTATGGCTCAAAAAGCTCGTATTGGCATAGAAGTTGGGTACGTGTGTGGAAAACGGGGGGACAACAAAAAGTTGAACAGAATGGAGAGGTAACGACAATTGTGCCAACAAGCAGTTCAACTACCCCTTCAACTACCACAACAGCTATTGAGCTCGAAAGCTTTAGAATGCTTCAATTGGATGAATCGACTTCTCATTTTGATGAAATTCCAAAGATGGAAGAAACTAAGGAGTGATTTTATGTTTATTAGAAAATAGGTTGATCTTTGGTCAAGGAACTTGGTCTCTCTCTCTCTCCCGAATAAGAGGGGGAGAGAGAGAGAGGTAATTAAACAAGTACGGTATATCCGAGTTGATGCTCCTTCCTCTTAAAAATCTCCCTGATTAATTGACTAACATGTTAATTAAAAAGGCAAGGAGGGTTGTCGGTTCAGGACTGAACCGAAGAACCGAGGATTTTTGGGTTGGTTCTTCGGTTCGGTTTCGGATATCCGAAATTTTCAGGAACCAACAACCTTATATATAAGGAAGGACCTTGACCTTGGTTTCAAGTGTCTTTTGTGCCTCTCCTCTGTGACTCTCTCTTGACCAAAGCACAATTAGATTAGTGTTTTGACATTTAATGAATTATTAAAATTTCTTTAAAAATTCATTTAAACTGTGATAAAATATACAATAAAATTAATAATTAAATTTCTAATTCTGTTCAATTTTACGACTACCTAGGGCCATGCTTAATAGCTCTTACATTATTTACACTCCAAACTCAAATCCTAATTTTTTCTATATTTTCTGCCTTCTTCCAATTTATTCATTGCTGAATGTATTCTCAATCTTGTTCGAGTTTCAAGCCCATATCCTTTATAAGCCAATGCTTTATCCAAAAGAACTACTTTTCTAAGTTCTGAAGGATTAATTTCGTCTAATATCAGTGCTAGTTCCAAATGAGCACAGGGAAATAAATATCCGTATTGGCCGTAACGAAGTGCTGGTGATTCGCTGAAACTTGAATTATTAAATTGGAGTTAATATGTTTGTGCTCGTTATATACTCCATGTGATCATCCTCATGATTTTGTTTATACCTACATCTAATAAGCAGTTATGGCTAAATTTTATCAAAATTACAGTAAAGAGATATCCTAAATATTGAACTCTCTTCCAGCTTTCCCAGACACTCTCCCAGCTTTCCCAGACACTCTCCCAGCTTTCCCAGACAGAAAGTAAGTACCACACCTCGGCTTAAAGTGGACCTCTTTAGGAAGGATAGCTGATACATAATTCCCACAGGGGACATAATTCACAATAATTGCCCTATCTTTGCCTAAACTAAACCACTTTAGGAAGGATCAACCTCTTTAGGATAGAAATGTTAGAAAAACTCTGGGTGTTAGAAAATTTTACGATAATTGCCTTAAGGTCGCTCTTATAACGGAAGTCAGCAACTTCAAATTAATTACCTCCGAATTATTTTTTGAAATATTCCAAATGCTTCATGAAACTCTCCCAATTTTCCTAGACATATCGCACGTAGAAATAGCCAAAGCAATTGTTCAGCTTTAACACAATTATTGGATTTTGTTGCTCCTTTGTTAAACTCTTCCCATTCCTTATCAATAAATTCTAACAATGGGCGAACAATCCACGGACAACAAAAATTATTTAATAGTCCAAAACCGCTGCACAAATAAATTAGTTCCTTGAAAATTTTAGAAATTTTTCTAATCTTTAAAATTTACTAACAAATTGTGGCAAAAATAGTTTCCGTGGTTCTCCAGAATCTTCCTTATTATTGTTCATTTGAAGCCATCTCAGAGCTCGTTTTTCACAAAATTTTTCCATAGGGATTGATTTGCCAGCTATTCTTATTCGATTTTCGGGTACTTTGCTTTAATTATTTGTACTTTTTAAACTCTAAAGACTTGGTATGCTATGGTAGTTAAGACTTAAAAACAGTTAGAGCTCGCTTATGCATATCCCCATTCATGCATATCCCCGATTCTTGAAAGGCTAAGTATGCTATCTTAGATGAAATTATTTTTAGAAATATATCAGGGAATGATCCATAACCAGGGATGATCGAATTTCTGTTCGATAAAATTTCTATCCGTTTCGAGATAATGATCAAGGCTCAAACTTGTCTCGAAATGAACATTCGATCATTCCTTTTCATCTGACATGTATTCACCTCATCAAAATTCGAACTGCTTCTCTCTAGAATTTAGAATGATGAAATTATTTTCGCTAAAAATTTCTATATTATTATATACATACATTTTTTGACATATCACCCGTTTTATCAGCCTCAATACATACAGCTAAAAGATAGGCATAAATAGCTTTAAAAAATAATTTTAGAAATTTCAAAATTAATTATAACACACATTTTGACCATTTACTTTCTTCATAAAGTTTATTGGCATGCCAAGCTGCCCTAGTCCAGTGCAATAAAAATATATTTGTCATAGCCAATTCCCAATGACAGATATGATGAAATTGTTTATATTCTGATTGGGAACGGATTGAACGCCAATAAAGTTGAACTGATTCGTCTATATGCCCTTCATTTAAAAGACGGTAACGAGCACGCAAGAAAAGAATTATGGCACCCTAAAGACTTTTATTTAAATGTTAATGTTTTTGGCGGAAAAAGGAGAATTTGAAATATCTAGTTGAATGGAGGTATTTTCGGTTATGCCTTAGATAGAATCATTTTTTATTTGTTTTATCTTATCTCCCATTTAAGCATGAACATTATATGGTCTGGTATCTGTAAGAATCTGGTCTGGGTACCTTATTATTATCCCGCCCCCACCCCTATTTGAGTCTCAGATTAATTTTCCTTTTTGAATGTAAATCATTTTTCCTTCAAACATTACAGGTAAAAGGAAGGGAAAAATAGACGGCAATAGCAAAATCGGCTTAACGGGAAAATTTACATTAATAAGGAAGGAAATTTGACCATTCCGAGGCAGGAAATAAAAAAGAAAATTAATCTGAGACTCAAATAGAGGTGGGGGGTGGGGGCAGAATATAAATAAAGTACCCTGGGCAGACAAGCTGATCAGATCAGAATTCTTAATAGAGATAGGGACTGGACTTGGCGATCGATAGCGTTGTATCCCGAAAAATCATGTTAATCAAGATATCCTCACTTTTTGTCTAACAAAAATTTCTTCCAAAAAACCCCTTACTTTAGAATATTTTCCATTCAGTTTGGTAAATATCCTTTCACACAAACCCAAATCTATTCTTTCAACTCCAATAAAAGCTACTACAACTAGTTGATAGAATAAAATAGAAAATGAAGCAAAGGGTGAGCGTAAAGTGCCATCAAATTTTGAGCACTACAAAAATATTAGTGATTTGTTTGTTTAAGGATAGAAATATAACCTTGATCAGTTCTGAAATTCCTTTCTCCTAAAATAAAATAGTAAATCAACAAATACTTTTTGGTACGTTTCGATCCCCATATTCAGAGGCTTTTAGATGTCTTAAAAGCCTCGAGTAGGCTAAGTCATCTCCATAATTTAATTCAGCTTTATAATTATGAGTAAGGTAACTAGGATATCTGATCACTGGTTAGCTCCGATTATGCCTGTTAGCCTAAAGAATCTCTTGGTCCTTCAAAATTATTTTTTATTTCGTATTTACTCGGTATTTATTCCGAAAGTAAATACAATGCTCATTTAATATCCGATCCCCCGTAATGCTCGTAGTTAGGGGCATCGGAAAACTCTATCCCACTAACAGAAGACTTTAAAATTTATTAGATCACCTTGTCACCATTTAGCCCGGCTAATTGCAAAAATATTGCAAGCTTTGCAGGAATTGAAGCTAATAATAAATTGAATAGCCCAAATCCAAAGCAAACCCCTGCCTCAAATTCTTGCCACAGTAGAGAATTATTTCTATTGTCTTCATTCCCCTTTAGAAACCGATAAAGTCCACTGATTAATTTTAAAAATTAAATTAAAATATAATTAAATTTACGAGTAAATACTAAAGCAGGACCGAATGCGCAATAAGCCGCCTATTTTTCCAGTTAATGTTTCATCGGATAAAAGGCACAAACTTTAAAATTTTTGATATAAAATTTATCAAAAAGGGGTGTTTACATAGCCCTAATCATTATCAGTTCTGCATAGCACAATTCGGCGTGTAATTGTTCTAAAATTTAATTTTTAATAAATTCTTATGTCGATAAGTAATGACAAAGATAACCTTCAGTATAATCACAGAAATTATTGTTGTATCCTTTCATTCGAAATATCAATTCTCTAAAATTGTACTTAAATTATTGACTAATTTTAGTTAAGATTAAGTAGTTTATTCTCATAGGTAGGGTTATCGGGGCCTGGAAATTTTTTGGATATCCGAAACCGAACCAACCGAAAGATTCGATTCGGTCCTACCTACTCATAGGTATAATTTGAAACAATTTTATCTATCGTCCTCTCTCAGATCCCCCTCTAGCTAGATCCCAATGATCCTAATTACCTGATCTAAAGTAACCTCAATTAATTAGCCTATCCTTTTTTGTTTAATCAGTATATTCCACCAGTTCAGAAACATAAATCAAGGTTTTTATAAAGCGAGTCTTACATTGTTCGATACTGTTTTCCTCTAAATTGTTGAATCATGGAAAGGCCTTTATCAATAGCTTCAATTGCTTTCTCAATATCTGCCCGTTCAAAGCTCATTAAGGCTCGAATCATTAATAATAGACCATTCCCCAATGAATGGTATATAGAACAATCAACAAACTTTGCCAGCTTTTTCTCAGCCAAATCGAAACGATTTTCCAAAAATAAATTTAAAGAAAGCTTGGATTCTTCGATAGACTTTAGCAGGTCCATTGATATAAATCTTAAGCTTTTCCAATAATAAAAACGTTAAAAAATATTTTAATAAAATTAATAATGAAGCCAGAAAATGACTAGCTTGTAATGCCATTTCAAATATTAATTTAAATAAAAACGAGAGACAATTAGTTTGAGAAGTGAGAACAATAAGAAATGGTTGGCATAGCAGCACTCAATTACCTAATTTAGTTATACGATTGTGAGTAGAGATTAGCAGTCAGCATTTAAAAGGTCTAGGCTTTTAACAAGATATCAGTGAGAAGGCAGGATAAAGCAGAATTTTATGGGCAACTTATCTCGAGGTTTCGAGTCAAGCCAACGTTCGAGTCACTTTTATCGGGCCTCACTTTTATCGGGCCGGCCCGAACGAGTCTTTTTTGGGCCAAAATTCAATTCCCGACACGATCTTTCGGACCGGGCCGGATCGAGCCCCGAACCCTATTCTTGAGGAACCGAGGTTTGATTTATGTTCTGGCAGCTAACTTTTGCCTACCTTTTATAAACATTAAAAATTTATTAAACGTCAAATTATAAAATTTAATGAGTCGAATTTTTTAATTTTATAATTCTTATAAAAATTTAAATATGTGTAATGATCTCCATTAATCCCAAAATTATGGGGCTCTTTCACATTTACTTTGTATAATTGTCTTTTAACGATTATGTATTGGAGGACGTTTATGAGCACCATTGTAATCTGTGTTTTCACTGCAATTAAATATAAAAATTTATTATTATCAAAGCTTTAAAGATGTAATATAAAGCAAGGCATTATAGCAAACTCTACAAGAATTGAATCTTAATATCTTTAAAAATACAGCTAGTCACAAGTATATATATCAAGGACAGGGAACTAGGGAAATCCCTAGTTTTGAAAAAATAAAAAATATTCCGATAATACTCTTGTTAATTAAAGGAACTGTGGGCTACTCAAGCTGGAATTACCGAGGCTGCTACAGAACACTGAATGGAAATAGCAGATATAGCCCGAGTCTTTATTTATCTAGCCCAATTTTATCGAGTCGAATTTGTAATTCTTCGAGCCTATTCGATTTTAGATTATTTGTGCCAATTTTACGAGGCCAACTTGTAAGACACGTTCGATCTATCAAATCTGATCAGATTGGCAACCCTAACCCCTACCAAGTTAATGAGCTCGATATCTAGAAGAAACTTTAACCGAGATTGATAAGGCTCGATCATTGGGTCAATCTTCTCATATTTCTACCACTAGACCCTAGTAGCTCGATCTTCTAATATTGTCTACAACTAGACACTAGTATAGTTTTAAGTTATAACTAACATTGAAATCTGATCCAACTTTCCAGCTTCTACAAAAGTTGCCAATATCATTGCGATTAAAACAAGAATAATAATAAGCTTCATGGTTGTCTTGCAAATTTTAATTAAATATTTATTAAATAGAAATTAAGATTTATTTTGAATATTTAAATTGTTTAATTATTAATTTTTAAAATTGAAATTAAATTTATTTTTGGTGTAATTATTTTAAATTAGCAATTTTTATATACAGAAAATACTTCCCTTTATTTTATAATTTCTGCAATTTTTGCAAACCTTTTTTTAGTAGATGACTAAAATATTTTTATTTTAAAAAATGGAAGTAAAAATGAAAATTTATTTGAATACAAAAAATATTTATGCAAGAAATCTTTAGCTTAAAAAAAATCTTTAGCTTCATAATAAAATAATTTTAAAAATCGACAAGTCCAAAATCAAGATAACTACAATTTTTGACGAGATCAAGTCTGGGTCCTTTTCTATTCTTAATTGTTTACAAGATTGTTTCTTAAAACATTCCTTTGGCGTGTATTCTGGTTTGGATTTTGTGGCCCATTAAAACTCGATACAGCTGTTGTCTGAGTATCTTTGACAAATTGACTTTTGACCAATTTCCGAAAATCACTAGATATAATTAACAAGCACAACTCTTCAATGCATTGGAGAAAATTATATCCCAGATCAAGAAACATTCTTGTAGCTAGAAGGATATTTGTTTGATCATCAATTGAATTTAAAGCGAATTTAGTGGCTGCAGTATTCAAGTAATTAGAGCCAAGTACGAAAATACAAGGAATGGTGCTTATCAAACAAACAATTAAAATTATAACACGATCTTTTGAGGAGCTTTGATTTTCAGCTATTACATTAGTGTGTGGATTTCCTTTTTTTAATTAAATTTTAGATTTTTTGTATTATATTTTAAACGGAACGGGCCACTAGAGAGCGGGCACTAGAGTGCCGACACTAGAGAGCTGAGCCACTAGAGAGCGGGCCACTAGAGTGCCAATAGATTAAAAAATGCGGAAAACATCCCCAGTTGTTTGAACAACGTTCATCTTTGTTGGAACAACTACCCATCATCAGATCAAAATTTTTCATTATTGGAACAAAATCCTCCATCATTGAATAAACTTCCCCATCATCTGAACAAACTTTCCGTCATTGGAACAACTTACACCGTTGTTGGAACAACTTTTTCCATTGATGGAACAACTTGCTCCGTTAGCAGAACAATCTCATAGGTCATTGGAACAACCTCCCCCGTCATTTGAACAACCTCCCCCGTCATTTGAACAACCTCCCCTGTCATTTAAACAATCTTCCCCGTCGTTTGAACAACCTTCCCCGACAGTTGAACAACCTTCCCCGACAGTTAAACAACCGCCCCCGTCATTTGAACAACCTCCCCCGTCATTGGAACAACTTTCCTCTGTAGTTGAAACAACATTTCCCGTTGTTTTTTCTTAAAAACATTTTAGGTTTTTATACTATTGGCACTCTAGTTTTACTTAAGTTTTACTGCTTTACTGTTTTACTGCTTTACTTAACTAAGTTAAAAGTTTAGATAGAATCGACTATCGCTCATTTTTGCTCCACTAACCGCGTCATAAATAGTGTGATAGTTTTGGCGGTACTTTTCTGTTTTGTGACCGCACTCTAAAAATGTTTAAAAACGGTCATAAATATTGACAAATTATATGTCATTCGAAAGAGCTCTTCGAGCTGAGTCGAATGACACCAAAATCATGTGGGGTTCGAAATGGTACGGGCTCGAAATGGTCAAAAGATACAAGGATCAAAATGGTCAAAAATAATGAATATGACCAAAATGTATGTCATTTGAAAGAGCTCGGCGAGCTGAGTCGAATGACACCAAACTCGCCGTAATTGAGCAAGATTGGACAAAGTTATGACCGATTGTTTAAGCTCCTCCTTACCTTTTGTGCAAGCGCCCTCGCTCCATAGGTTTACGTTGACCATTTTGAACCTATTTATCTTGGCTCAGAAACAAGATCTCGAGCTAATTTTGGTGTCATTCGACTCAGCTCGAGGAGCTCTTTCGAATGACATATAATTTGTCAATATTTATGACCGTTTTTAAACATTTTTAGAGTCCGGTCACATAACAGAAAAGTACCGTTTTGGCATACCCCCCGTATATTTTTATAATTAATAAAAATAACTTACTATAATTATAATAAAATTTTGATAATATTGCTATATAAATTGTCATTGAGATAAAAAATGATATCAAAAGTGGCAAATCCTGTGACGTCAATATCCCTTTTTGCAATATACTACAAAATTATAAAATTAATATTGTAAGGAAGAGAAAGAGAGAGAAAGATCCAGCTGGCTAGAGCATTTAAAACGCTGACTGCGGGGGTTTAAGATCTAATAAAAGAGAAGGTGAAAGCAGCGTCCCGGTAGCTCAGTTGGTAGAGCACCTGTACGTGGTGAGCGAAAGCGCCTAGCAATAACTGCCAGGAGGTCGCAGGATCGAAGCCTGCCCGGGATTAAACTTTTACCTCGCTCTTACTATATAATCACAAATATGTATATAAAAAACTATAGATCTAAAAATTTTATCAAAAAGATTTTACAAACGATATAAAATTAGGGATTCACTTAGGGTTGCCGTTTTCGGTTCGAGCCGACGTTAGGTGCATATTTTTCGAGCTTGGTTTTTTCCGATTCGGTTCGTTTTCGAGCTTTTCGAGCTGAAAAGCCTCGGCTCGCTCGATCTTTCGAGTTTCGGGTCGAGCGAGCTGGCAACCCTATTTACACTGTATAACTTAACCCTCTAAAGTATGTACAAAAATCTCGATTTTAAAGTACATAGGGACTAAATTTCCAAATTTAAAGGGGTGCCGGAATTTTGGTCACTGGAATTTTGTTCACCACGATTTTTCGGAACTTTGGTCACCAATTTTTTGGAATTTTGGTCACCAGCGGAATTTTGGTCACCAAGTCAAAAAACGGAATATTGTGCACTGAAATTTTGGTCACTAAGAGGAATTTTGGTCACCAGCGGAATTTTGGTCACCAAGTCAAAAAACGGAATATTGGGCACTAAATTTTGGTCACCAAGAGGAATTTTGGTCACCAAACTGAAAAAAAGTATCTTATCTAAAACTGATATCAAAGTTATAAAAAAATTGTTTTCAACTCCCAGTTGATCAATTTCTATGTTGATAACTCTGCCAGTTAATCAATCATCCGGTAGAGTGATCGATGGTGATCAACCGGGAGAGTGATCAGCCAGCAAAGTGATAAACATTGAAATTGATCAACTGGGGGATGAAAAATCCTTTTTCATCACTTTGATATCAGTTTTAGATAAGATTCTTTTTTTCCGTTTGGTGACCAAAATTTAGTGCCCAATATTCCGTTTTTTGACTTGGTGACCAAAATTTCGCTGGTGACCAAAATTCCAAAAAATTGGTGACCAAAGTTCCGAAAAAGCGTGGTGACCAAAATTCCGTACACCATTTAAAGTACATTCCAAATTAAATTAGAAAATATTTATTCGTCCTCAAATTTTTCATATTTCTCTCCTAAATGAATCTTTTGTAATAATTTCTTGTTTCCACTCAGCATTTGTGCATTTCAATGCACTTTTTTGTGGCGCCGAAGGCACCAAAAAATCTATTTTTTGCGCCGCAGGCGCAAATTTTGAGAATTTTGAATGTCCTAAAGCCAGATTTCTTCCATTTTTTCCAAAATGTTGATTTTAAAGTACTGTACTTTCAAATAAAGTACGAATGAGAGCCCTGGTTTATACATAAATACATTCAATAAACTTAGTCCATCGGTAATATATTACAAAAATAGAATTTTTATTTCGACTATCATAAACCTAAAAATTCCAATGTCTTTGCGTTCAAATAATACAAGCATGAATGCTGTGAATTGGCCAGCTGTCCAAATGATTGAAATCAACCATATAACAAAAATAATATATTTAACATTTCTATAAAATTTTATAATTCAAATGAAATAAAACTTTGTGCCAAAAATGCTAAGCTTTAAATTTTATCACATTATTTGTGATGTATTTGGGTAAAAAACAGAAAATTTAATTTTAAAAATTTTATTGAATTGTCCACACCAGGGCTGGAGAATTTCGAATTTTAAAAAGCGGAAGGCGGAAGCGGAAGAAAGCGGAACAAAATAAAAAAGCGGCAGACGGAAGGCGGAAGCGGAAGGGCCAAAAAAGGCGGAATTCTGCGGAAGGCGGAAGCGGAAGCGGAAGAAAAATAAGAAAATTTTTATTCGTAATAAAAATTAAAAATTTTCATATTATGATTTGAATATGTTTCCCTACATTTCAGTGGATAGAAAAATCATAAAAGTGATCAAGAACAGGTTGGTCTAGATATCCAAGGATTTGTTGACCAAAAATTAACTGAAAATTATTTATGACAAAACTTTAGGAATCCCATGATATCCGTCCAAAACACTAATATAGATAAAGAGGGATTTCGGTGGATTAAACTTAATCCATGTAAATTCTTCGATATACGGCAATGCTTTTTAGTCTTCCCGCACCGCGGACGAAAATTTTGAGAATTTAGGAAGACCAACCCACTAGATTTCTTCCTTTTCAAGTGCCGCAGGCGAAAATTTTGGAAGACAAGACACCAATTTTCTTCCTTTTTCAGCGCCGCAGGCGAAAATTTTGAGAATTTTGGAAGACAAGTCACCAAATTTCTTCCATTTTTAACGTCGGACTAAAAGTAAATTTCTTCAAGAATAATGTCGTCATTAGGGGTGTATTTTTGCGGAAGAGGGCGAAAAAGCGCAAAAAGCGGAAGCGGAAGACGGAAGGCGGAAGGGTCAAAAAAAGCGGAATTTTGCGGAAGGCGGAACGCGGAAGCGGATCCAGCCCTGGTCCACACTATGCTAGAGATGGGAGCATGCCAACTCACCGCGAGCCCAACTTACCGCAGAGCTATAACTTCATTCAGAATTGTCGAATCCTGGAAGCCTTGGTATGGTTCGATGCGCCTTGACGACTGAATCGAAACATACTAGGTCGTCCCGGATTCGACAATTCTGAACGAAGCTATAGCTCTGCGGTAAGTTGGGGTGTACCCGCTAGAGATTCAGTCCTACTTCCCAGCCAGGTTTTCGTCCTTTTTACATTTCAAATTTAAAAATGAAGGCATGTAATGCTCAGTTCAGAATAAATAGTACTTATAATTGATTTTCTTCATAAATTTTTAATCGGCTGTTACCTTAATTTCCATAATCTTTGATAGCTCATTATAAAGAAGACAGCATGGAGACGATTTATTGCTAAAAATGCCATATGAAAATAAGCAGCAATTACATTAAATTGACCAATTGCAGCGAGTATATAAAATAATTTTATATAGTAACTATATAACAATGTATTAAGATCGCTGGCGTACTCGAAAATTTGTATAAATTGCATCATTATATTAATACAAGACTAAAAATAAAAGTAGAATTTTAGGAAAAATGGTCATAGTTTAGGTTATAACACGGTTCTATGTGTTTTGTGAGTCCCATGATCGTTTAAACATCCCATAAATGTCCATACGTCCCAAAAATATTATATGCCGACAGAGTATATGATTATCAAAAATACTTTGTTGTGAAGCTCTGGTGTAATAGCTCAAGGATGCATGTCCTAAATTATTGCTTGAAAAATAACCTTGCTAAATAAAATGTAGAGTGCAGTTCGTTCTTTTGAAAAATTATATATAGGGCGTATCAATATTAGCAAAATAACTAAACATAGGAGATCAAAGTTGATAGAGACCAAATCAACATATATAATTTTACCGGTAAAATTAACCGTCATTTTGTATTTATTTTCTTCTAATCATTGAATTCATTAAACTTAAAGCATTTTATCAAAAAATTTGAATTTTAGAAAGAGACCGGGCAACAGTTTAAAGGAATACCGCAGTTTTTCCTATGTTCGGTTAAATGTCCATCTCTTTGTTTCTGATGGATAGGGTAACTAAGTAATAGGGATATTGTAATTAATTGAGTTTCCTTTAGAGGGTGAATTGTGTTATATACTCGAAATTATAATTTAAATTAATATTTATTTAACGTTAACCTTTTCCCAATATTCACATAGCAGGGCATTCGATTATAGGTAATACGGTGTTTAAAAATTTTTTTCTAAATGTTTATTGCTAAATGTTTATTGCCTTTATAGAAAGGATTTGGGCCATCAAAAATTATTTGATGGATAATTTTATATCAGACGACCCCACGACTACCTACTTACGGCCTACGATTGCTACCTACTCACACGTTCATCATTTTTAAGTAACGTCGACTTAAATCATAAGAATAAAATCAAGAGAATGCCCTCACTCCATTGCTGTCATTGAGTGACAGTGCCCCCATTCCAATGCCATCACTCCATTGCTCCACTCCCATGACATTCCTTGAACCATCTTCCCATTTTTATCACGCTTTTCTTTTTGTTTGATTGGCATTCCCCTTTATAATATTCAAAAATCGCTTTTACCTAACCGCCATCTCCTCTCATATATTTAAGTAACTGTCAATCATATTTACCTATATTTCAAATTCCTATTCCCGCCTCATTTTTCTGTATATAAGCCCAATATATAAGCCCCCCCCCATTTTACACCTTTAATAAAACTAACCCTTATATTTATATGCCCTTATTTAATTATTAATATAAGCCTCAATTGAATATTGAGAGAAAATAAATAAATATATAAAACCTCGGACATTACATGGCGCGGTCGACGAAAGCCCGGGAGTTCGAAAAACCAAAGGGCCCTTGGTTTTTAAACTCACTGGAAAAATATTATAAGGATAAGAGGATATAAAGTTTTTAAATTAAAAAATTATTTTAAAGGCATGAATTCCAGTGATGAGTGTTTCCGCTCGAAGAGGCATGAATTCCGCTCAAAAAGAGATAAATTTTTTTGAAAAAAGTTTAAAATTGTGTGCTAAAGGATAGCCTTCTTCTGTAAGCGAAGAAGGCTATTCCGCTGTGGTGTGTGCGAAGAAAGCCTTGAAAGTGCTTAAAGATATATAAGATATTCCGCTCTGTGTTGTGTGAGCGAAGAAAGCTATTCCGCTGAGGTATGCGCGAAGAAAGCTGTGAAGTTTCTGTTTTACGTAGAAAATATTCCGCTCTGTTTTGTGTGAGTGTTTTGTGTGAACAATTGAATTTAGTCACGTTTTGTGCAAATTTTTCAATTTTGTATATTTCGCTCTGTGTTGTGTGAGCGAGTACGCGAAATTTCAAAGAGCGAGCAATATTCCGCTCGGCGCTGTTTTTTGAAAAATTATTATATTTTACATTTAAAAAATTATTATGTCTGATTTCGATCCAGTATATTCTATTAAAGAAGAAAATATGAAATTTGGGCCGACTTAGATCCATACAAATCACTGATATGTACTTCAAAAATTCCCCAGATATCCCTGCTACGAGTATTCAAGAAATCACACACTTTCACTAATACCCCACCATCTACTCCACATATATCTCCTTATTCTTCAAAAAATTTTTGGTGAAAAATTTAATTTTCAGACAATTTACACATCGAAAAAATAACCCCTCCCTCTAAAATAACCCACCTCTAAGATAGCCCCCCTCTAGAGGTCGATCGAAAAAAAATAACACCATGGGGCTATTTTAGAGGAACTACGGTAAATACAATAGTAATATACATCAGGAATATGGCTAATGCCGAATATGTGAAGTGCAATAGTAAGATTTACTGAATAAATAAATAACTACTAAGAATTTTATACTAAGCACGCACCCAACAATTATCACGCAATAAGACCACACATTAATTTAACAGATATTATTATAAATTCATGCTACATAGTTTTTCAAATTTTAAATTGTCTTTATAAGCTTAATTAAAAAACTAATTATATTTGAAGCATAATTCAAAAAATCATAGTACAATTTGACCACACAGAAATTTTCAACTTAAAAAATAATAACTTGTTCATGAGTATTTTATATGTACCAGGGATCTAGCCGACAAAAATCCCGACCAAAACACGTCGGAACTTCCCGAATTTCGGAAATCGGGTCGGCCCGACTTAACCGTTATTTCGAAGTCGCCGCCCAACAATTTCCATTTTTAGGCTTAATCAAACATTAAACTAGAGTTGCACAAGGTCGAGATGTTTTGAAAAAACCGAGGCCGAGGATCGCCGAGGCTGGTAAATTTTGGACGAGGTCCGAGGTCAGGCTGGGGGGTTACCGTAGTTTTTAAAAACCTCTATAGCTTTTCAAAATCCAATTTAATTTACTAAATTTTATCGAAAATTTCAAGATCCTTAAGGCAAGAATCTCCTTTTTTTAGCGCCGCAGTCGAAAATTTTTAAAATTTTTAAGATCCTTAAGTTAAAATCTTCCCTTTTTGCGAGATTTTCGTCAAAAAATATATTCTTAGGAACCGGTTTCAGAACCCAGTTCCAAACCGGTTCCATGCATCCATCGGTTCAGCGATTCCAGTTCCAAAACATTCCAGACATTTATTAGTTCTTCGGCCCCAGTTCCGGAACTGGAACTGGAACCCCCGCATCACTGTTAGCCAAGCAATAGTATTTTTAAATATTGAGAGAGTAAACAATTCCCTCTTAGAACAAATTCATATGTTGTTAGAACAATCTACCTACTAGAGTAATAGTTTCTAATTTTCAGCGACGCAGGCGAAATTTTGAACATTTTGGAAGGCAAAGAAGATAGAATTCCTCCATTTCCAGCGCCGGAAGCGAACATCTCGACTTTGGCCTTGGCTCCACGAGGCCTCGACCTCGTGTAACCCTACATAAACATCAGGCAATTCTTAAAATCGAACTACGGAAAATCTTTGGAATACGCCAATTTAGAAAAATGTACACTAATTAAACTTTATTCAACAATAATAAATTATGTACTACATATAGATCAGGGGTGCAGCGAATTGAATTTTGAAAGGCGAGAACGAGAAAACGAGAAGCGAGAATGAAAATTAAAAAGCGAGAGCGAGAAGCGAGAGGCGAGACTACCAAAAAAGGCGAGAAAAAGCGAGAAGCGAGAGGCGAGAAGCGAGAATTTTAAAAAAAAATTGTAAAAATTTTATTTGCCTAAATTAAATAGTATATTTTTATAAATCATACTTATAATCGTATATTTTTAAATTATTATGAAGAAAAAGCAATTTTTCGACATTATCAGGCAACAATCTTGTGCGTAAATTACTTACAACCAATCCTGCAGTTGAGAAAAGCCTAATTAAAAATTTAAAGGATTAAAATAAAATTTGTTCTCAATAAACCTTTCACTCTCCGATGATGTAGCTGGTGCTGAGAAATAACGATGAGACAATTTTGTCAGTAACGGCCATTTTATTGAATTTTCGCCAGACCAGTATTTAAATGGATCATCAGTTATTTGCAGCCTTTTTGAATGTAAATACTCGTTTACTTCAACCTCTGCTTTTTGATGTGCATTAAGCTCAGCAGGAGACGGCAATTGAGTATTTAGCATATTCCATGCGTCAAATGTGACAGATATTGCCTCAGCCTGCAGTAAATCCTTTATCACCCGTTTCTATAGTTAATATAAATAAAATATAAAATAGAAAAAATTTAAACCTTAACAGATTCATAAATACAAGGTAACATCTTCTCGCTAAAAAAATTTCTACTAGGTAAATTGTATTGAGGCTTGAGTAATGCGATCAGTCGCTTAAATCCACTATCTTGTACGACGGAAAAAGGCTGAATGTCTGTAGCTATAAATTCCATAATTGCTCTATTAACTTCTAGTGTTTTTAAGCCATCCTTATCCCAAGCACCTAAAAATACTTATTTAAATTTTAGAAAATTAAAATGTACTTTTGGTCTGAGCACATAAATCAATACGCATTTGTTTCAATGTTACTTCATTATTATCTTCTTTTGAAGATGACTGAATTTCAAAACTTCTTTTGAGTGTCATTTGCTTTTCCTTTTCCTTGTTCGATTTTTCCTTTACTTCTGTTGATTGATCCAAAAATTGTTTGTGTTGTTCCGGGTGCTTACTTTTTAAATGTGTTGCCAATGTCGTTGTTGGTGCTCTTGGCGGAAAATCTTTTTTATAATCACATTCTTTACAGAATGCAATTCGTCCAGAGAGTGTGAAATAATTCCAAATCTTTGACATCTCATTTATTTATTCCTTGAAAATAAAAATTAGAAAAATAAAGGGATAAAAAATTCTCGCTTAATTCTCGTTTTTTTGAGAAAAAGCGAGAGCGAGAAGCGAGAGGCGAGACTGCCCAAAAAGGCGAGAAAAAGCGAGAAGCGAGAGGCGAGAAGCGAGACGAGCTGCACCCCTGATATAGATATGCTAATTTAGTCCGTTATTAATTAATTATCCAACATTTAATTGTTCAAGCCTCTATTCTTTATTGGGTTCAATAAGTTTCAAAAGACTTAAAATAATTTTAATAATTATATGAAATCATATTTCTATGTAGACCTGTCTAATCCTTCAGCGCAGCAATTAGGACATTGAGCACATGGACATGGACAGCAACAAGAGGTACAACAAGATTCCGAATTGGAAATCAACATACATGTAAACATTACAATAAATATAATATATATGAGTTGCATAACTAGGTAGAATAGTTTGTAAAACCTCAAAATAGGTGCCTAAAATATTCAATAATGCCTAATAATTTTTTCGAAATTTCAACAAATTTCAATTTTGTTCGAAATTTCAACAGCTAACAAAATAGAAAAAACTCGGTACTTTTCTGTGGGACACGCCCACTTTGTCGCGCGGCCACATTGTCGCAGAGCCATAACTTGCTAAAAAATTTCTGGCCCTTATCAATTTTGGTACCAATCTCTTTAGCTCGATGAGTGGAATCGTTTAATACTAAATTTGGAAAGATTTGGAAATCTTAAAGCAAGTTATGGCTCTGCGACAATGTGGCCGTACCCACATAAACAGAAAAGGGGCCGTACCCCTTTTCTGTTTTGTGACCACACTTTAAAAATGTTTAAAAAGGGTCAAGAATATGCACAAACTATATGTCATTCGAAAGAGCTCTTCGAGCTGAGTCGAATGACACCAAAATTATGTGGGGTTCGAAATGGTACGGGCTCGAAATGGTCAAAACATCTCGAATGGTTAAAATGGTCAAAAATCATGAATATGACCAAAATGTATGTCATTTGAAAGAGCTCGACGAGCTGAGTCGAATGGCACAAAAATCAGCGTGATCGAACAAGATTGGACAAAGTTACGATACAAAATAAACTAAGTAAACCTGTGTGACCCCATGTTCTATTATATTATTGACCATTTCGAGCCCGTACCATTTCGAACCCCACATGATTTTGGTGTCATTCGACTCAGCTCGAAGAGCTCTTTCGAATGACATAGTTTATGCATATTCATGACCCTTTTTAAACATTTTTAAAGTGTGGTCACAAAACAGAAAAGTACCAAAAATTCAAATAGGTATGGTTCGATTCAACTCGTCGAGACGCATCGAACCATAGCATGGCGTCCCGGATTCGACAATTTTGAACAAAGTTATAGCTCGGCGGTACCTTGGGGTGTACCCGATTTTGGCTACTAATTTTTATCAAATATATATACAAGAAGTTTAGTAAAAATATGAAATCAAAAATACTACTTGATTATTTTGTAAATTTCCATTTTATTTTATATTGTTCAATATACAAGAATTTGTCATAGCATATACGTGTTAATTTTTTAAATCCCTAAAACAAATTTTTCAAACCTACTATTCAATAACAATTTGACAACAATTATTCTAGTAAAAATAGCTATTCTTTCTATTTTCCTCATTAAAAAATCCTTCAAAAAATTTTCTTTAGTCGCACTATCGAGGAAATTAAAATTCATGTGAAGAAAAGAATATTACCAAACCTAATTTTACCACATATTAATGGAAAAACTAAAATTTTTAGAAAATGCAAACATTGAATTTTGTTATTATTTTTAAAAAAATATCATTTTAATGCTAATATTAAAAAAAAAAAGAAAATTTTAGCCTATGATAAAAATTGATAAAAATGATAAAAATTATTAGAGAGCGGACTTTTATGCATTATAAAATGCAAAATATGCACTATAATATGCATGAAAAAATACCAAAATATGCATGAAAATATGCAAAAAAAGCAAAATATGCACGAAAATATGTAAGAAAAATGCAATTTATACCTAGAAATTCTACATTTTTCTAGTCATTTTCTAGTCTACATTTTTCTATTTTTCTAGAGTAGTTAATTATGCCCCATTCGCTCTCAAACCTTGAGCGATTTGGGCAGGTCGCTCTTCGACCCAAATCGCTCACCCCATTTATCACCTGTCACATCAAACCTGAGCCTATAGGGGGTATTTTCCTTTGAACTTTCCGACAAACCTATGGGATTAGAGTAGTTTTAAACCCATTAATCATTCTTCAGATGATTAATTACCCATTATTGTTTTGTTACAACCCAAATCGCTCACTCCCTCATAACTAAAACCTAAGCCTATAGGTGGTATTTTTTTGATATTTGCCACAAACACCTTTCTTTGGGAAGTGTTTAAGGGTAATTAATCATGATTAATTAGGGTAATTAATCATTCTATTATTAATTTCCCTTTGACTGATACTTTGTGTGTGTAAAAATAAATTTAAAAAATTAAATAAAAATAAATTTAAAAAATTAAATAAAAATAATTTAAATTAAATGAAAATGATAAAAAATAAATTTTACAAAATTTTGCATAAAATATAAAATGATTTTAAAAAATGACCGGAAGTACAAATGTAGGGGGATTTATTTCAAAATGCCAAATTTAAAAATTGGCGGGCATTTCAAATTTTAAAAATTTTTCAAAAAATTTTAAAATGTCAAAAGATAATAAAAATAAATTATAAAATTTAAAAAATAATTAAATTAAAAATGAGGGAAATAATTTTGACAAAATTTTAGAAAAAAATTAAAATGATTTTAAAAAATGATCGGAAGTACAAATGTAAGGGGGGCGGAGCTAATTATTTCGAAATACAACTTTAAAAATTTCAAACGACAAAATGCCGACCCTAAAATATTTATTTATAATGCTATTTTCCATCCAAAACCGCGAGTATAAAAGGGGAGATTTTCTCATTTTTTCATCATTTAACAAAACAAAAAACAATTTAAAATTAAAAGTTATATAATGTCTTTTAATAATGGACAAAATTGTCCTTCCCCAAATAAACGCCCAAGATTCTTTATCAAGAATCTACTTCCTCACTTATTCAATACCACACAAGCCGGGGTAGGAGCGGTAAATTTGCAAAATTATTATCGAAAAATAGACTATGATACATCATTTAACCAAAAATTTAAAATAATGGGGACAACAGGCAAGTTCATTATTGAAAAGCTACCCGAGAATCCGGAGGAACTACTGAGAAAAATAATTCACGATTGTATGGATCAAACCATGGAAGCCTCAAGAAAGCATTCTATTGAACCTGACCGATTAGGAGCTATAATATCTTCACAATTATTAGACAACGATATATGGATCCCAATTAGAAAAATTGAAAATGATACTATCGACAACATTCTTAATAGATTCCAGCTTGTTTCTCAATCTAAGATAGAAAAAGGTTCCCTTCTTGGCCAACCATTCACAGTTAAAATCCAGACACTTGGTATTTCATCATTGTCAAAGAATCAATCAATTAAAGGACGAGCACCGCAAGAAAATTCTCAAATAATTACACATATAAATATTGATCGATTAATAAAAATTTCAAACCCAAACAATTTATGTTTATTCTATGCGCTGGAAATAACAAGAAAATATTTTGCTAAAGAATTGGGTGCTAAATGGAACTTTTCAAGATATTTAAAAAATGACAATAGACAAATGGAAGATGTTTTCGACCTCCTAAAATCAGCAAAAATCCCTCATGATCTCCCTGAATATGATGCTGTGGAATATGTACCAGTTGTTGTCGATTTTTGGAATGATAAATACAAGGACGCAGGCTATAAATTTAAAGTATTTGTTTTTGGAAGTGTCAGCGAGAAACCAATATTCAAATATGGGAACGATAATTTTAACATGCCTATTTCAATTTTTCACAAAAATAACCATTTTGATGGAATAAGATTTGTTGGAGGAATGTTTGGATTGAAACACAAATACTGCTTTACCTGTGAAAAGAAGTTTAGGAAATCAAAGGAACATGATTTGAAATGTAAATCTCTCTGCAGATTATGTGGACGTATTGGAAGTGAACGACCTTGTGTGGCAACAGGAGACTTTTACAAGAAATGTGATGAATGTGGGAAAAAATATTTGAATGAAGATTGCTTTGAGCATCATAAAAAAGGCAGCAATTGTCGGCAAACAAAAATTTGTGAAAAATGCGGTGTTATATGGTCAATGAAAAATTACAAGAGGGAGGCTGAAAAGAAGCATGTGTGTGGACAGAAGTGGTGTCAGATTTGTCGACAATTTCACAGTTTTGATAGAGGGTGTTTCATTCGACCTTTGGAAGCCAAAAAATCAGCTGATTATCGTCTGGTAACTTTCGATTTTGAAGCAACACAAAATGAAAAAATAAATAATGGTAATGAAGAAAGACGGCTCCACAAAGTAAACTTCATTGCCGCTACAGTAACCTGCACAAAATGTATGGAAAATGAACAATTATGGCGTTCACCTCTGAGACAAAATGGAAACAGCTGCGCAATCTGTGGAAACAACCGATCAATAACATTTTCACAGCGTCCATTCAATCAAACAAAAGTTGATAAACAAGTTGTCACAGAAAACCCGCTTAAATTCTTTATTGAATGGATTCTATTTGAACTCAATCAGCAATATACAACAATGGCATTTTCACATAATGGAGGACGATATGATATGATTATGGTGTTCAAAGAAATTTATCTGAAAGGACTTGTCCCGTCAATGATTCGTCGTGGTAATAAACTTTATGAATTGAAAATTCCCCGCAACAATAAATGCAATGAGATTATATTCCGGGACTCGTATAACCTTTGTCCAGTCGCCTTGGGGAAGCTAATTGGTGCATTTGGACTGAAAGTAACTGAAAAACAATTTTTCCCGCATTTGGCAAACGTCTCCGAAAATTATGATAGAACTCTACAACAACTGCCTCCAAAATCTGATTACTTATATGGAGGAATGCCCCCTCAAAAGCAAAATGAATTTGATAAATGGTATGAAGAAGAAAAAAATAAGCAATTTTGTTTGAATGAAGCTTTGGCTGAATATTGCACAAACGATGTACAAATACTTACAGAAGCATTGATCGCCTTTAGAAACAAATTTTTTGAAATCAGTAAAAAGAAAAATACACAACCTGGAGCAGCAACCGGAGGAATTGATATTTTAAAAGATGCAATGACAATCGCATCAGCATGCATGAAACATTTTCGCCTCAATCATCTGCAGCCTGAACATTTGGCAATAGTTCCTGAAAAAGGATATGAAAACATTGATAATCAAAGTGAGCTTGCGCTAAAATATTTACAATGGTATGAAGAAACAAAAAGAGTGGAAATACAAAGCGCACACTCGGAAGGCGGCGAACATGTAGTAGATGGAAGGTATAAAGTTGATGGATATATAAAAGAAGAAGATAGGGCAATTGAAGTAAATGGTTGTGTTTGGCACGCGTGCCAAAAATGTTTTGGAAATGATTTGGAAAAAATTTTACCAAATGGAAAAACTGTGGGTGAAACACGTGAAGATGATGAGAAAAGGATAGAAATAATTAAAAAATTTTTAAAGAATGTTGATATTATATGGGAATGTGAAATTCATCAGATGCTGCGTCGCAATCAGAAAATGAGGAACGCCTTTGCAAATTACCACAACAAAGGACCAATAAATATTAGAGACTGCTATTTCGGCGGAAGAACCGGACCTTTGCAAATGTACTTTGACGCAGAAAAAGAACAACACAAAATTGCCTACTTAGACTTTAATTCGCTTTACCCCTCAACAATTGCTACAACATCATTTCCGGTTGGGCATCCGAAAGTCCATATTGTACCGCCAGCTGAACAAAAAGTTTATTGGACAAGAAGCGAACAGATTCCATTCAAAGGAATTTTAAAAGTATTTTTGCTCCCACCACCGCAACTTGATGTCCCTGTTATTCCAGTCAAATTTGATGAAAGACTTCTATTCCCACTATGTAGAAAATGCTCACTCGCATATCCAAATGGTGCAAACATCAAAGACTACCGATGTCCACACAATGATGAAGAAAGAGGTTGGGTTTCAACAGTTACATCGATTGAATTGGAAGAAGCATTAAATGTCGGTTATAAAGTTACAAGATTTTATAGAGCTTTACATTATGAGAAATGGGATGAAAATTTATTTAAAAATTACGTGGCCGAATTTATGGCAATGAAAATTCATGCGAGTGGCTTCCCTGAAGGCATAGAAGGAAAAGTAAATGAGGATCTATTTATAAATGAATGTAAGGAAAAATTTGGAATTGAGCTTCAAAGAGAAAAAATGGTTCCGGATCAGGCAATGCGGTACATTTCAAAACTAATGCTTAATTCGTTGTGGGGGAGGTTCAGTCTACGGAATGGTCTGTCAAAAAGTGTAATCATTGACTCCCCCAATGAACTACGTGAATTTGACAACAATAAATCGATTGAAATACAATCTGCTGATGAGCTAACCGATGATATTGTTTTATTGACCTATAAGCCAAGAGAAGAATTTATAATTGAGCATGACACTTCAAATATTGTGATTTCCTTATGGACAACGTCGGCAGCAAGAATTAGACTATTAAAAGCAATGCAAAAGGTTGCTGGAAAACTTGACTGCAATCTTCTCTATGGGGACACCGACAGTATACTATTTTCTCATCCAAAGGACATGGAATGTCCTCTTCAAACAGGACCTCATCTAGGAGACTTAGCGAGAGAATATGCAGGATCTGAAATAAAAGAATATGTTGGAGGGGCGTGTAAGGCTTATGCACTAAGAATGGAAAACAACAGAAATGCCAAAACAAGTAGTGTTTTGAAAGTACGTGGCATCACTTTAACTTCAGATGTCTGTAAAATTTTGCACTTTGACACCTTCAAAGAAAGCGTACTTAAATATGCAAATGGGGGAAACGAAGATGAGGAAGAGTATGAATTGGATAGAGGAGAAATTATGATTGAAAATCATAATTTTATACGCGGAATGTGAAGGATGGTATAGTTTACTCAACTAAGATGAGAAAAATATTTAGACCGATAATACAAAAAGGAATTATATCCAATAACCTCAAAATTGTACATTTTGGACAAAAATAATTTTTCAATTTTATTGTAATTTGTTGATAAAATTGTTACATTACTAATTTTTAAGTCAATTTTAGGGGTAAAAGAAAAGGTTATGAAAAAGTTAAGGATTATAAGATAAAACTGATGTAAAGTTAAACATTAAAAGATACAATTGTTGTAATATTAATAGTTAGAAGATACAATTGATGAAAAGTTAGTCAATGGAAGTTTAGCCTGAAGGATGTAGCCTTATATTGCAATCGCCTAAAATCAGAAAAGGTTGTAATGTTTGATCATATATATGAAATTCCTCAACATTGTGTTTTTGTGTAAGGTCAAGAGGAAAGAATTTCAATATTATTCACAAGGAACCAAACTGGAATGAAAAAGATTTTATAAAATGAGGTGGGCAAATGAATATCAAGGAATTTTTGAAAAGTTTTCACACAAGAAAACAAAGGTAGAGATAGAAGCAAAAGAAAAGAAAGATGACAAAGAAAATATATTAGAAGAAAAAGATAATTCAAATACAACCCATAATCATTAATCATTTTTATTTATTTTTTATTTTCAATACATTATCAATCATGAACTATCTGATATTTTCAAATAAAGATTTAAAATTAAAACTTCCATTTGGTTGTATTATTAGTGGCCCAAGTTCAACTGGTAAAAGTACATTTGTCCGAAAACTAATTTCTAATTCTCATCAACTTATTGAACCTATTCCAAAATCCATTCTTTACTGCTATGGGGAATATAATTCTCTTGTTCCCGAACTACAGCGAGCCGGAGTCTCAGTCTATTCCGGGGTTCCCCCTGAGGAGCTTATTAAGAAGCAAGAACAACCTGCGCTAGTCATTCTTGATGACCTAATGTACTCAATTGACGAAAAATATTTATCGGAACTTTTCACAAAGAAATCTCATCATCTTAATTTTGGCATAATTTTCATCACCCAGAATCTTTTCGAGAAAAAACTTAAAGTCGCACGTCAAAATTCAATGTATATTGTATTAACTCGCGCACCAAATAGTGCATTGGCCATCCGAAATTTAGGAGTACAATTATTTCCAGGAAGATTAAATTATTTTCTAGACGCATATCAACAAGCTACAAGCAGCAGTAATTATTCATATCTTTTTATTGATTTACACCTGATGTAAAGTTAAACATTAAAAGATACAATTGTTGTAATATTAATAGTTAGAAGATACAATTGATGAAAAGTTAGTCAATGGAAGTTTAGCCTGAAGGATGTAGCCTTATATTGCAATCGCCTAAAATCAGAAAAGGTTGTAATGTTTGATCATATATATGAAATTCCTCAACATTGTGTTTTTGTGTAAGGTCAAGAGGAAAGAATTTCAATATTATTCACAAGGAACCAAACTGGAATGAAAAAGATTTTATAAAATGAGGTGGGCAAATGAATATCAAGGAATTTTTGAAAAGTTTTCACACAAGAAAACAAAGGTAGAGATAGAAGCAAAAGAAAAGAAAGATGACAAAGAAAATATATTAGAAGAAAAAGATAATTCAAATACAACCCATAATCATTAATCATTTTTATTTATTTTTTATTTTCAATACATTATCAATCATGAACTATCTGATATTTTCAAATAAAGATTTAAAATTAAAACTTCCATTTGGTTGTATTATTAGTGGCCCAAGTTCAACTGGTAAAAGTACATTTGTCCGAAAACTAATTTCTAATTCTCATCAACTTATTGAACCTATTCCAAAATCCATTCTTTACTGCTATGGGGAATATAATTCTCTTGTTCCCGAACTACAGCGAGCCGGAGTCTCAGTCTATTCCGGGGTTCCCCCTGAGGAGCTTATTAAGAAGCAAGAACAACCTGCGCTAGTCATTCTTGATGACCTAATGTACTCAATTGACGAAAAATATTTATCGGAACTTTTCACAAAGAAATCTCATCATCTTAATTTTGGCATAATTTTCATCACCCAGAATCTTTTCGAGAAAAAACTTAAAGTCGCACGTCAAAATTCAATGTATATTGTATTAACTCGCGCACCAAATAGTGCATTGGCCATCCGAAATTTAGGAGTACAATTATTTCCAGGAAGATTAAATTATTTTCTAGACGCATATCAACAAGCTACAAGCAGCAGTAATTATTCATATCTTTTTATTGATTTACACCCTTCATCAGATCCAAATCTTAGACTAAGGACAAATATTATTAAAGACAAAGAATCAGAAGAAAATTATAATATTATATTTTTACCCAAAAATTCTTCAAATTAAATCATGCCAACGAATATTGGTCAAATTGTTAAAGACAATTTACAATTTCTTAAACTACTCGCAAAAACACGCTCACTAACTAAAAGAAGAAAACTTTTAAAAAAAGCTTCAACAGACCAGTTACTTTCCCTCACTGAAATTTGTTATAATATAGTACGCGATCAATTTAAACTAAATAAAAGGCAAAAATCTCGTCTTCTGCCATTCGCTGATTTTGTTCGTCGTGTGAGCAGATTAAAAACAGAAAAAGGCGCCCGACGTACAGTAATACAACAAGGAAGCGGTTTACCAGTTGGTTTATTTCCTGCCCTCCTAACACCAATCATTATTGAATTAACAAAAACATTGACAAACAATTTATAAAATGGCAAATAAATTTATATTAATTCCTGAGGATATATATCGCGGATTACTTACTCAGCCTACACCAGAAACTGGAAATATCAACTTGGATTTTAGTCGAGAAAATTTGGAAACTATTAAAAGACAAAATGCCGACACAGAATTAAAAAATATAAATTATAATCAGGAATTGAGACGGTATTTACACATGTTGAAGGAACAAAATGAGAGACCAATGAATGTTTCAATAAGGCAAATGCAAGATCCAGCCCTGGAGCAAATTAAACAATTACTTCCCCTACTACAAACAAGCTCCAATGAAAACCGTACAGTAACCAAAAGCCCCCAAAATGATTTTAAGCAAAATATTACCGCATCAAAATTACCCCAGATAGATGAAAATACTGAAGATGACCTTAGTATGCACACGGCCGAGGAGGAATCTTCCGATTCCAATGGAAGGAATGAGCCAAAAAAGACTATAAAGGAAAAAACAAAAGAAATTTTTGAGAATATGAAACAGGAAAATTTAGATAAATATGACGTGAGCACAGATGGAAAGATTTTAAATAAGAAGGGAGGAAAAGAAATACAGGGAAGCAATGCTCAAAAATCTATAGAGTGCATTCTTCGAACTGGAATAAGTGGGAAATTGAGATGGGGTGAATTGACACCACCAGGAACATCAGTTCTAGAAAATAAATTAAAAAGTGATAATAAAATTTGGCCGTTGATAGAGAAGGCGAGGGAGCATTGTACACCAAAAAGAACTTATTCAAAACAAAAAAGAAAAATATCTGAATCCAAAGAAATAGCTGAATCAAAATGGAGACCTCCAGCAGAGTGGAAATGATATTAGATAAACTTTACAATGATCCAGCGAATCCAGCAGGATTTGCTGGTGTAAACCAGCTATGGGTAGAGGCTAGGAAAAAAGATGCAAGTATTAAAAAGAAGGATGTTCAGCAATATTTAGAAGGTCATAGAACATATACTATCCACCGTCCCAGACGCGTACACTTTAAAAGATCAATAACATATCCGTCTGGATATATGACAGATGTTCAGTGCGACTTGGCAGATTTTCAAAAGTTATCGCGGCAAAATAATGGAAAGAAATATGCACTTGTTGCAATAGATGTTTTAAGTAAAAGAGTTTTCGCTGAAGCTGTTCGCACTAAAAAATCAAATGATATGATTGATGCATTTGAAAAAATTTTGTCAAGAATGGAGATGCACCCCCACCGAATTTTTAGTGATAAAGGAACAGAATTTTGCAGCAAAGAAATTATGGACTTTTTTAGGAAAAAAGATATTGAAAAATACACGGCAACCTTTTCATCAGTTAAAGCATCTCTAGCTGAAAGATGTATTCGGAACATTAAACAGAGATTGTATAGGTTTATGAGTGAGAAGCATACATTAAAATGGACAGAGGCATTACCAAAGATTGTAGACGCAATAAATCATTCAAAGTGTAGGGTTTTGGGAGGATTAAGGCCAGTTGATGTAAGCTTTAACAATGCAAAGGAAATCAGAGAAATGGTATTTGGCCATATTAGTAAAAATAAACCAATAAAAAAGCCAAGATTCAAGGAAAATGATCATGTGCGTATGAGCAGAAGTAAAAATATTTTTTCAAAAGTCTATCTCCCAAATTACAGTGATGAAATTCTTCAAATAGATCTTGTTAAAAAGAAAGCTAATCCCAATAGATACCGTGTCCGTGACGATAATGGTGAATTGTTCAAAGGATATTTCTACCCTGAGGAACTGACAAAAGTAAGAAAAGATGAGAATACTAGCTACAGAATTGAGAAGATTATTAAAAGCAGAAAGAAAAAGGATGGAGGAAAAGAATATCTTGTAAAATTTTTTGATTATCCTCAACCCCATTGGATAGATGAAAATCAATTTGTATAAAAGACCAATTTTTCATTCCCCATAAATCATTTTTACATTTTTTAAATCAATTTTCATTTTATTGTTCAATTTATAATTATTATTGAAATAAATAATGGCTAATACATTCTTTGTTGTTCTTCCTAGTAATGTTAGTGATTATCCAGATAATAAGCCCAATAAATACAGAGTACATCTCCCTAAGCCAATAGAATTTCAAGGTGGGAACTGGGTATGTGGGCTCTACAGTATCCAATACCCCCAATCATGGGCTGCAACCATTGGCACCGACGTTAAACAATGGATACAAATTAATTACAATCAAAAGAAACCGCATAGAATTGGAATTCCTAAAACAACACAGTTAACACCCAATGGACTCAGCTTCTTTTTAAAACTTGTATTATCCAATAAAGAGAAACCTAGGAAAAGACGTGATTTATCAATTGATACTTTAGATGATGAAATTATTATTATTGGGCCAGAAATTAATTTAATAGAAGATCCAGTTAAGAAACGAAGAAAGAGAGAGGCAGATAGAGATACCGTGCCACTATGGATAAAGGAATTTTTTAATACGTATCCACACAATTATTGGGAAGCCATACGCGATTATGAACAAGAATTAGAGCAACATAAAGTTAAAATAGAGGAAAAAACAAAACAAGTTCTTAATCAGGAGGATGACATACAGAAGGAAGTTTTACAGCAAGAACTTGTTCATCTTCATTCCCTTTCAGAAGGTAAGAAGAAGGAAATTCGCCTTTTAACAGAGGAGGCTAATAAGAGAGATAGGTTTGATGGTCGACTTATTGCAAATCAGTTTTTTGAACAACACCCTGCTGATTATCATGAACAAGTAATAAAGATGGAGATAAATATCATTGTAAGATACATTGAACTAGAAGATAAAATTAAAGAAAGCAGAGAAGAGGGTGATAAAAATGTTCGTTCTGGTGAAGAAATTCAAAGGTTTATTAATTCAATAAAACGTATGCGAAAAAACTTGGAAGTACTGGAATCTGCAATAATTGAAAGAGACTTGAAGCTTACTAGAGATGAATTTCATCAGCAAAATTCAAATACACACTCTGAATTTGTCCAAAAATTTTTTGACGACCACCCTGAAGATCATTGGGCAGCTTTGAAGAAAAATTTAGGTGATCTGCAGGAATTACACAGACAAATTCGAGAAAAAAGAGATTTACATTCTCAAGAACAAGATGCAGAAGAAAAGAATAAATTAAATAAGGAGATTGACAATTTAAATAAATTGGCTTCATACAGAAGAAATAGATTTACAGCGATACATCATGCTGCCTACAAGAAATGGAAAAATTTTGAGCTGCCAATTCCACCAACTAAAAATGAAATTAAGGAGATGCAAAAAATTGAAGAGAAGGTTCATCCAGAATATTTGGAAGAAGCCCTAAAAGTAGATGATCAAGGCAAACCAGTACCAATTCCTGCTCCCGTAATTACAGATGAAATGCTTGAAGTTGTCAAGGACAGACATGGATATGAGCAGGACAAGGCCAGAGAATCAGAGGAAAATGAAATAAAAGATAAAGCTCTGAAAGAAAGTAAGGAGAAATTGAAGCATGCAAGAAGAATAGATAAGCATGGTGATCCTATACCACTTGACTCGCAAAGTTCTGGAGAGGAAGAAGTAGCTGAGGAGGAAAGTTTCGAAAAAGAGGAAGAAGGTTGGGATGGAATAAACAGAAAAAGTCCATTTTTAGATTTGGATTCCTCAGAAGAAATTATTCCAACAGAGGAGATATTTGATGAAAAAGAGTATGAACAAAGTACTGATGCTCTAATTAAAGAAAAAACAGTTACAATGATTGAGGAAAAGGAATCTTACTTAAAAGATTTACATTCGGACATTGAATTTGAATATTTGGACAGCATTGATCGCTTTAGAGTAATTTTCAATGATCCTGAGATTAGAAATATAACAATATCTTCACAATTATGTTATGTTCTCGGCTTTCCCTTGGGCCCTTTGGTAAACGGACAAATTGGAAAATATGGAATTGATCTTAAAGGAGGATTCACAAGTTTTGCTGTATATTCAAAGGGGTTAACGGGAACTGTAATTATGGGAAATTCTGTCAGTTCATTACTTAGAATTGTAGCTGTCGAGAATAGGTCTGGCGGAGTTGTTGAAAGAGTGTATGATCAGCCAATGTTCATACCAGTGTTGCCTAGAGAGATTAATGAGATTGAAATTGAACTAAGATGGATGAATGGGAGCCTTGTTAAATTTGATCACGGAACTGTAATTATTACTTTAATGTTTAACAGAATGATTAAATTTTAATTTAAAAAATTCAAAACTTGTAAAATTTTATTATATATTTTTTATCATTTTAACAATAAAAGTAAAAACAAATTCGTCTGGATTTTGATAATTTAATAACAAGGATAGGAATTTTTTATAAGTGTATCCACAAGAAATAAAATAAATGAAGGAGATACAATGTTGACCACAAGTAGGTAAAAGAGGGTTTTGAAGGGGAACATTATTCATTACACGGTTTGGAAATTTGGAAATAAATTTTTTTATTAGAGTAGGAATTTCTGGAAGTAATAATGAATCAAAAATAAGTATCTTCTCATGGTTTATTATGAAAAATGCAATCCAATGTGATCCATTTTGAGAAGCCTTTTCTAGGTTGACGACCATTGAACAAGGGTATCTTTGAATTTCTTTTGGGATTTTGTCTGCTGCAAAGCATCCAATAAAATATTTTCTAGTTATTCTATTGTGTCTTAAAATTTTCTCGATTTGTAAAGTGTCCATTTCTGTGAAGGAAGGAAGGAGATGTTTATATCTCTCTTTGTACTTCTCCAAGTTCAAGGTCCTTGCGGTCGTTTTTATTCTTTATTAATTTTCTCAGTTGATATATTAAAGCTACAGCTAACAATAAAAACCAGAGTATAATCAATAAAACGCAGTAAATAGTTTGAGCGATTGATGTTTCTGAAGATGGAAATTCCTTGCAAAGTGAAGGAAATTGTACATTATTCACATGTTCCATTGATGAAAAATTCAAAATATTAATAATGGTTTCAAGATTTAAATTAGAGCCTAGTCTAGTAGTATTTTTAACTCTTTCAGGAATTATTGGGAAATTTTTTGAAGACGAATCGATAAGTTCTCTTGATTTAGGAGTTATTGTATTTGCGTAATAGCCTATACGTTCTCTTAATTTTTCTCTATATTCAAGATTATCATTTTCATTAATCATGGAATATTGTAGTGATAATTTATACAGAAAAAAGAATAAAATAATACAAACAAGGCTAAATTCAATTTTAATAGTAATATGGAACATATTTAATTGAAATTAGAGAATAAAATATAAGGAAAAATTTACGAGTATTTATACTGAAATATCTGTGGAAATAGTTCTGTTTCTATCTAACATAAGAAGTGAATCGATTTCACCCATAGCTACAAGCACAATCCCACCATTTGGAACCGGTTCATTGAAGGTCATTCTTATGCTAGTCGTACCATTTTTTATTAAATCAAACATCTCCGGTCCATTATCTTCCTGACTATTAGTAAGATTAAATACTAACAGACAAAATCCACCATTTGAAAAACGTTGCATTGAAATTCCATTACTTTCTAAGGTCCCTGCGTATCCTATAGCCTCCTGCATATGATAAATTCGCACATACTTCCCATTTGGAAAATCAAGAGAATAAGGTGCTGTTGGATAAGTAACTCCCCCGGCAGTTATGGAAATATCTCTTAAATTAAAATGTTGAAAATTAAAAGGATGTGTCTTTTGTGATCCGACAAAATCGGCATTCTTAACCATTCCAAGTACCACTCTCCTCGGTACTTGATCCATCCATAGATTAGCATTAAATTCTGTTCTGTTCTCGCTTACGAATAATGATTTTAACGAAGTTTTTCTCATTGGATATCGTGCTGGTTTTAATTCTAATTTCTTTGCTATATCGAAAGCAAGGCTGTCCATAAGCTCAATTTTCTTGATATATAATTTGCATGCAAGTATTTCTAAATGATATTTATGATTAGTTGCTCCTGGAGCAACAATAAGGAAATTTGACTCATTGGGCAAAAGTTCAATATCTACTTCACACTGATTAATTAGATACCGAGGTTGATTGCAAATGTCTACGTCTAATTTTGCCATAAATTGAGCGGATTTTTGAGTACCATCAGCTGATGGTGCAAATAAGAGTCTTCTATTCTCAAAGCCAACACCATTAAGCCCCAAATCACCATCATCGTAATATCCTGCGGAAGATAAGTAAGAATTTTTTACTGTTTGTGGATAAGTAAGCTCATAGTCGAAAATACTTTTATATGCCATAAGCGAATTTCCTTCAAAGATTTGGGTTCCATTTATACTAATACGACAATTTTTCCAAATTGTGTGTCCAATAAGTTGGCAACAGGAAACATTGTTGTCTGCAGCCTCCAAATTGGTTAGACGTCCATGTTCATCTTCTTTCCGAATTCTTAACTCGGTTAAAACATAACATTTTGCTAGGTCAACATAATTTGTGCTTGCGTGGATTTTGAAATGAAAAGGGGTGATATTTACAGGGTTAAGTGTGAGTAATTCAATAAATGATGAGTTGCTAATACTAACATTTGTATGAGGAGTTTCGAAAAATGATAAAGCATTTGTTATTGCATTGCCTGAATCGCGATCAATTTTTTGATGAGTAGACATTTTTATTTAATAAAGACCGAATGTGTCTATTTTTTGACGTTTCTTTTTTGAGCTATGAGACGGTTTACCAATAATGATTTGATGACTTTTTTCTTTTGAAAATGATGAATGGGGTTTACGTTTTCTTTTGAGTCCTTTTATACTATCCCTCGCTTGCAATCCTGTTCCAAACTGCTTTGTCATTCCACCCTTTTCAAGTAATCTGTCTAATCCACGTTTTCCTTCATTAATCACTGTTTGTTTAAAATTTGGATTAGAATCTTCTTTACCATATTCTGGATTTCCCACACTTTCTAAAATTCTTCCACCTGTATCCAAAGCTTCTTTTGCTACAGCTGTTCCCGCACGTTTTGCATAAGGTAAAAGGAATCGCCAAAAATTTCTAAGTACATCTCCAACTCCACCACCCATTTGTCTTCCGTATCCACGCTGATAAGGATTGAGTCCACGAAAATAATAATAATTTTCATCAGTCCCTCCTCCTATTTGACTGATAGTTGTATGATGATCATCATATCCGATTGTTCTCGGATCAAAGGGAATATGAACCATGTTTAGTTTAAATAAATTTAAGTTTATTTGGTGAAAATACGAAATTAATCTGCGTAAATTTAACGAATAAAATTTTGAATAGAAATTTTATGATAAATGTAAAATAGAATAATTCAAATTAATTAATGGTGTTCAAGTTTTGATTAACAATGATATTTTATTAGTCTAATAATAATTGAGTTTTTATTAATGGAAGATTAGACACTAATGGACATGCCGAAGTGTGTCATTTTGTCACTTGACATATTTAAAGTTTGCATTTTGTCGCTTGACATTTTGAAAGTTGGCATTTTGTCGTTTGACATTTTGAAGGTTGGCATTTTGTCACCTGACAATTTGAAAGTGACATTTTAAAATTATTGGTATTTCGAAATGATTAGCTCCGCCCCCTTACATTTGTACTTCCTATCATTTTTTAAAATCATTTTAATTTTTTTCTAAAATTTTGTCAAAATTATTTCCCTCATTTTTAATTTAATTATTTTTTAAATTTTATAATTTATTTTTATTATCTTTTGACATTTTAAAATTTTTTGAAAAATTTTTAAAATTTGAAATGCCCGCCAATTTTTAAATTTGGCATTTTGAAATAAATCCCCCTACATTTGTACTTCCGGTCATTTTTTAAAATCATTTTATATTTTATGCAAAATTTTGTAAAATTTATTTTTTATCATTTTCATTTAATTTAAATTATTTTTATTTAATTTTTTAAATTTATTTTTATTTAATTTTTTAAATTTATTTTTACACACACAAAGTATCAGTCAAAGGGAAATTAATAATAGAATGATTAATTACCCTAATTAATCATGATTAATTACCCTTAAACACTTCCCAAAGAAAGGTGTTTGTGGCAAATATCAAAAAAATACCACCTATAGGCTTAGGTTTTAGTTATGAGGGAGTGAGCGATTTGGGTTGTAACAAAACAATAATGGGTAATTAATCATCTGAAGAATGATTAATGGGTTTAAAACTACTCTAATCCCATAGGTTTGTCGGAAAGTTCAAAGGAAAATACCCCCTATAGGCTCAGGTTTGATGTGACAGGTGATAAATGGGGTGAGCGATTTGGGTCGAAGAGCGACCTGCCCAAATCGCTCAAGGTTTGAGAGCGAATGGGGCATAATTAACTACTGCCCTGCAACCAAGGGGTGGTAAGAAAAGGGTGGTTAGGAAAATAGAATGTGTCTTTACCTTTTGATTTCCTTTGATTTGCCGACTTCCTCCTCCATAAGGTTGCACGTTGTGCAACCTTGTGGGGGGGGGTAACTACTTTCTAGTCTACATTTTTCTAGTGAGGTCCATTTTCGGGCACTCAAAAAAATTTTTTTCAAAATTTGTAATTTTTACAAATTTTTTCCCAAATTTTTAAAAAATTTACACCATTTTGGCAGGATTTTGGGTTATTTTCTTGATATTTTCCCCAAAATCCTCAAAATATGCATTAAAATATGCATTTATGCACAAAAGTCCGAAATATGCAAAAATATGCATTATATGCAAATAGAAACCCCCTCTAAAGTTTTCAAAACAAGCGGAAGCTGTGTTTTTTGTGCATTATACATCATGACAAGTTTGCAAAAAAATGCATTTGCATAAAAATCCGCTCTCTATTTATTATCATAGGCTAAAATTTTATTTTTTTAATTTTAGCATCAAATTGTTATTTTTTAGAAATATTAACAAAATTCCATGTTGGCATTTTCTAAAAATTTTAGTTTTTCCATTAATACGTGGTAAAATTTGTTTTGGTAATATTTCTTTCCTCATACAAATTTTCACTTCCTCAATATTTAGATTAAAGAATACTTTTTAAGGAAATTTTTTTAATTCTGTCAATATATTTTTTAATACAATAAACGGTTTAATAAATTTAGAGTTATTGAATTTGCTTATATTCTCTCTTATTCCACAAACAACTTTGGAACAATTAGGGGTACTTTTCGGTTATAAGGTTACACATTTACAAATTTTAAAAAGTTCTCAAAATGGTCAATATATCATATGTAGGGTAGAAAAAGGGGCAATACTGAAGCATACAGACCCGATTATTTCCTTCCCAATTTCCCCCTATAATTTTACAAAATGGTCAGACTTTTTCCTTCCTTCCATGCAATTTTGCCTTTTTAATTTTTGCCTACAATCAAAAAAAAAGATTATTTTTGGTATTTGACAAGTAAATTACGCATAAACTGCAATATGAGAAGACTCATTTTCTCTATTAAAACGGTAATTCTCGAGCCTATTCTATCATACAGACGATTTTATATTGAGTTATCATGGGGAGTTTTCTGGAACTCATGCAGTTTGGGTATGCTTTTTTTAGCCACGCCCCTTTTTCTCTTTCCACCATCAATCAACCTTATTTTGTACACAATGGTCAGCCTTTCCTTCTCCCTTTTTCCTCTCCACATCAATCAAGTTAGCCGAGTTGCACTTCCATAGATGATAGCTTCTACCATTCTTGTATATGTGTTTGATTGATGTGGAGAAGAAAAATGGAGAAGGAAAGGCTGACCATTGTGTACAAAATAAGGTTGATTGATGGTGGAAAGAGAAAAAGGGGCGTGGCTAAAAAAAGCATACCCAAACTGCATGAGTTCCAGTTTTCTCAACATTTTGAACGATTCAAAATATCATTTTCAAATATATCCAAATAATCCCCTCATCAACAGTTTATTAAAGCATAGAAATATTTAAAATATAACCGAAATAAATTTAAAATAAAAAATCACAATCCCTTTTGTTTAATTTAATATAAATTTTCCTTCTTAGCTTTTGAAATTAGTTAGAAAAAAATTTTTCAAATTCTAATAATACATCCTCCTAAAATTGTTTTGGGTGAGGCGGTTTTCCATTACCTTTGCCAATGTTTTTTGTAGGATTTTCATTATTTGCAGGTTGATGACGTACCGGCTGTTTATAGTCAGCATCCTTGCTAAAATAAAATAAAAATTATTCCGCCGGATCTCTCTTTAAGCTTAATCCAACATCATATACAGCTTAATTTATGATAATTTGTTTAAAATATTGTTAGCACGTGGGAGGGGGAGGGTTAAACTAATGTTAGAGTTATTTTCAATATTATTATTATCGTCCACATTATCTTTTCTGTCGCAAGCTAATGCTAGGGCTTGCGACAGAAATATAATGATAAAGATAAGATCCGTCTGTTTTCTACATTTTAGAATGTTATTTCTCTAATAAAACGCAAAAAAATTAAATTAACCAACAATGGATCATTCGAGCTCTGTTTCAACTCTTCAGCCTTTAAAATGGTAGTCAAAAACATTAAGATTGAAATAAAAATAATAATAATCTTCATAATTGTCTTGGAAATATTTTTGAATGATTCTTTTGTAAAATTTAATTTTTAGGCTTAGATTTAAATTGTTTAATTATTAATTTAAAAAAATTTAGAAAAGCATTTTTGGGAAAATAAGAAGATAAAGGATATCCCATTGGTTATAAGCCACATTATTTTGGCGATAGATACTTAATCGTCCTAGTTCGTTATAAGTGGTTACCGAATATGTTTTCCCACATAGGCTACATAGATTTATTTTTTTTATCTCTCGCGAGGGATGAATCCCTAAAAAATCTCTAATATCCCTTGAAATAAATATTAGTGATTACTAGAGACCGGATTTTTATTGAAATAAAATCTCAAAATATGGCCATAAAATATTGAAATAAATTAGCAAAATATTGACAAAAAATCCCAAAAATTAGTGAAATATTGAAATAAATTATGGTTTATTTACTAGCAAAAATCGAAAAAAAGTTGAAATGTAACAAAAAAAAATTTTATCGCGTTTTTAAAATTGCACAGTAGCTTTATAGTTCGACGAATTAAGTATTTTTACTCTCTTGGACATTTTGAAATTGACGAAATGAAGAGGGACATTTTGTGGTTTTGCTCAATGTGCCATTTTGGGGGTTTTGTCCAGTGGGGCATTTTGAGGGCGGAACATTTTGGATTGCACATATGGGGATTTTTGTTCAATTACACATTTTGAGGTTTTTGTTAATTGAGAAATTTTGGGGCGCGTCTTTTTAATAAGGGCTGAGCGCCATTCTAGGGAATAATTATTGAGAAGGCAAGGCACTGTAGTGAATAATAGGCAATAAGATCCCCTTTTCAGCGCCGCAGGCGAAAATTTTGAGAATTTTAGTTGTCAAGACTAGATTTCTTCACTTTTTTTCCTAAAATTTACGAAAAATCCAAAATTTTGGCAAAAATATGCAAAAATATTGAAATAATTTGCATAAAGTGCAGAATATTGAAATAACGGGAAAATTGTCAAAATATTGAAATATATTGAAATGTATCTTTGTTCAAAATCATAATATCGAAAAACTAATGGCATATTTGGGCTTTTCTCGATATAGTGTGTTCGCAAAAAAACATTTTATTTCAATGAAATCCGGTCTCTAGTGATTACTATACTTAGACTTATGTTATTTTGAAATTACCGGCTCAGAAATTATTGTCACGTAGAATACATATCAGAGGCTATCCTACTAATGAAAATCGTTGATAAAATTTAACACCATATATGTATGGGCCTCTAATTTCAATGTTATGTTTCGTTTCGCATGTATGAGCCTAATTTTTAATAATTTATTAAAGAGAATAATTTTGGATGGATGAGCTAAAATTATTGGTACTCTTCAAATGAATTAGCATATTTAAATAATGCTTACCTCAAAGGGTTATTTATCTATCAAATATTTGTTTAATCAAATGCCTCGTGATAGCTGCTTTTATTTTAGAAAATTAAAATTATTGCCACAACGCAATAAAAAATAAAATTATTAAAATAATGCATTAACTCTCGTTATAAGCAGTAGAGTCGAGATTATTCATGGTTTTAGATCGTTATCGTAAGCCAATTACTTATACTCTTCACCGAGGCGGTTGAACCCTTCCCAGTTGTTAAGGGATATTGTAACGCGGAGGATATGATCGGGACATTCCTAGAAGACCTTCGGGGAATGTTCCTAGAAGACCGGGACATTCCTAGAAGACCTTCGGGAAACGAGAGTCATCGGATATGAAAGCAAAGCTTAAAATCATTATTTAGTATTCACATGCAAAATCCATTTCCTGAGCAAACAATATGCCTTTATTAAAGTAAGTTACCAAAAATAAATTATTAAAAAATATTTTTTATAATTTAAAATATACTTGTTCTCAAAGAAAAAAGCCATGGATAGTTAAACCAAGCAATGGGAATATTCGATAAATTATAATTAAATTTAAAAGCAAACACATTTAAATTATTATTTAATTTTATCTCTGTTACTAAAGTAGGGTTTGACCCAGAACGCTCGGGGGCGGTTATGTCGGGGTACGGGGTTTTCCAATTGTTTCGGGGCAGGGTTCGGATCGGGGGAGCAAACGGGGTTTTTTAGTTAGTGCGAAAGTTTATTCGGCGGCTGGGAGCGAACCAGCATCTTCAGTAGACCGGACTGATGTGTTATCCATTACACCACGCCGCCTACTGCACAGCCTTAGGAATTAAATAGCTATATGCTTCACACTGTTTAAGCTTCAATATATTTTGATTAAAATTAAATTTTAAAAATCTAACTGCTAATCATTCTGTAAATTTTATTTAAATTCTAAAAGTTTATAAAATCCCGCAAAAAATTTACTTAGAATGATGTCTCAATTTAATTCTCTATACTCATACCCTTTTACTTTTAAAATTGAATAATATTTTTTTTCAAAAATTAATTTAATTCAGTAACCCCAAATTCATCTTGTGTGAGGAAAATTTTTCTCTTTCACTCATTCACTTCATGCCAGATGTTTAATTAGTTAAATTAATTTATCCAAATAAATTAATATTAAAATACCCAAAATAAATTTAAAATAAAAAATCACAATCCCTTTAGTTTAATTTAATATAAATTTCCCATCTTAGCCCTTGAACTGAAGTTGAAAAATCCTTTTAAAGCGTTATAATTAAGGTTGGCGGTTCCGGGTATCCGGAACAGAAAAACCCGGATATCCGGAAATTTCCCAGGAACCGCCATCCTTAGTTATAGTCCATGATCCTAAAATTGTTATGCGTGGGGTGGTTTTCCTTTGCCTCTGTGTTTGTTGCTTGCCACAGGATTTTCATTATTTACAGGTTGATGATGTTTTGCATTTCCGGGTTTATAGTCAGCATCTTTACTAAAATAAATAAAAATTATTACTGCCGGAGATCATTTTTACATAAATCCAAGATTTAACGATTTTTCGACCTAAGAAGATACGCTATCCAAAAACATCTTAATTTTAGATAGAATTTTTAAAATTTTCGATTTTTTATGTAACAGAAACATCCAACTGTGCGTTAAAAATAAATATGTGTGCTGGAAAATTCCTCGTCTTTATCAATTTTGGTACCAATCTCTTTAGGTGATGAGAGGAATCGTTTAATACTAAATTTGGTAAGATTTGTAAATCTTGAAGCCCTCGCCTAGTTGGGCCGTACCATACGAGAGATCGGACTGGAGGGTCGTACGAGAATCGAAATCAAGATTTCGAAAAATTCTCGACCTCGGAAAATCTCGATAATCTCGTTTATCGAAGTTTTCGTGATCGTTATATCTCGATAGATCCCGATAGAGATCTCGAAAAATTCTCGATAACCGATTTTTGATCAAGATCTCGTCTCGGTACGGTTTCTAATAATACTATAAAATTTAAATTCACTCAGTTCCAAAAAATATTTTCAAATCTATTTAGACAAACTATGGATCGTTTGATTCCAGATTCAGCTCTTTTGCTTTTAAAATAATTGGCAATATCATTGCGATTAAAACAAGAATAATAATAAGCTTCATAGTCGTCTCGTAAATGTTAAATATATTTTTAAATATTTTTTATAAAATTTAAATTTTTGGCTTTATTCTAAATTGTTTAACACACATTTTTCTTTAGTAGAGAGGAATGTGTGTGTAAGAGAGAAGTAATTTCCTATTTTGGATATTCATGCCTCAACAATATAAAACTTAAAGGTCATATACCTATAGGATTATTGCCAAAGGTGGGTCGAATTCCGATTTCCGACGTTTTTTTCCTTCCAATTTCGAAAAAAATTTTTATTTCCGAGTTCCGACTTTTGAGCCATTTCCGATTTCAGACAGTTCCAATTTCCGACACCTTCGACAGCTCCGACCCACCTCTGATTATAGCCGATAAATACGGCCCAGTAAAATCCCAGACCTACGAACTGTAGTCTTTAAATTTAGGTTTAAAAAGCTTGCATAAGGGATAAATTATATCCGCGTATTCAATTAATTCTATATTAATTTAGTTGAGAGGAATGCATTAGTGAATACTTTTTAGAAATTTATTTTAATTAAATTATCAGTATTAACGGAAAAAATAAACTTATTTTATACGGATGCTTCTTCTCACTAAATTTTATTTAATCTTTATTTTATTTAAAGCCTGTAAGCATGTGAAACGCAGATTTATTGGCTTAAATGCAAAACACAAAAGTTAATACACAGGCTTTATCGGCTTATTCAATTAATTCATTATTCTCTCAAAAGCTTTTTTAGCGTATTTCAAAGGTAAAAACCTTTGAAATAAAAAAATTAATATTAATAAAATTTAAACTATAAACTAATAAAAATATTAAAAATATATAAAAATTATTCACAAAGCATCATAACTCAAAATATAATTTTTTAAAGCATGCCTTGGATAAACCCCAAAAATTGTGTGTTTATCAGGGAGAACCACTGAAAATTTTTTATTTATTATAATTATTTTATAATTTAAATAATTTTAAAATAAAAATGATTATTCAATAAATTTATTTAATTAAAAATGAATACACAATAGAGATCGGAAATTTTGAAAAGCCGGGGCCTGTTCCTGGGTTCCGGGTTTGATTTATTGACTTGGACCGGGTCCTGGGCCTGTAGTCCAGGAAAAACCCAGGCCCAGGAAAAACCCAGGAAGGTCAAAGAATGCCTGGGCCTGGACTCTTGGTACAGGAAAACCCCAGACCTTGTTCCAGTCCCAGGCCGATCTCTAATGCATACATCCCTATTAAATTATTAATTTTTTTATTTTACTAAATTTATTTTTTTCCTTTTTTCAATTCTATAATCATCTTTTGCTTGTCCAGAGCGATAGTTGCTATAATTTATTAGATTATTCATTTGAACCTGACTATAAGATATAGCTCAGTATATACTATGAGATATAGCTCATCTCGAAGAATTTCTAACTGAGATCAAAATCATTAAGATTATAACGGAAATTTAATCAAATTTTATTTAATATTTTTAAAATTCAATATATTTTGATTGAAATTAAATTTTAAAAATCAGACTACTAATCATTTTTAAATTTTATTTCCGTTTTAACAGTTTATAAAATCCCGCAAAAATTTAATTAGACTGATGTAATTAATTGAAATTCCACTTTTAAATTTGATATAATCACACCACTTTTACTCTTAAAATCGGAAAATAATCTTGAATAATCTAGCAAATCTGTACTAGAGCTCCCAGCGAGAGGCACAACATTCAGCCTTTGAGCTGCCCTAGAGAGAGAGTGAGAGAGAGAGAGAGAGTGAGATCATGCAAAATTACAAAATAAATCCTTGTCGGAATCAGAAATTTGCGAATTTTTTCTTTTCAATGTTTGGAAGATGAATCCCACCAGTCCTGATGATTAACACCTTTTTTCTTAACCAAAGATAACTTTTATAAAAATTAGTCCTATGAAAAATTGGGTTGGACTGCTGTCCTTCGATCCAGGGCCCCTTCTCTTCAAACTCCGGCCTAATCCGTTTGGCCATCCAACCACCCATCGGCTGCCGCAAATTTGCTGTTGTTATTTACAGCCGCTGCGCATTTCCTTGGGCTTTACGCTTTTCCTTTCGTTGACTAGATAGTCGCGACAGTCCTCTGTCATTGGATGGAGTTTACAAGCCTTATTAACTTGAAACTTGATTAATTTCCAATATATCTTTAATAATCCCAACAACAATTTATTAAGGCAATAGAAATATTTAAAATAACCAAAATAAATTTAAAATAAAAAATCACTATCCCTTTGATTAATTTAATATAAATTTGCCTTCTTAGCTTTTGAACTGAGGTTGAAAAATTAATTTAAAGCCTTATAATCCACAATCCTAAAATTAATTAGGGTGAGACGGTTTTGCTTTCCCTTTGCTTGTGTGTTTGCTGCCTGCTACAGGATTTACATTATTTGAAGGTGGTCGTCTTTTCGAATGTGTATAGTCAGCATCTTTACTAAAATCAAATAAAAATTATTACTGCCGGAAAATATTTTTACACAAATCTTATAGTATTAGCTTACTTTTGGATAAAAATTTTTTTAATTTTCGATATATTATGTAACAGAAAGATTCAACTGTGTCTTGTAGGTGTATTAATAAATTAAAAGACACCAAAATTTTTTTTAATTTTTAAATTCTTTTCTGAAGAAAATTTTGAAATATATAATAAAATTTTGAACTTTTTGGGCATCTTGCCTTGTACATTATAAAAATTTGGATCTATTATTCGACCAATCTTGACCTTTTTTCAGCTGTTTAAGTACCCATTAAAAACATTTTTTGGGCCTAATAAGAACCTATTTAAAGATTTTTGGCTCTAAAAAGATATACTAGATATAGGACTGGAAGGGTAGTACGAGAATCAAGATTGAGATCACGAAAATTTTCGATCTCGATAACCGATTTTTGATCAAAATCTCGTCTCGACCCGGTTTCTAATATAACTATAAAATTTAAATTCACTCTTCCAAAAAATTTTTTTTTAATTTATCTGAACCAACAATGGATCGTTCGATTCCAGATTCAGCTCTTCAAGCTCTTCAGCTTTTAAAATAATTGGCAATATCATTGCGATTAAAAAAAGAATAATAATAAGCTTCATACTAGTTGTAAAATTTTTATAAAATTTGAATTTTTGGCTTTATTCTAAATTGTTTAACTATAGTATGAGAAAGGTAATTAAGGTAATCTAAGTCATCGAGCTAATAGGTAATCCTCGATCTACTGGCAGATATTGCTAGTCGCTTTCTCTCAACACGTACAGGTGCTCTACCGACTGAGCTACTGGGACGCTGCTTCACCTTCTCTATTTAAATATCTTAGACCCCCGCCTAATAAGCGTTTTGAATGGATGGATCATCCCTTCCTTAAACTTAATTTAAATAAAAATTTTTAGGAAACGTTTGGGTAGATAAAAAAAATTGGTAGATATTAGAATAAGGTTCATAAATTTTCTCAAGAGATAAGCTGATCAGCGTACCGTATTTACTCGATTAATTCCCCCGAGGAATTATTTTTTCAATCCATCCGTGGCATGGGGAATTAATAGAGGGTGGGGAATTATTCGAGTTTTGAAATTTGAACGTGTATTAGGGTATTTTGGGGTGGGGAATTAATAGAGGGTGGGGAATTATTCGAGGGTGGGGAATTATTCGAGGGTGGGGAATTATTCGAGTAAATACGGTATTCATTAATTTAGAGGAATCTTTATTAGAGAGGAATTGTTTCTATTATTATATTATAGAGGAATGTACTGAGGTACTTTTTTAGAAATTTTTCTGATTAAATTATATCTATATTCATCTAAAAAATGAACTTATTTATATGGATATAACCTTTGTTTAATTAAACCCCAAAACATGTGAAAATCAGAATTATACCCATAAAAGGCAAAACACAAAATTTAATACTCAAGCTTTATCGGCTTATTCAATTAATTCATTAACTCACCAAAATTAATGAATTAAAAAAATATTTATTTATTTTTATTAAATAATTAAAAACAAAAAAAAGCTTTTCTAGCGTAATTCAAAGGCAAAAATATTATTAATAAATTAAACTATAAACTATTAAAAATAAAAAAAAATATAAAGAAATTATTCACAAAGTATCATAACTCAAAATATAATTTTATAAAGCATGCCTGGGATAAACCCCAAAAAAATTTTTTGTGGGTTTCTCGGAGAGAGGAATATGAAAAAAATAAAAAAAAATAAAAAAATAATTATTCAATAAATTTATTTAATTAAAAATGCATACACAACTATTAAATTATTAATTTTTTTATTTTAAAAAATTTTATTTTTTGCCTTTTTAATTCTAATATCATTGCTTGCTTGTCCAGAGCGATATTTTCTAAAATTTATCAGATTATTAAATTGAACCTATCTATAAGATATAGCTCAGTATGAAGCGGGTCGGAATTCCGAGTTCCAATTTCCGAGTTCCGACTTTTGAGCCAATTCCGATTTCCGGCTCTTCCGATTTCCGACACCTCTGACTGTTCCGACCCACCTATGCTCAGTATAAGACATCATTTTTAATTTATTTTGACACTGATTTGTTGGTATTCACTAGGTGGTCTAGTTCACTGTACTAAATTCCAGATTTTTGAAATTGGAAATTGCCGCGAAAATTTAATTTCAAATGTTAGGAACCGGGAATTCCCTCTTCTTTAAATGCCCTATTTTAAAGGGGAATTCCCCACCCATAAATTGTCACAAATTCAAGACACATGGTGTTTATCGGTGCAAAACCTTCTATTTAAAATACATCTCATTATAAGAAAAAAGTTTTTCGTCCCAAGGATGCTTATGAGATTCTACTACATATAGCGGATCTCGTTCATATATACCTTCCTGGTGCTGAAAAGTGAGTGGGATATGAGAGAGGGTACCTTTAGGCAACTACCATCACTACCCGAAAAAATTATAAAAATTCATAATACCTTTCAACTCAAATAACTCGGCGACAAGATTACCGAAAAAGCAATCAAAGGGCTGTTGATAACAGGTGAAAGTGCATAAGGGCTCAACACCAGAGCCGACAAAAAGGCTGGAGAATAGATAATAGGAGACAAAACAAAGGGTGATAGAACTAAAGGAGTTGCTGCTGTTGGTGTTAGAATCAGTGGAGATAAAGCCAGCGGTGATAGGATTAAGGGAGTGAAGACTTGAGGAGAGAGGATAAATGGAGACAGAACGAAGGGGCTGAGTACGAAAGGGATGAATGCTCCTGGGTTTAAAATGAAGGGGTTTAGCGCTACAGGACTCTGAAAATAAAAATTGTTAAATTATATAGCTTAGAAATTTTTAAAAATTTTTTGGCACTAGTCTTCTTGTGGCACCTAACCCAAAACAATGAGTTCTAAATGTTAGACTGATCAATCTTCCCTTCTGACAGTATGAGAGACATATCTCTCATAATTATGTATCTCCCATAATGTATCTCTAATAATCTTTTTCGGCCCCCGGGTCTTTTTCGGGCCAAAATTTTAGGTTCGATTTGATTTTTCAAACCAGGCATACTTATATGAAAATCGAAATAAAAATTGTAAGAAAATTGGGTCTTCCTGTATCGGCTCTCCCTGAAAATGCCCCTGTTAAGGCAATTTGTAAGAATATTGGGAGTCAAAAGAGGTGTCAAAGTTTCAGTTCCAGTTCCAAAATTAATTAGTTCCAGTTCCAGAACTAGAACTACGGAACTAATGATTATCTGGAACTAGTTTGGAACTACAAAAATTAAAACCTGGTTCCGGAACTGGAACTAGTTCCAAAGAAATTAAGGAACTTTGACATCACTGGTCAAAAGCGGTGTCGAAGGTAGTCTACTAGTGCCAGAATTTACATACCAGTATAAACGGGTCGAATATTGACGGTGATAGGATGAATGGACCTAACACACGTGGTGAGAGAATGAGTGGCACAAACATTGTAGGGGAGAGGATAATCTAAATTGAGTAAATAAACTATAATTTCGATAGAAATAAAAGTACCGGTCCCAAAACAACAGGAGAAAGAACCAACGGAGAGAATATAATCGGAGAGAGAACTACAGCTGTATTCACAATGAATGTCTTAAAAAATTGGGAGAGAGTCTTTATAAATCCCTTATAAACTGATCTCACCTCAATAAAAGGAGAAAAACTGATAGGGGATAAAACAATTGATTGACGTTTCCTTCTATTGTGTCCATTTTTAGCTTTTTTAGGCATAATCTTGAAGGATTTAAGTTGGGCTAATTTATGAATATCATTTTGAATGTGTGATAATAATGTTGATTTGTTGAGCGAAGAAAAGCGTTGAAATAACTAGTAGAATATTAAACTAAAAATTTTTCAGGGATGAATACTATGTAGAGATCGAGCTGGGTCTGGACCTAGATCTGGGGTTTTCCTCTGCCCAGAGTCCAGGCCCAGGCATTTTTTGGCCTTCCTGGGTTTTTTCTGGGCCTGGGTTTTTCCTGGACTATAGGCCCAGGATGCAGCCAAGAATCCGGCCTAGGATCTGGCCAGGATCGGGCCAAATATCCAATAATATCCCATGATTTCCACTGTCATTTGAATAAGACAATGGATTCTTAATAAAATTATTCGACTAAAAAATTTATTATACCACGGGATCTTCATAAGAAGAATTATTTCCATAAAGCATATTTAATTGGTCTTTAGTCAAAAGCGTATATCCAGTATTATTCATATCTTTTAGCTTAAAAAATTATTATTAATTGTTTCAATTATGTATTACTTGTTGTTTATTAATTGAATTTTGTAAAAATTCAAAAGCCTCAAATTTTTTAATTCCGGCTTCATCAGCGACATCACTAGGAGAAAAAATATCTTTTATAAACAAATTTTAAATTTTTTATGAGAGAGGGATCTTAATTAAAATTTAGCTCAATAGCGGAAGGAAGCCCATGATAAGATATAGGGTTAGGGCTTTTTAATCGGGCCGACGTTCGAGTCATTTTTATCGGGATTCGTTTTTATCGTGCCGGTCCGACCAAGTCTTCTTCGGGCCAAAATTTGATGCCCGACTCGATCTTTCGGACAGGGCAGGATCGGGACAAGGGCTGGGCGCAATTGCGTATTGCTGATTGCATGAAATTGCGTGTTTTTTTTGACTTGCGGATTGCGTTTGCGGATTTTAAAATTAAATTGCGAGTTGCGGATTGCGGCTGCGGAAATTTTTTTCCAATTGCGCTCAGCCCTGATCGGGTCTCCAACCCTGATAAGATTTCCAAGCTGAAGAGGGAGGCTTATCGTAATTAGCCTGTTGATGAAGTAAATGTGGGAAAAGCGACCCACCCCCCCCCCTCTCTATTAATTTTTAAAATTTTGAATATAATTAAACGTTATGTTCTCCTTTGTAAAAAATAGAGGTGTTCCATCTTTTGTCCGTATCTCCTTCTCGTATCGAGTAGTATTAAATTGCTTAGGCAATATAAATTCTGAAGATGTGGAATTTGTAAGAGAACTTGTCGCGTTTAATTCCTAATTATTTTAAAATTTAATTTTGATAATTCTAAGATTCCGAGACCTCCTCTATCTTTTTTGCACTCTCCAAAACACCCGAAGCTTCGAGTATCTTTTAATTTAAAAATTAAATATTTAATTAAATAATATAAGATTTTCTATAAAATTTTCAATGTATCTAACCAAATCAAGCCACATTTGTTGGTCTTTGGAGCTAAATCCAACAGGTCCACTAATCATGTTAAGAATGCTTGGGATGCTTGTTAAATTCTGAAAATCTCAAAAATAATTGTTGATTGGAAACATGATATCTTAATCCTGGCTTTTTTGAATTCGAACCGACTTTTACTCAACGTGTCCTCTGATAATTTTAGGATTCCAAGACCTCCTCTATTCCAAGTCCTCCTCTACCTCCTCTAGTTTAAACTACTATATTAAGTTTAAACCCAAATAGTAATATCAAATTTAAGGCCAGGGTCTTGAGACTACCCATAGGCTAATAAAAAAGTGGATAAGAGACTTATTTCAAGATTGCATAGACACAAGGGATCCTGCCTTCCCTATTCCCGAAAATCGGCAGTTTCCTAACGTTTTTTGAGGTGGAAATTTTGATTATCGAAATCGAAAATTTATTTTCTATTTCGGTAGGCTATTCGGTATATACTTGGTGTTTATGTTATAATTTATGTTATAATCAAATAGCTTGCCTCGATGCCTTTGCCTTCAGAATGTATTGAGAAGAGTGAGGGGGAAATAAAATCCACCTTTAAAAATTCCTCATAATTTTTAATCATAGTAATATTTTTAAAAATATTACAGTATCATTATGTTCAGGATCATCCTCAGCTGTAACACTAAAAAATCTGGGAGAGACCATTCTCATTGTTTTATTATCAATGTCTGAAGCATTATGCCCAGCTAATGCGTAACCTAATTTAATCCCTTCACGTAACATTTGAACAAGACGGCCAAAAGGTTCTTTCTTTTTCTTTGTATATTTTTCTGAACGCAATTTTTCGAGAAATTTGAAAATTTTTTGTGGGTCCTCGGCGATTTCGTTGAGCTAAAATAGGACAGATTTTTATGAGAATTGATAAGGGTTCGAGTCTGATTCAAAAATCCAAGGCCTTCAGATTCGTGGAACAAGACCTCAGATTAATAAGGCCACAGATCTAAGGCCCTCAGCTTCCTAAAAATCTAAGGCTCTCAAATTCATAGAATAAGGCAGCTCTAACGTCCTCAGATTCCTAGAAACTCTAAGGCCCTCAGATTAATAAGGCCTCGAATCTAAGGCACTGAGATTCCTAGAAAGCCCTAAGATTAATAAGGCCTCAGCTTTAGGGCTTTCAGATTCCTAAAAGTCTAAGGTCCTCAGCCCTCAGATTTCAAGCTTTGCTGAACTCGAAAATTCAAAAGTTTCGGTTTCTGAAGTGGCTCCAGAGCAAAGACAAGACTGATTATAATAACTCACATCATCTTCCACCTCCCCAAATGCTCCTTGCCGTTTCAATCCTCTATAAGTCAAATGCCCAAGTTCCGGACTATCCCCCTCCTCAAAATTCTTTTTAATTTCCTTCCTTCGTTTAGCACTATCCCGAAGTCTTTCGACTGTTTTTTGCCATCTTAATTTAAATTTTTTCCAGTTATATTTCCAATAATCGGATTAAAAATTCAACTAACGGAACAACATCCTTTTCGTGCTTTCCTTTTGCTTTCAAAACTTTTTTCATTAAATCGCGCGCAATCCTTCCCAAAGGGCTTAGCCTTGAGTGTGTTGTGTGTAATCCGTAAAAATTTTTTCGCATGATTATTTGCGGTTGAATTGTTTTTGAATTTTTTGGTGCTATCTTTGTGTGGTCTTTTAACTTGTTTTGTGTTGGATTAGTTAAAATTTTCTTTTCTGGAGTTTGTTTATTTTTTAAGGTGTCAGACTTGATTAAATTTAAATTTATAATTAAATTAAGTTAAAAAAATTTTCTAGAAAAATATTTAGCGATTTAATAAATTTAGTTGGATAGGGGAAACTGAGCTCTAATTAAAAGATTAGTAATTGATATCATGATTGGGAGATGCTTAGCTTAATAAAAGTACATTCCTAAACGTTAATCACTATATGAAGCCCGAACAGGGCTTTTATTACGTAACAATCACTGAATTCAGATAAGATAATTGTTCATTATCATTACTGTATTACAAGATAAACACTGATTTCTGATCGGCTCAAATTCAAATTCTTATAGGTATAATAATTTGGTCAAAATTTTACGCCCGATTCAATCTTTTGAAGCGAACAGGACCCCAACCATAGCTTAATATCTCGTCTATCTTGAATCCCCAAGTTAAATTCCCTTCTAAGAATATTTAGGGTTGTTGACACCGGTTAATTTTCCACTGTGGCCTATCAAATAAAGAATACATATTAGCTCTTGAGCAGATAGAGGGAAAATTAATCGGTCACAACAACCCTAGATCTAGTCCCCAATTTTTTGGAAAGCCATCATTTTATAATAATACCATAATTTTATTATGATCATCCCTCAATTTTTGGAATATTTTATTTCTCATTTCAACAACATTTTGACGTTGTTGATTGTATTGTCTGTCACGATACCGTTCTAACCGAGAATTTTTCTGAATCAAAAATTTTTGAAGATTTTTTTAGAATTCTTAACAAACTTTTCTAGTAAAATTTTTCCCTTTAAAATTCCCATTAAATAGATCTGAAAGACATTTTGCATGTAAAGGTATGTTTGTTGCGTGTTTGGAGCAATGGCCAAAATCGTCACGGATTGGCTTTTTTAATGTTTTAAGCCTTAAATTAATTTTTAGGCTTAAGGATTAATCGTTATAGGCTTGAAAATTTTCCCTTACAACATCGTAAATTCACCTAGAATCAAGTTAAGCTCCAAAAAATAATAAATGGGACACGCCAAGTAGGCGTAAAAATATCTAGTTAAAAAATTTCTGGCTCTTATCAATTTTGTTACTAACTTGTTTAGCTCGATATAAAATTTAAGGTCAGGGGCCATACCCTAAATTAATGTATTTGAGTTTCCATAATCTTTATAAAATATTCCTCATAATTTATTATGTATTTGGAGGGATACGGTATCGATAAATGGATAATAATACCTTTGATTAGCAATCGCAGCGAAAAGCGAAGAGTATGCTTGATCTACCCCTTAAATATTAATTCTTAGGGAATTTATCAAAAAATATTCCTCACAATGTTGAAAAATCGCTTCAGCATGGTCATCCCTTATAGGTATGTTTTGTACCTTTTTGGAGAATTCTTCACGATTTTTTTGCCTTTGTTTCTAACAAAAAAGGAAATTTTTAAATTGGCAAACAGCAAATCTATGTTATAAATTCCCCAGCTTTTTATCTTGACAGTATCTCAAAAGGATTATTTTGGGGACATAAAATCACCGTTATATGTCAACAATGTTTGAAACGTGAATCCACGACATATGAATCCAAGTTAAACTTTTAGCTCTAATATAAGGCCGACATCACACTCACAATATTAAAATCATAACTTTATTATCAGTTAAACGTGAGTGTTAAGTAGGGTTGAGGTTTTCGAGCCTTCCCGACCGCCCTTTTTCGAGACGGTCCGACCAATCTTTTTCGGGCCATTTCGATGCCCGACCCAATCTTTCGGACCGGACCGGGCCTCCAACCCCAATGTTAAGGATGGTCGAACTTTATTTAAAGAATAAAGCCGAAAGGTGCTTTAAAAGGGGAAGTACATCAAGCAAAACTTTTATTATATCAATATAATTTAAATAAAATAAAATGGAAAGATTTTTGAATAAAAAGAATCGGACTCCGGGGCTGGGAGTGTCTAAAATAATTAGGACCGGAATCGGAGTCCGATCTCTACACACAATAGAGACGTCCGGAATGGTAGTCTCAAAGAACCGAGATTTTCGGTTGAGATATCTTCTCGGTCCTGTCTCTAAAAATAAATAAATCATTATCTACTTCATTAGGCAAATTTTTGCTATAAGAATGTTGAAACAATTTTTTATTATTTAATTGTTTTTCTTCAATTAATTTGTTGGTTGTAATTATTAGGCGGGGATAAACGAAAAAATTTTCAAAAATAATATTTAAATAAATCAACAAAATTGTCAAATAAAAGTACATCTGAACATAAAAACTGTTTTATATACAAAGGATTATTTGCATAAAAAGTTATAATTATCGGGGTAATCAGCTAATTTTTGATGCTTAATCATTGATGTCTCCCTCTTCCCCTGCTTTACGAGGGTAATAAAGATGGTGTGCGGACATATCGGGATTGGAGTGACAAAAATAATTTCTTGCGCGTTTACGTTTGTTCTAAAACATAAAAACTACTTCTCAATAGGACAATATACTATTCAAGACCCAGTGGCAGTAGGTCCCGAAATCATTAGGGTAACTGTTCGTACATTGATATATCTCGATATGTCCGTCCCGATACGTCCGCGTGCCATAAAGGTACAAAATAGGGCTCTTAAAAGCAAAAAATCATATTATATTTCTTCTGATAGTGCGGATCCCTCTATTAGACCGGCCCCTTCTAATTAGGGTTGCGCCCCGAATCCTGAGGGCACGTTTTTTGGGGAGCGTTGGAGGATGACTGACAATAAATTGTGAGTGTTATTCTGTCAGTCATCCTTCAACGCTCCCCGAAAAACGTGCCCTCAGGATTCGGGGCGCAACCCCTTCTAATGAACCGACCCTCTAGAGGGAGGTTGAAAAATAAACCGCCGGACGCAGCACTATTAGAAGAAATACAGTAATTTAATATGCCATTCTATAAACAATATTCATGTTTATAAATATTTTATAAATTTATAAATTAGGAGAAAGTATGACTGAAGCTTACCCCAATTTTCGGATGATGAACTTTACTAATAAAAGTTCCTGTTTTTAATGTAATGTTTAAATAATCCAATTAGGGCGACAAAATCATTTTTACTTTTTTTTGATCTTGTGAAGCTTTTAACTTGAAAAAAATGATTTTTTAATAATTGAGAAAATAATAAATAGAGAGTTATCAAAAAAGTTACCAGAAAATTCAAGATCCCTTAACCGATCTCATGTAGAAGTAAAATTAAATATGTTTCCGGTATTGGAAATTTTGGAAAAGTTATTGAAAAAAGCTCAGTACAAATTTTTATATAAAGTTTATGATGCTCTTTTGATTATAATTTAATTTATTATATTAAATATTATAAATTAAAATATTATAAAAATTATAATATAGAATATTATAAAATTATAAATTATAAAATATTATAATTCATAATTTAAATTTTATAAAATTTTAATAATTTTAACAATTCTAAATATTTGACGTTTAGAAATTGTTAAAAATTGAGGTAGATTTTTTTAAATTTATAGCTAGCAAATTACAAAATTTAATTTTTATTTCAAAGTATACAAAATTTTAAAATCCGAATCTCTCACTATCGAGGAAAATACACATCTCAGACTTGATCTCGTTCAAAATTGCAGCTATCTTGATTTTGGACTAGTCGATTTTTAAAAATTATTTTATTCAGACATAACGATAGCTAAAGATTTTTTGCATAAATATTTTTTTGTATTCAAATAAATTTTCATTTTTACTTCCATTTTTTAAAATTAAAATTACTATTTTAGTCATTTATTTAAAAAAAGTCTGCAAAAATTGCAAAATTAAAATAAAAAAAGGGAAGCTTTTTCTGTATATAAAAATTGCTAATTTTGAATAATTACACCAAAAATAAATTTAATTTCAATTTTAAAAATTAATAATTAAACAATTTAAATATCCAAAAAATCCGAATTTCTATTTAATAAAATATTTAATTAAAATTTACGAGTCAACTATGAAGCTTATAATTATTCTTGTTTTAATCGCAATGATATTGACAAATTTTCTAGAAGCTGGAAAGCTGAATCAGATGTTAGTTAACTTAAAATTATACTAGGGTCTAGTTGTACCCCTAAAAATATTAGAAGATTGACCCAAAAATCGAGTTTTATCAGTCTCGGTTAAAGTTTCTTCTTGATATCGAGCTCAAAATTTGTTAGGGGCTAGGGTTAGGTTTGTTAAGGGTTAAGGTCCTTAGAACCATTAAAATTTGGTTCTTGTAGATTTTGCTATAATGCCTAGCTTTACTTGATATCGAGCTCAAAATTTGTTAGGGGATAGGGTTGCCAATCTGATCAGATTTGATGGATCAAACGTGTTTTACACAGTTGAAATCGTAAAATTGGCTAATTGAATAATCTCTAAAATCGAATAGGCTCGAAGAATTTAAAATTCTTAATAATATTAAGAAGACTCGGGCTATGTACTGGATTTCCCATTCAGTTTTTTTAATTAACCAGAGTTTGATCAAAATATTTTTTATTCTTTCAAAACTAAGTGTTTCCCTCGTTCGTGATAAAGTTCTCGATATTCCCTCTTTCTCGATATATACCGTATTTACTCGAATAATTCCCCTGGAGCATTATTTTTTCAACCCTTCCTTGGCATGGGTAATTAATCGAGGGAGGGGAATTATTCGAGTTTTGAAATTTGAACGCCTAGTAGGGTATTTGGGGGAGGGGGATCATTATTTCAACTCATCCGTAGCAGGGGGAATTATTTAAGAGAGGGGATTATTCAAGTGAAGGGAATTAATCGAGTAAATACGGATTATAATAATAATATACTAGTATCTAGTTGTATCCCAAGAACCATTAAGATCTGATTCTCGTAAATTTTACTATAATGCCTAGCCTTATTATTACACTCTTTAAAGCTTTGATAATAATAATTTTTTTTATTTAATTCCAGGAAAAGTGCTGATTACAATAATGGGCATGGACGTCCTCCAATAAACAATCGTTAATAAGAAAATTATATAAATGTGAAAGAGCATTAATTTTGGGATTAATGGATTTTGGATTATTAATTTTGGGATTAATTATGTTAACAAATAAAATATCTTTTTATCACAATTTTATTTTTTTTCTTAAAGAATTATTTCTATAATTATATATTTTTATTATTAAAATCTTATGTTGTTTAAATTAACTCCTGATTGGGTAAATGGGGAAAAAAGTGGGGCAACTTCCAAACTATTACCCGATTAACTTTAGTTTTCGTTACTAAATTAATTATTTAAGATTAGAAAAAATCTGAGATTTTGGTTTCTGGAGAATTTAAGTCCGAAGCTAATATGAGACTCTTTTTGAATATGCTAAGACGAATTTAATAGAAAAGAGAGAGAACAAGTTAGAGAGAGACCCCATATTGAGGGTCCCCTATAACTTTTGAACAAGAGGGGCCTCCCGTTTTTTCTGTGAATTTTTAAATACAGTATTTAATGCTTAATCGAACGAGGTATATAGATTGTCCAAATCAAGAAAGATTTTTTCAAAAAATTTTGTTTTACACCAACATTTTCTAAAATATATACCCCATATTGAGGGGTACTTTTACTTCAAAGATAAAATCTTTTCTAAATTTATTATTTGTTTACCCAAAATTCGTCATTTTTAATAAAAAAAAAGTAAACAAAAAATTGTTAAATTTTAGTATTTATTTTTTTATTGAATGAAAAATAACAGCGGAAGTACATCGAACAAATATTTTTAAATAAATAAATAAATAACATCCTCATTTATTCCAATAAAAAACAACACAAAAGGACTGTGTTTTTAATGTCGAGAGTGTATGACAGGGGTATTTGGGCGCAAAGCTAGAAGAGGCGTAGGGACCAGGGCTGTCCGCATTTCAAAAAAAAATTTTTCGCAGCTGCAATCCGCAGTCCGCAATTTTAATTTTAAAATCCGCAGTACCCAATCCGCAAGTCCAAAAAACACGCAATTTCACGTCCGCAATTCGCAGTTGCGGACAACCCTGGTGAAGACATAAAAGTTGACTGCCGAGAGCCCAGGAATATGAAAATTTTGTATCAATATGTTCGATAGGTCCTCAAAAATTTCAGAATTTTTTCAGAAAAAAATCAGAATTTTTTAGAAAAAAATTTCAGAATATTTTTAACTAATGGGTCAAGTATTCCAAAATTACCCTATCATTTCCGATTTTTTTGTCCATAACTTTTGAAATATATAACCTAAAACTCTGAAATTTAACGAAAAGTTAGACAACAATGTCCAAAATATTTTTTTAAAAATTTTAAAAATTTTCCTAGCCTCTTTCTTTTATTTCAATTAAGCGCGCCTTGACATCCCGCGCCGTACATTCTTTCAACCACGAGAGCGTGACTAAGAATATAAAGAGGTGGAAAGAAGATTATTTATTTATTTAAACACACATTTTTCAAGGATTTTCAGGCTCTCCATTTTTCTTTAATTCCACATTTTCTGGATATTTTTAATTTAAAAAAATTTTTTTTAATTGTCCCTATGTTACGCTAAAAAATTTTTAATTTTAACGATAAAATGTGCCAGAATTTTTTTTGTTAGAATTCTTTCTAATAATAAGTTTGGCTTGGGAGTAATAGGAACCAAAAAAATCCCGTAACTTTCGGCGAAACACAAGTATTTAGATATTCGAAAATATTTTTAAAGACGTCTTTAAGACCCCCGGTTTTCCGTTGATTTTCGGGTTTCAAGATCTCGATGATGGGAGTACATCAGAACTTCATTTCTTTTGTATTTCCTATATATATTGATAGATATGTTCAGAAAAATTTTTGTAAATTTTTTGATTGTTATACAAAAATTTTATGAGGGGGTGCTTATAATTTTGGAACACCAATACTTTAAGTAAATTGTCATAAAAAAGTAAATAATTTACGGATTTTTTTATTTTCTTGTTTAAACATTTAATTTATCAAGAAGAATCAATAGATAAAATATCTGATTAAAATAACATAGGAAAATTCATAAAACATGAAAAAACTAGGGGTGCGTATCATTTTGGAACGCAGTTATCCTTCTCTAAAAATTTATTTCTGACTTGGTTCCTCTAAGCTTTTTAAATAACTAAGCAAGTTCACCAAAATTCGCAAAATTCGCTTGCTGCAAAAAATTTTTAAAATTAGCTGCAGATTACTTAAAAGTTTACAAAAATAGTTGCACCTTCTCTTGTTTTATTTTAAATTTAAAAATTATCCAACTTTCTATTAATAGAACAAAAAGTTTTTCTGTTTATTTTCTCGTTTATTTTCTCTATAGCGCAAAATTAAAATAAAGCAGAAATTCACTATAAGCTACACACTTGGGAGGATAAAACTAAATCTCATAATGAGGCAGGACCGTAGCGATGATTTTTTTTCGGGGGGGGGGGGGGGGGGGGGGCTACCCCCCCCTGGCTATGGGCCTATAATGAGGAGTATATTAAACTTGGGTCCAAATACTAGAAATTAGGCTTGGGGTTCGGTTGGTTCGAAAGATTCAAAATAAATTTAAAAATTTGGAACTAGCTTGGAACTAGTTTCAGAACTGGAACTAAGGAATTTCAAAAATGGAGTTCCGGAACTGGAACTACAAAAATCAAAAGCCGTTCTGGAACTGGAACTAGTTCCAGAGAAATTTTGGAACTTTGACATCACTGATGGTAGGAATTCCGATTTCCGACACCTCTGACATTTTCAATCTGGATTCTTTCACAGCCCGTCCAGTCCTGTCTCTAGTATCCCGTAATATTTTATCTTATATTAAGTTTAATTAACCCCAAAATAGATCCCTTTAATATTCACAAGTTGAAAAATTTGAATAAATTTTTTGGGTCAATTCTTACTGTATTTATTCAAAATAATTAGCACTGAACCGTCCAGACACGACTTTTTATTTTTAATTTTTAATCGCAATTTCTTAAATAAATTCTTCGTTTAAAATGATTTACGCCCAAAAAAATGTGGTGGGTTTCCCAAAAATATTATTAAATATTTTTTTGTGTAACACACTATCATTCCCCAAATATGGAAAGACTAAACTCATGCATTTTTTGTAAATTGTTGTAATTTTTTATAGGCGTCAGTGGAATTTCCCTGAGTGAGAGTAAATGAACGGGGAGTTTAATCGAACAACTCCCCCCTTTATTCGCAGGCATAAAATTGAGGAGAACTAGGTCGTTTTTGGCGTGGGGCCGTTTTGGCGCGAGCTTATAAAACAGTTAATTGATTATCTAAAGGCTAAGTTTTTGCAATAATAGCCTTCGTATGGCAATAATATGCAAAAATACCCCTCTTGTGTTTACCTAGCTTCTCTAAAAATTTCAGAATTTTTGGGCCGGAATTTCTGAAATTATGGCCAAAAATGTTGATTCTTCAAAAATTGCCTTATTTTCAAGGTTTATCGACTATAACTTTAAAAATATTTGATGAAAAATTCTGAAACTTCTGGAGGAGGTAGTCAAGGATGTTAAAAAAATTTGGTAAAAATTTCATTAATTTAGGTATAGCCCAAGTGTCAAATTTAAGCCTCGCGCCAAAAATGTCCCGGCGCCCAAGCTACCACAAAACCTGTGGTCTGCCCATAAAAGACTGCGAATATTTGGGGCAATCGACGAGACATAAAATAATTTTCCCTTTGGTCCACATGAAATTCTTTCTTGTTTATTCATCTTTCGTTACTTAATTTAGAATTTCTTTCAAAATTATTTACTCAATAAAATTAAATATTTAATCATTTTTAAAGGAGAAATTTTCTCTTTAAATGAGTTAGCCGCCTAAATTTATGAGAATTTTATTTTTTCTCACATTTATAGCCTAGACTCAGACATCCAAAATGTTATGACCCCGCTTACGAAGAGATCAGAACAAAACGTTTATCGCACAACGAAATACAGAGCAGGTGAAGGTAGGTAGAAGAACTAAAACTGGGAGAGCGAACTAACTATTGGCTGGGCTTTTATACTAATCACTCTAAGGGCTGACGCCCATACACAACACCTCCCCCCTTGAAAAAAAGGTTCGGCTTCACTTAAAGTCGAAGCTTTACAATATACTTAACTTTGCCAGCCAAACAAACAACAACAAAAATACATACAAAAATTTGGGGGAATAAGGGCAATGGGAACAAAAAATACATACAACATTACAAAAAATACAACAATAATATTATCACAATTATTTACACATCTACATCTCCATTTGCTTATCTTCTTCAACATCTTTCATCTTCGGCTTGTTCCCATTGTATGTGTCCTGCGTCTTTGCCTTGATCTTCTTTGATTTATCCACACTGTTGACACTTGACGAAGTTACACTACTTTCACTCACTATTGTTTCTTCACTAATATTCATCCTTTTGATGTCTTCATTCAGCAACTTCTTTTTATTACTCCACTCATCACGCCGAATTTCTTTAAACGACCTGGTCACAATACTCTTGAGCACTGACACTTTGACCTTCCAGGCGTTTTCGGTTTTGCGCCAAATTTCACCCTTGAGCCACTCAATTTTGCCACTTCTTTTATTTGTGTTCTTCACTTTTTGCTTTATCCACTCTTCTTTTTCTACACTTTGCATTGGATCGAATATATCCAGAATTGCACAATGTGGAGACCCTGAATGATTATTATTATCACTCCACTGCCTTTTAGGCTTATATTGTTTATCATTCAAGAACTTACAATGCATCCGCCAGTGACCAAAACGTCCACAATGACTACACTTTTTCTCAATCACATTTTGTTGATACTTGACGTTTGGCTTGGTCCACTTTGGTTTGCACTCGAATCTATTTTCACTTTCACTATCTTTCCAACACTTCACTTTTTCCACTGTGTTGACTTCAGGTACTTCTTTCTTCACTTCACTCATTTTCTCTTTTACTAGATACAGTGCCTCACTTTTGTTGGCCATATATGCCCGACACTCTTCAATCACTTCTTTTAAGGTCACTGTATGCCCCTTTTCACTTTTATTTTCAACACTTTTCATGGCAACTTGTCGCACTGAGGTAGCATCACTGGGCATACCTGAAATAAAAATAAGAATTTTCAATTCTTCGATAGACAAGGCCATTTCTGCACGCTCACATTGAGCATTCACTACGTTCCCAAACTCAACAATATCTTGAAGGGCACTACACTTAACATTTAAGGCCTCGAACCTTTTCAACAATTTAGACCTATGGTCACTAAATTCTTTCACTAACTCATTGCAGAGTTCGTCAAACTTCATCTCACTCAATTTGGTTGGCAGCATCTTCCTTTCAATTTGGGCATACTCTTCTGGCCCCAATTTACTCAACAACAATCTTACTTTAGAGGATTCTGGCAGGGTTTTACCCTCCTCCTCAAAATAGGACCGATGCCTGCCCAACCAAGACTCAAAGGTCATTCCACTCGTCAAATCAAAAACAAACTCACCGATCATGCCAACCAATTTACTGTATAGCTCGGTGTCGTTCATCTCACTCGGCTTCAACAGCCTCACTAACATTTTCTCAAAATGCTCCTGTTGAGCTTTCAGCAATTTCTCGAGCACTTTTGCGTCCATTGTTCACTCACTAAAATACAATTTTTTTATCACTACACTAACACTAATCACTACAATTTCACTAACCTTTTGGTTTTATTACACTACAATTGTCCACACAGCTTTTCTTTCCTGAATTGCACACAGCTTACGTTGACGAGCCTCACTGAAGTTGACGAACTTGTTTGACGAGACCAGGTTCTTTTTTACTCGACCGCGCCACTGTTATGACCCCGCTTACGAAGAGATCAGAACAAAACGTTTATCGCACAACGAAATACAGAGCAGGTGAAGGTAGGTAGAAGAACTAAAACTGGGAGAGCGAACTAACTATTGGCTGGGCTTTTATACTAATCACTCTAAGGGCTGACGCCCATACACAACACAAAAATTTTTTTAATAATTTCCAAATTAATTTGTAAAGTTTTTTGGAGGATTTCCGTCAGGTTCCCTTTATTACTTAATTACATCAAGCATTAATTTAATTATTAAAATCACTAATGTTAACCTTTGAGAGACATAATTCGCTATACTCAACCGTCGGACCTTTGGCGAGCGCCAAGGCTGCACGCAATTGCGGCTCTGAGAAAATTTTTCATTTGCGTGCAGCCCTGGTGCGCGCAATTGCGTCTTACCTAGGTTTTTTAAGATTTCTTGCGATAGCCCAACGTAGGACTATCGCATTTTTAAGGAACCTAGGTTCTTGCGATAGCCCTGGGACTCTACCAGTCATCTACTCAACTGACCCCCAACGTCGGCGAGAGAAATTTTTTAGAGAAAGAGCAAAAGAAAGAAAAGTCTTCAGGTACAGCCCAAATAGGCGCGCGGCCATAACGGCGCGAAGCCATAACTAGCTTCAAGATTTTCGAATTTTACCAAATTTAGTATTAAACGATTCCTCTCATCGAGCTGAAGAGATTGGTACCAAAATTGATAAGGTCCAGTAATTCTCTAGCAAGTTATGGCTTTGCGCCGTTATGGTAGCGCGCCTAGTTGGGCGTTTCCCGTCGCGAATATATTTTTAGAGAAAGAGAAAAAAGAAAGAAAAGTCTGTTGATGGGCTAAAAGTCATTTTTTTATGTTTTTTTAGTTTAAAAAAATTTTTCAGAAATTTTTTAGAAATTTTTCAGAAAAAAAATTTTTCAGAAATTTTTTAAAAATTAAACTGACCCCCAAACTGACCCCCAACTGACCCCCAACGAGAAACTTTTTTAGAGAAAGAGAAAAATTAAAAGAAAGTCTGCTGATGGGCTAAAAGTCATTTTTTTATGTTTTTTAGTTTTTAAAAAAATTTTTTAGAAAATTTCTGAAATTTTTAGAAAATTTTGAAATTTTTTAGAAAAAAATTTTTCTTGAATTTCCTGTTAAAAAATTCTCAATTTCTTTCAAAAATGGAAAATTCAATTAATGGCGACGTCAAAAACATTTCTGGAAGGAAAACAACAAATTCAGCACAGACTAACGGGCAAACACACATTCCAGCTTCAAATCATTCCTCACCTGCCAGAAATCCTTTAAATAGCAATTTGGGGGTAGCTAGGAGAAGACGAACTGTTATTAAACGGGGAAATGAGCCTCCAGCTGCTACGAGGTTTTTTTTAATTTTTTAAAAATTTTTGGGGTTATGGGTTGGATTTTTGGTGCTTATTTAGTTCCCCCCCCCCCCCCCCCCCAGTCAGTTTTTTCGAAAAATATGTATCCATATGATTTTGCGCCCCAGTGGTTCTGGGGTCTGTATCTCGGTCCAATCCGGTCGGATTTTGTTGATTTTGGTGTCATTCGACACAGCTCGATGGGTTCTACAATTGTTGTTCAGACTGACCATTTTTACATATTTTTCGGAAAAATTGACTGGGGGGGGGGGAAACTAAATAAGTACCGGATTTTTGGGGGTATCCTTCCCTCCAAAATATTTTTTTTCGAGGTTTATAGGCGGCTCCTTTAAATTTTTTTGTGGAAATTTTCTGGGGGTTTTTGGGCTTTTTCGACTTTTTTAAATTTCTGGCGGTTTTTTGTAAATTTTTGTAGGAATTCTCGGCAATCTGGTCTGTAATTTACTGTTAACTAGGGATATCGGTTCCTGGGAAATTTCCGGATATCCGAGGTTTTTTCGGTTCCTTTTTTCGGCCAACCCTACTGTTACCCCATTTAATTTTGTTAATTTGTATATGTTAGAGATCGAGCTGGGCATCAATGCCTGGGTTTTTCTTGTAACCGGAGTCCAGGTCCAGGCATTTTTTGACCTTCCAGGGTTTTTCTGAACTACTTGCCCAGGATCCTGCCCAGCTAAACAATTTTTCTTTTTTTAGTTCTTCAAATGCTTGGGACTCTCATACTTGTCTTTCTGCAGAAGAAAAGTCTAGGCTTGAAGCTGTCCAAAGGGAGTGGCGTTTAAGTCGACCTAAAGCTAAACAGCAATTGTGGTCCAAACAGGTTTTTTAAGATTTTTTTAAATTTATTTGAGGTTAAATTTTTTAAAATAATTTTTTGGTTACGTTACTTTATTTGAGTTGGGTGTTTTTGGTGGGTATGGGAATCCTATTTTTTTGTAAATTAAAATTTTTTTGTGTTATATGGGCCATATCAGGGATGTCGCGGGTCGAGAAATATCGGGGCGGGTCTTCAAATTTCTCTTCAGATCCGGTTACGGGTCGGAAAAAGTCCGGGGTTCGGATAATCCGTGACATCCCTACTCCATACATCTCCGTGATTTTATTTTTTCCATTAAAATTTTTTCCTTTACCCAAGAAAACATTTTTAAGCTTGAAAAATGAGGGATGACTTTTAGGGTCTTTTTCCAAAATTTTCACCTTCATTTTTTATGTTTTCCAGACCCTTTCCATTTTTCACACTTCTAGAGCCTTCTCAAAATTTTAATCTTCTCCCCTTTTTTATTTTTTCATTTTCTAGTTCTCCACTGGTAGCGGCGCTCCTTCACCAGCAGATACACTTGTTGGCACTCCCCCAACTGCAATACCTTCTCCAATTTTTCAACAGGTTTTTTCCTTATTTTTCTTTTATTTTCTTCCAATTTTTCAGTTAAACCTTGCAAAATTGCCCGTAGTTTCCGAAGCCTTAAAACAAAATGCGATAGACTCGGTTGACGCAATAACCCCCATAACTCTAATTCCGGCAGCTGCTGTAGCTGAAATAAAGCAACAGGAAGAGGAGGAAAGGAGAAAATTGTCTGAGGATTATGATGAAGACTATGATGAGGAAAAACCGATCGACAAATCTCCGGGTTTTATTTTTTTTTATTTTTAAAATTTTTTTTGGTAGCCAGGATCTATGTTCATTTATTTTTGAACTCCCTGGGTCTAGGCCGCTACATTTTTCAAAAATTTCTGGTATTTTAAGTGCGTAGCCAGGGGTTGATTTCAGGAGGTGGGGTCTTAAATGAGATGTGCGCCAAAATTTCTCCCTTTTCCCCATTTCGGGGCGGGGGGGGGGCTTTAGCCCAGAAGTCACCCTGACTACGTCCTTGCTGTATTTTCCTATTTTTAAGCTTCTGGGTTCTATTTGCGAGTCAAGTTCCCTCCAATTTCTAGCCCCCTTCCCCCATTTTTCTAAGGTCTAGGTCCATCCGATTTTCAGACTTCCATAGAATGCCTTTCCAGGATCCGAACCAAAATTTTAGGACCTCCGGGCGTTTATCGGATCTGTATCCGACAACCCTAATCTCTAATCCCTCCGTTTTATCAAGCAGTATATCCTAAACTCTCTTGAACTTTTTTTTATTTTTTAAGATGGTCGCTTCCTCAAATTTGACGAAGAGTTGGGTCGTGGTTCGTTTAAAACTGTCTATCGTGGTTTAGACACAGAAACAGGTTTTTTTTGAATTTTTTGAAAAATTTCAAAAATTTTATTTTTTAGGCGTTGCCGTCGCTTGGTGTGAATTACAAGAACAAAAATTAAGCAAGCCTGAAAGACAACGTTTTAGAGACGAGGCTGAAATGCTTAAAGGACTTCAACACCCAAACATTGTCAAATTTTATGATTATTGGGAAAGGACAGATGGAAAACGAAAGTTTGTTGAATTTTTATTTTGGGGGGGGGGGGGGGGGGGGGGGGAATTTTTTAGAAATTTTTTGGGTTGAAAATTTTTAAAAAAATTTTTTTTTGACAATGACACTTTTAGGAGTTGAAGAATTTTTTTGGGTTTTGGGCTAAATAGAGAAGAATATTAGCTTTTGCCCCGCCACACTGAAACTTTAACCAGTATACGTTTTTTGGGGGTTAAAAATCATTTATTATTATTTTTCTAATAATGTGAATTTTTATCAGAATTGGATTGAAAATTTTTTATTACCTGATATTTGGAAAAAAAATTTTTTTGATTTTAAATGGGAAACAATTTTTTTAATTTTTGATTAAGAAAAATTTTTTTTCTTTGATTTCCACCACTGGATTTATAAAAAATTTTTCTTAAAATTTTTTTTATTAAAGATATATTGTTCTAATCACTGAATTGATGACTTCTGGCACTCTTAAACTTTATTTGAAACGTTTTAAACGAATTAATGTCAAAGTTCTCAAATCTTGGTGTCGTCAAATACTCAAAGGCTTATATTTTTTGCATACTCGTCAACCTCCTGTAATTCATAGAGACTTGAAATGTGATAATATTTTTATTACTGGAACTACTGGAAGTGTAAAAATTGGTGATTTAGGTTTGCCAAATAAATTTTTTTGAGATTTTTGGGAATGTTTACTATAGGAAAGGGGGATCTGTCTTGGTAGCATTTTAAAAATATCTGTGGGGGGATAAAATATTTTAAAAAGGGGAGGTGAAGCTGGGCCCCTGTAGCTCACAATCACTCACAAGGGACCATCTGAAACTATCACCAATGCCAAAATTAATCTCTTTTTTGCCCCCCCCCCAAAAATTAAAAAGATATTCTTCATTGTTTGTCAGTCAATTCAAAATAACCTCAAACGTTGAAACCATATTAACTTTTTAATTTTGGGGTCCAAAACAAAAAATGGCTTTAGTAAAACCTCTGCACGATGGTGTTAAAAATTTTTTAAAAACCTTCTATCTTTTCAGGTCTTGCCACTCTCAAAAATAAATCTCATGCAAAAAGTGTTATTGGAACACCAGAATTTATGGCACCTGAAATGTATGAAGAACAATACGATGAAGAAGTTGATGGTATTTTTTTTTTAATTTTTTATTTATTTAAAGGGGTTAGGGTTTTTCAAAAAAAATTTTCGGGATTAGGTTACGGGAATTCCTGAGAAAAAAACAAATTTTAGATTTTTGGATAAATTGTAGGTTTCGATTCCCGCATAATTTTAATTTCCGATGTTTGGGAAATCGGGAGGAAATTCGGGGAAAACCGTCGAAAAATCGAGGGATTTGTGGGAATTTTTGGAATTTGAATTTTTAAATTAAAAAACCCAAAAAATTTTGGGAATCGAGGCGGAAGGATTCCTTTACCCCCAACCCTAGGACTTTTTAATAATGGAAGGAAAATACAAATGAGTTGCTTAGGCCCCCTAGCCATGGTTGTTCTCCTTACCGATAATTTTTATTTACTTTGGAAGTATTCCTGAACCCACTAACTCTAGGTCAGTGGATGGAAAATCAAAGGAGTTGCTCAGGCCGCCCCCCCCCCCTAATTGATCTCCTGCTCCCATAATATTTTTTTATTTTACTTTTTTTCACAGTTTATGCTTTTGGGATGTGTCTCTTAGAAATGGTTACAGGTGAATATCCTTATAGTGAATGTCAATATGCTGCTCAAGTTTATCGAAAAGTTGTTTCGGTTTGGATTTTTTTTCAATTTTTTGAGGATTTTTGTTAAATTTAAGGGTGTCAAACCAGCCTGTTTCGATCGAATTCAAAATCCCGAAATTAAAGAAATTATCGATAGATGCATAAGAACAAACAAGGATGAACGTTCAACTGTTCGGCAATTATTAAACGATGAATTTTTTATGCCTGAAGAACAATTTGGGATTCGAATTGATATTCAAAATAGAGAACAAGATTTGATTGGAACTAATAATGAGGTGGTTTTCTTTAGATTTATAGGTCATTGAAGTGGTATTTAGATAAGGGTAGAGATTGGGAGATCGTGGAAAATTGATGACTTCTGGCATTCTCGATTTTAGGGAATCGGGTTTCAACTTAAAAAGACGACGGGAATTCCTGTGTCATAGTCCATTCCCTTTTTTCAGAATTCGGGAATTTCAGGTTTCCGACAATTGGATGGCAGGAACCAAAACTTTTTAATTTTGGTTTAGGATATTGAACATATTTTTGACCTTGAGTCAAGAAAAAATCAAGCGATGATCTTGACGCTGTATTTAGGATAATTCGGGGCTTGGATTCAGATCCAAACCGATTTTTAGTTAACATATACGACCTATACTTAACGAGAAACTCAGGTTGAATGTAGGGTTCCCATATGAGAGTTCATACCCTTTCCCTGAACTCTCTTGTACTACCTTCCATACCCCCTCCACTTGGGAGTTCTACACATTAGAGCCTTGTGGATGATTTAATTGCCCAAAAAAATTTTTTCAAAAAATTTTTTTCTTAGATTCATATGCAATTATATGTAATTGACGAACGTAAACGAGCTCAATACAAATTTAAAGAAAATGAAGGGTTGTTATTCTCTTTTGACATAGAAGTTGACAAAGCCGAAGAAATTGTACATCAAATGGTTGAACAACAATTAATTCCAGATTCCGACATTAAACATATCACTAAACTAATTAAGGATAAGGTGTGTTTATTGGTGACATACAGACATATCGGGATATTTCAATGTACGGACAATTAGCGTGCTGGTTTTGGGACCTTACGGCCACTGGGTGTCAGATAGTATAGCTCTGAAACTAGCTTTCGGATTCTTGGATAGTCCTGTTGAAGACTAGAGTTTTTAAGTTTTAAAACCCCGACATAGACACTAGTGGTGGGTATGGCCTCGGGAGCTAATTCCAGAGCTCGGCCCTGGAGCCGGCTCTTCCGAAGCCGGAGCCATAGCAATCCCGAGATGTCCATCCCGATATGTTCCCACTCCCTTTTTGGTGCCATATTACAAAAATTTTTTAAAAATTAGGTCGATTGTTTCAAACGTGACCGAGAGTTCAGGCTTCGCCAACTACAATTACAACAACAAGCTTCTGAAATTCTCACTCCAGCTGTTGTCCCAACAGCTGTTGTTATTGTTGCTCCTACTACTGCTTGCGTTGTTGGTACAGCTCCAATTCTTAATACAGCGACTTCTCTTGCTCATCTTGCCGAAGCTTTAGCAGCATCTTCTCAAGCAACAGCTGCAACTACTACGACTAATATTATTACTAATGGAATTACTAATAATACTTCTAATATTGTTGTTCAACCACAACCTAGCGGGGTGATTTTAAAATATAATTTTTGCCTAAAGAAAAAGGGCCTTACTCTCCAAAGATAATAAATAACGGATCCAATTCATAAGCTTTAGGTTTGCCGTTTTCGAGTTGAGCCAACGTTCGATCGCTTTTTTTCGAGCTTGGTTTTTTAGAGTTGAGTCTTTTGAGCTAGTTGAGCTTGAGTTTTTTCGATTCGGTCCGTTTACGATTTTTTGAGTTCATTCCGAGTCGAGTTTCATTCAGAGTCGAGTTTCATTCCGAGTCGAGTTTCATTCCGAGTCGAGTTTCATTCCGAGTCGAGTCATAAGGGTTTTTCTGAGCTAGATAGCCTCGACTCTCTCGATATTTCAAGTCTCTTATTCGTACTAACCCTAATTATTAAGTATTACAGGAAGTGGATCTCGGATAGGGTCGAAAAATCCGGTTTAGGGGGTATCTGGTTCTAAATAACCCTTGATATTAATATTAAATACTAGAGGTAGGCAAAATCGCACTTTTTTCTTGTCCGATGCCTGTACGCGATCCCGAGGGATAAACTCCGAAAAAATCCCGGATGATCCCGAAAATCACAAAAATCCAGGATTTCGGGATTCCGGAAAATCCCGTCCCGTTCCGACCTTTACTAAATACCAGTTAAATGTCCTTCCTTTAAATTTTGTCATTTAGAATGTCAAATCAACATGTTTTGAACGTATTCAAAACCCTGAAATTAAAGAAATTATTGACCGTGTTACAAATGAGAAAAATAATTCAGACCAAGCATCATCTACTCAACAACTTTTAAATGGAGAAGAAGATGAACAATGTGGTGGTATTCGAATAGATATTCAAAATAGAGAGCAAGATTTGACTGGAACTAATAATGAGGTGTTTTTTCAGTGAAAATTTTTGTGGGAAATTTTTTCAAAAAAATTTTTTTCCTCAGATTCATATGCAATTATATGTAATTGACGAACGTAAACGAGCTCAATACAAATTTAAAGAAAATGAAGGGTTGCTATTCTCATTTGACATTGAAGTTGATAAAGCTGAAGAAATTGTTCAACAAATGGTGGAACAACAATTAATTCCAGATTCCGACATTAAACATATCACAAAACTAATTAAGGATAAGGTGATTAGTGATTTTTTGAAATTGAAAAATTGTAGGAACATCAAAACAAAATACATATAGACTTACAAACAGTCCTTTACAAATACGATAATAATAAGGCTGAGTGCCGAATATTTTTGTTTGAGACAATAATATGTAGAATAACTGATAGTTGACAAAAATTGATGAAACCACCGATACGGAACACAGATAAATAAAGAAAAATAAGATATAAAAATACAGATAAATATCATCTGTAATGTACGTATATGGTTCTCTGGGCTCCTAGCCTCGTTTTGAAGGAGCACACGGTCAGCGGTACGGAGTAAGAAAAGGCATGGTATCTCTAATTTAATTAGAGCCCGGACGGAGGAGTTGGTCGGTATTTTTTCGATAAATATCGAAAAAAAATCGTATCGAGCCGGGCTCTAATATTAATAGTCAATAGTTTGCCGTTACAAATTTAAAAATTAAAAATTTATTTATAAATTACAAAAAAAATTTTTTTCTGACAGGTTGACACATTTAAACATGACCGTGAATTAAGACTACGTCAACAACACCAACAATTACAACAACAACATTCAACTGAAATTATAAATCCTCCAACAGTTGTTATTGTTACTCCACCTATTAATACTGTTAATAATATTCCTCCTGTTGCTTCTTCATCAACAACAAATGTTCCCCCTCCAAGTATTCCTCCCCCTGTGGTTAACAACAACGCTCCAGTTGTTCCCCCACCTCCCGCCCCTACACCTTCATTAAACTCTACAACATCCTTAGCACATCTTGCCGAAGCTTTAGCTGCATCTACCCAAGTAAAATGTTCTTCTTCACTTCAACCCAAAGATTTTTTACAAATTTATTTATGCAAAAATTGTCGTGAAAGGTTATTCAAATCGGACGAAAAAATTCAACGGGATGGAGCTGGAGTAACCTTACGTATAGATTTGTGTGAAGAATGTGTTAGTAAAAATATTGCAGCAACTGATTTATTTAAATGACAAAAAAAATTTTTTTATATTGTTTATATTAAAAAGACTAAGGCTGGCGGTTCCGAGTATCCTGAACTGAAAAAGTCCCGGATATCCGAAATCTTCGGCTCGGATATCGGTTCAGTATATCAGGGAATTTCCCAGGAACCGCCATCCTTATTAAAGACTGGTGTGTATTTTTTACTATTAAAATACTATTTATGTATTTTTTTTCACTCAGAATTAAAATTTAATGAGCTACTTTTTTTGTTCTTCCTAGAGACTTGAATTAAAATTTGGAAAAATTTAAAAATACGGGCCACTCTCGAACATGGACAATTTGTGTCTTTCGAGAACCTACCTCTATGAAGTTTCCAACCTCCGGCGGTAAAAGAGTCTCCTTTGGGAGAGAAATACAAGATATTTGAATCACGGGAGAGGAGAGAGAACTTAGCTCGTTCTTCAGGGTTTTTTTTTTTCAATTTTCTAGGAGTAAGGTTGGCTGATCCGGATCCGAAAACATGTTGGATATCCGAAATCTTCGGTTCGGATATCGGATCCGGATATCTGAAGATTTCCAACTATCCCATAATCTTATCTAGGGAGACTTCACTCCCCCTGCGACCGGGATAAAACCAGGTAAACCGATTAGTTACTCCAATGGTAATCTATTTATTTTCTTGTCAAATCCTTTACCGATTTTCAAATTAAAGTTTTTTATTGACTAATTTATTTTTTTGCAAAAATTTGCAAAATTCTAATTAAAAAGTCAATAAAAATAATAAATCCCGTGTTGTTTGTATGCGCGCTATAAAAAATCGAATAATAGATTGCTCCACTGCTCAATGGCAAGGCAGTGAAGCAATGGAGTGATGGCTGTCAGTCACTCCATAACAGCAATGGAGTCTCGTAATTCTTTCTTGCCCTCTAAGTCGACGTTACTTAAAAATGATGGAGTGTCCAACGACAAGCGTAGGCATTAGATACTTGTGGGCAGTCGTCTGATAGACGTGTAATAATTTTTGGCTGCCCAAATCCTCTCCATAAAAGTCGCTCTCACGAGCAATAAACATTAAAAAAAATTTTTTTTAATTACCATATTACCGTAAATGCTCGAATAATTACCCTCTCTCAAATAATTACCCCCTCCCTTTCCTTCTCTAATTTTAAAAATATTTAAAAAATCATTGTCCATTTTAGTTATTGAAACATTATAAGACCCCTGCCCTCAATTATTTAACTTCTAAATAAATTCCGAAAATTTATTTATTAACGAAAATTCATGAAATATAACAAACATAAATCATTATTTTTAGATGAAGTTAACTAATTTTGTTATTAGTTTCTTAATTATTCTAAATATCTCCGTTTTGTTGGAGGGCGGTGGTAAGGATAAAGGAAAGAGGAAAGTGGGATCGACCAGCGGGGGAGGACAAGGACATGAGGAACACGGTAAGATGAACCCTGTGTGTATAAGTTGATTAGCATGAGATTTATTTTCTAAATAGTAAAAGGCCCCCTGGCCGTTCCAATCAAAAATATTCAATTAAAGTTGTGTACTGAATATAACTTAAAAATAAGTAGGGCCGGAAAAAGTTGGATCGTCAAGCGGGCGTAGACAAGGACATGAATTTTATTTGAATTTAAGTCATTTCAAAAATAAAATGCCCCAAAATTTTGCCTGCACACTAACAAAAGCAATGATCTCAATAGCCATGATGTGAAACTTAGGATAAAACGCCCATTTTTAATCCATCCAAATACTTTATAGGTTATGTAGGACGAGGACATGATGCAGCAGGATATGAAGAACAAGGATATGGCGGACAAGGACATGATGAACAAGCATATGGAGGTGAAGAATATGAGGAACACGGTAAGATGATCCCTATTGTGTATTATTGAAGCATTCAAAAAATTTTTTTAGCTGAATATACTGTAACATCCAATCATCCACCATATCATCCAATTCAGGATATTGATCCTCTCAACTCATATATACTACAATCAAGTAATAATATAACATAGAAATATAACATAGGAATAATTTCTAATATGCCACTTTCATAATAAAAATTCCTAATATGTAAGAAAATTTCCCGAATCCATGTCATCCCTGCATGTGAGAATTATTTCTTTTAGTTAATATAAACATTATGTTAAAAATAATGTTTATATTAAAAAAAAAATATAAAAAAAAAATATAAAAAAAAAAAATATAAAAAAAAAAATATAAACATTACTCTGACTAAGTCATAATCACATTTAACTGTGAATGAAGGAAATCGTAGGATACAAGGATCCAATATCCTAACCCAAGTATAGATACCGACCTGAAATCCTCAGATATCTGATCCGAAATCTCACAAAAGTTTGGTATCAGACAGAATATTATAATCTCATGGCTGTTCATATTATTCTTAAATTTCTTATAAAATGAACAAATTTAGTTTTCAATTTTTTTAAATTAAAAAATTAAAATTAAAAAATATAAAATATTACAGGAAGAAAAACTTCCCCAGTTTGGGATCATTTTACTCAAATTGGAAACGATAAAGTTGCTTGTAAGGAGTGTGGTCTGAAAATGTCTGCACGTTTAGGAAATTTAAAAACCCATCTTAAAACTTGTTGGAAACGTAATTAAAAAATATTATAATATTTATATTTTTGAAAATAACTTAAAATGCATAGCTACATTTTTCTTATGTATACACATAACTCTTGGATTTATGTCTGGGGCCTATTTTAATTGTCTACAGATTCTGCGGATAGAATTTTGTGCACAGACCACAGAAATTCTGTTTAAATTATTCCACAGATTCGGCGGTTAAAGGAGTCCGCAGATTCTGTGCACACAGAATTTAATTAAAACAGAATTTCCACGGAATCTGTGTTCTGTGCACAGAATGCAGAATCTGCGTACAATTGAGATAGGCCCCTGATATTTTTATAAGAAAATATAAACCGCAACACAAAAAAAATTACTAAAATCAGTTGAAACTTCAAATATCTCACCTCTAATTTATAGATAAATTAGATTAATATTTTTCAAATTTATTCAATAAAATTACTTAATATTTAAAAGTTAAAGTAAATTTACTATTATAGTTAACAAAACAGCAACTGATAATTTTACATCAGTTGGTAATGGTTATGTTGAATGTAATAAATGCAAAAAAGTTATGACGAGCAAATATTTAAAGAATTTACTAGACCATATTGAAACTTCTTGCAAAGGTAAACTTGGAAACAGATTTTTAGGTTTTAAAACCCTAAAAATATGTACCTGAATAGGATGTATAAAATGCCAAGATAGGCTGAAAAAAAGGCAAGAATGCCAAATTTATACATGGTGCGGCAAATTTTCCTCCCCTTTTGTTTTTGCCATAACTTTCTTCAAAGTCAACGAAAATTGCTAATTCTTTTTTTATTTTATTCCCAATACTCTAAGCAAATTTTTGGTGCCAAAATATTCTCTAAATTTAGAAATTAATCTGATTGGGTTTTCATAAAATTTTGTAAAAATTTTTTCGACCAAAAGTCATCTGATTTAAAGGCAATGTGTTTGATATGGGGGAAGTTTTATTTTCCGAATAAGCTCTCAAAGCTGATTCTAATGACGTCAAACAAAACGATTATCTTGTTCTCGAGTTGAGATATGGGTCTTTGAATGATAGATTGTTTTAAATTTCACTTTTTAGATAAAATTTTCAAAAATCTAATTATAGGCTATCTCGATGCTCCTCCTAAAGTCAAGTCGATTGGTACGTATTTTTCGTTCAAAAATTCTATCGGTAAAATAAAAATGGTTAAAGATCTTCACATTTCTAAATAATATTAATCTGAAATGCTGAAGAAAATTTTTAGAATTTATGATTTATATTTTTCTCATAATGCCAAAAATCTAAAGAATATTTGATATTACAGAAAAAACTTCTTCAACATGGAATCATTTTACTGAGCCTGAGAATGGAAAGGTTAAATGTAAGAAATGCGATACGGAAATGTCATCTAAACGTTTGCAGAATTTAACAAGACATCATAATCGTTGCAAGAAAGGTATGTGACAAAAACATATACCGTATTTTCTCTAAAATACCCCCCCCCCCCTTCTAAAATAACTTCCCCCCCCCCCCTTCTAAAATAACCCCCCTCTAGAATAACCCCCGGGGGTTATTTTAGAGAAAATACGGTATATAATTTTAATATTTGAATTTTTAAGAGTAAATAATTTAATCTCCTATTTCCAAAATAAGTATAGTTATGCGTCCTGAATATATCCGTTTGTATAGGGGGGGGGTAATTATTAGCGGTATTCATATAATTAAACATTTTCCAAAATTTTTATTAGAAATAAAATTAAAAAATCAAATTTTATTGAATTATTTTCAGAAGGTGAAGCGCCAAACGTTGAAGAAGGAGATAATGAAGCTACAGAGTCTGATCGTGACTAAACCGAAGATTATTTGAGTTACCTATTGGTAAATACTAGAAACAAGACAAAAAATTTATGGACCAAAAAAATGTAAAAATGAGGTCTAAAAACAAAAAAAATTTCAGAAAATGAGATAAAAATATAAAAAATCAAAATCCAAAAAAATTACAAAACTCCAAAAATCCAAAAAAATTCTGGGAAAAATGCAAACAAAAACAAAGATAAAATTTTTTATCGACTATTCATTTTATTTTGTTATTTTTAGTTTTAGTATAAAAATTAGATTTATAAAAAAATTTTTTGTAAAAAATTAATAAAGGGATAATCTCAAAAGTTAAGTTTTAGGAATTTTTCACTTTTGTTTTGTTGAAAGACTCGTTCTTGGACCAAGTAAAATTTTTTTCTTGGACATTATCAAATCGGAATTTTTGAAATTTTTTGCCAAAAATTAACCGTTTTTATGAAATTTCCAAATGAGAATTTATGAAATAAGAATTTAAGCTCGGTTCCCTTAACTCAATTCAATCCTTGCTTAACTTTTAATCTTCTAAATAAGCTCAAATGATAAAGCGAAACTGAAAAATAGAGGCATTAGAATGGATTTCAAAGTAAAATTTCGTACTCCAATTTCTTACTCCAATCTCTCAAGTTGGATCTTACTAGTCTGTCTAGTCACTTACTCCTCGGCTCTATTTAAAGGGGGAGTGCTAATTCAGGGGGAGTACTATTTTAGGAAATACGGTAATTTTTTTCTGAATTTATGGTTCTGATTTTCACTAAGTAGTTGTGTTATGTCTGTCCGAGATAACAATATTTTACTCTCAAATTTGTTTGAGGAAATAACTTTATCTATATTTATTTTAACTCTCAATTAATGAGGACAACAATTTATTCAAGATTTTATTTTAGTTTTAAGTTTAGTTCAATTGAAGGTCAAAATGTATAAAACAGTTGGGTATTTATATTGGTATAAACAGGCGGGGATTGAGTATGTTTGGAATGAAAAAGGTTGATAAATAAAATAGTAAATTTGATGAGGGAAATATTTGAATGTAAGTTATTAGGGAACAAAGAGAGGCAAATGTTGTGTGGGCAAATATTTGAATATCATAAAGGAAAGGTTTTAGTTTAAAAGATTATTTTACAAACATAATGAAGGGAAATATTTAAATTATGTGTTGGGGGAAAAGTTTAATGTAAAGAGGTCAAAAATATTTAAAATAATATTTGAATAAACAACAGCTCAGACACATCAAGTTGTTCTGATTTTATCTGATTTTTGTTGATTTTTTTCTGATTTTTTCATTAATAGTTTTATATTTCTTGAAACTGAAAATTTTCAGGCCGATCAAGGCTTCCAGTCTTGATAGAATAGATAATTACCTTCAATTTTCTTGAATGTTTCTGAAAATGTCGGCGAAGCTACGAAAACTTTTCGAGACCGAATTTAAATGAAAACTTTAAAAGGTTGGAAATATGGACAATAGCACGAAAATTATTTGATAAATTTTATATTTTTAGATATTTTTTCTGTTTTTCTGTCGTATTTTTAAGCCAAAAATTGAAATTTTTTGAAAATTTTTTTCCGTGTACTGGAAATTTAAAAAATTTTGCCTACAGCGCTTAAATGAGAATTTTATGCATCTTCTGTTTATAATTTAAAAAAATTTCATTGGAGTAATTCTTTTATTTTTTTCAAAGTTTTCCATGTTTTTTCAGCTTTTCTTGTTGAAAAACTTTAGAATTTGTTGAATTTTAATTTTTTTACTTTATAAAAGGATTTTCAAAATTCAATCGATAAAATTTTCCCGACGACATCTCAAGAAACGCTCGCATATATAGAAAGCGCTTTACAAAGGCGCTTTAGAGAAATCGACTATCTTGGAGAGCGTAGCGTCGCATCTCCCCAACCCTCTCAATATTCCCTATTAAACGATGCCTCTGACGGGCTTTCTCCTCAGCTTCCTCCTCCTATTCCTCCTCAACCTCCTCTTCCCTCTTCTTCCTCCTCACTCTTCCTCTTCAACCTCCTCCTTCCTCTTCTTCCTCCTCACTCTTCCTCCTTCTATTCCTCAACCTCCTCCTCCTTCTTCCTCCTCCTCACTCTTCCTCCTCTATCCCCTTAAACGCGCAAGACGCTTCTACTATAAGTGCGGGCTCTATTTTAAATGCTTGCTCTTTCCTCTCTCACTATTCACTTGCCAACATCCTGGATGTCGAGAATGAACGCGCGCTTAACTAGACGATTTTCTAGCTGCTCGAGGAAATAAATTTAAATTAAATTTAAACAATGAATTAACTTCACTGCCCATAATTTATTTTAATTAATTTAAATAAAATATAGTAATTCCCCTTGAAATTATTTATTATCTCATTCCTAGGGTGGGAATTATACAAAAGGGAGAGGGAGTAATAAAATTTATTTTCTAAGTTAAATTTTTATGAATTCATGAAGTTAGGGGATGGCCGTAGGGTTAGGAATGGCCATCCTAAGGCCATCCCTAACCCTGATGGTTAGGGATGGCCATGAAGTTAGGAACCTGATGGGCTTCAAGTCAGTGTGGGCCTGATGGGCCATGAAAAGTTAAAAACTTTAAAGGATTGAAAAAGAGGATCTTCTAAGTTAGCATGACTCTAATTTTTAAACAATTTATGATTCTATTATGGGTAATCACAAAGGATAGTCCAAGCGATCCACAAAATATGAGGCTGTTGCTCTTCTCCGATTGATGTTCTTACTTCATTAAGACCGTCTCTAGTTGTCCTCGATTTAGTAGGGTTTCAATGGCACGTAAATGGAGGTTTGAGTTGAGCAAACGAAGAATTTTATAGGAAAACTAGGGGAATAGTTAACACGACTTAAGCTGATACCAGATTTTATATGTACTACATATTAGAGACCGGCAAAATTGCGTTTGCGGGATCCCGCGGGATAAAATTTTTAAAAAAATCTTTGCGGGACGGGATCCCGCGGGATAAATCCCGCAAATCGAAAAAAGTGCGGGAGCGGTATCCCGCAAAATCCCGCGCGGGATCCCGTCCCGCGCCGGTCTCTACTACATATCATAAGAAACCTGGTCAGATTATAAGTTTGGGGAATTTTGGAGGTCTTAGAATTAAGTGAGTAAATACTCGAATTTATTTAAATTTTAAAGAATGAAAAAAGAATTATTTTTTCTTATTTTGCCCACTTTTTTCATGATTGTGGCAAGTAAGGAGGATCAAACTGAGTTTGGCGAATTAAAAACATTCGTGAAAAAGGATAAATACATAAACCGGCTCTTGCCTATTCCTGAAAAGAGTAAGACAATTACGAATGAACAAGTGAAAGAATTTGAGAAGAAAATAAAAGAAGATGAAGAACGAAAGCAAAAGATGAAAGAAGAAGAAAATAAAAATAAAAATGCCGATCATTTAAAACTCCTCGGACTATTAGCTGACGAGGACTCACAAAACAAACAACCTGTTAAAAAGCTACATCGCTCAAAATCTTTCGAACTCGCAAGGAATATACCTCGTAATTTTGTTCGATTTGCCACTACAGGTAATTAATTGATGAGGGATTAAATAAAACAAATATTGAACGATTTTGCCTTTCTCTCCTGAGTGGCGGAGTGAAAATAATAAGAGATACTTGAAACTTAGATTGATCTCCCTCATGTTTAGATAGAAGTTATCAATCTTCTTCTCGATTTTCTAGGTATCTTTTGAGGAGTGTATAGATGATAACCTCTTCTGACTCGCTATAGAACCTGAAAGGCTGAAGATATTAAACTAGGTATACTTCCCTTCTCCTAAAAGGATATATAAAATATCGCGGAATGGATACTAGAAATGGAACAAAAAATTCAAAATGAATCCATTTCATAAAAAATAAGTCAAAATTTCTATTCTTAATATAATTTTTAGTTATGAATTCATTCGATCATCCAAAACAAAGTGAGAAAAAATTCAATCGAACTGTATCTCTGGGAGATATTAAATCAGAAGATGAAAAGTCGAAAAAACCAACTGGTCTTAATTTAAAAATCAAATCTCTCCTTCGCTCGGAACCAAAGAAACAATCAAACAAAAATCAAATCGCTCCATTGAGAAATTCACCTTTAAAACTTCACGAGCAATTAAAGGAACAACAATTGCCATCACATGGAGATTTGCTTAATATGCATGATAAACCAGTGAAACAAACCCCGATAATCTCATTGAGAGATTTGCTTAAAACACCAGAGAAACAACCCACATTAAGTGATTTATTTAAAAGTGGATCATAAGCTAAGGATGATTCTTGAAAATGGATGCATATTAACTTTTGCTACCAAATGAGTGTGTTTATTGAAACCCTGTTACCGTATATGCTCATTACAAGGGGTGATTATTGTTTGAAATTCTCGCTAGAAAGGGCATTTATTTTAAAGGAGCGCTCGATTTAGGGTGATTCCCAATTAGATTAAGTCAAAATTGTATTATTTTATATTTAGTATTCTTAAAATTTTCCATTAATTAACAGTGATAATGATTTCTGTATCCTTCTAAAATTATTATAGCAAGCATATTTGAGCATCTACGTTATCCCAACTTATCCATCCCTACAAACAATTGTATTTACTCCTTAACATACAAAACTATGACCCTGAACATTTATTAAGCTCCTTGATTTGTCCAAATTTTATTGACCCCCTTCAAAGTAACATTAAAAGACATTTTGATTTTTTAATTATTTTTATATGACAATTTCTTGATTTATTTTAAACGTATGCATAAAGAATTTCTGTAACTAAAAGAATGTCTAAACTACTTAGGTGAATCTATAAATATCGTATTTTTCCTAATAGTGCCACTGTCTCTATTAGACCGACCCCTTCTAATAAACCGACCCTCTAGAGGATGGTTGAAAATAAGCCGACCGGTCGCACTATCAGGAAAAATACGGTATTCCCAGCTTCAACAGAAGATGAATCGAGGTAAACCGCTAGTCACTTGCAAGACAGACAGAGAAAAACTATCTTCATGTTAATTCTGATCAAATTTAGTCAGGAAGATGGATTCTAATTAGCCTAACCAGTTTATTGAAGATTTGAGTATGCTCATTGGAATTTATTATAGATTTAGAAGAATGTGGGCACCTATTAATCTCTTAAGATTTTTATTAAATTTATATTAATTTTTAGATAAAATCCTTTCCTTAACTCTTAAAAAATAAAAAAAATTTTTTTCAAAGTCGGCAACCCTTTTAAATTTTTTTATCGGCTATTGCTAAAACAACATTGCCTTTGCGGCAATAAAAGGACTCTCAATCAATTCCATATATCCATTTTTGGCTATATTTTTTGTCTGCCTTTCATAAATCCATTTGATTTCATCAGGAGAAATACATTCATTTGACATAGGAAATGAAATAACATCCGCCGTCTACACTAGCTACCTATTTAATTTTTCTTAATAAATTTAAAAATAATAAAGGAGATAATTATTGTCCGTTCTAGCTTCCTAGACTAAATTTCACAAATACTAGATACAAGACCATAAGGACTCCCCGAGCTTGATTTATGTAAAAGTCGCAGCCTTGTCATAAATCAAAATCAATCCGCTCTTGATTCCTAGACAAAATTTAACAGCTACTAGATACTAGACCATAAGGACGCCCAAGGATATCAGGCCAATCAGTATATCAAGGGTATCAGATCAATCAGGGTATCAGGCCAATTACATAGATTCCAAGATTTCCTTGCATAAAATAAAGTTATAGCCTTGAGATAGGCTTAGGTTGAGTTCAAATCCTAGACTCCAAATCCAAATACTTAAGCTCTTGATCCTGAGCCAGTAATCTAGACATGTCCTAGATTTTTCCTCTGTCTAGCGAAATAAATGTCTTAGTCTGAGGTCTCTGTCTAGGACTAGTAAACCCTGGAAGAACAAGAAACTATCAAATCTCACTATATTCCTAGACGCTAATGGATAAATTTATATTCTTGATTTCAACTCTATTCCTTCTAATCCCGCTTATTGAAATATCAAATCAAGGCGATACTAGTAAATGGAATAAAGCCAAATTTATTTTCAATCGGAATCATTCAAAATCAAAAAATCCTGAACCCACAGAGAGAGACAAGCTCTTGAAACGTTTGAAAGACACTGATGCAATTTTTGATAAAATATTACCTGAAGGCAATGGACTACAAGATTCTGGCATTGGGGGAAGTACAGGACCAAAGGATGATAAAAACGGAGAAAAATT